>CM046442.1:8714910-9187515 GCA_025506515.1 Flaveria trinervia | reverse complement strand
GGATGAAATTTCTTTCAACATGGGGATGATGTGACAACTCATCCAAAACTCACACGATTTCGATTTTGTGTGCCAATGCAGTAAACCAGTGATGAAAACACTCCCATGATGGAACACTCTCACCATGTAACGCAATTTTCAGGACGAAAATTCTTCAACATGGGGATAATGTGACATCCGGTAAATTTCCGTTACCAAGCTCCGTTAGTTCCGTTAAGTCTTACACGTGTCCACGTGTCGTGAGCACACACTAGTTGTCGTTGAACGTTGGTGACCTAATAATAATGAATAATGTTATTTGTTGTGAATCTAATGATTAGGTGAATTTTGGGTTATGTTTATGTGTTTACACATTTATAAAAGGTAATTAAAGAATTTATCGCGTAACGCGGAAACGTGCCTATTTATTCGTATGTCTTGTGTTTTTATAAAGATAAGATATATAATGATTTTCATAAGTTTATATCTTTATATTATGAAGTTAAAAACACTTTACAAAGAGTTTAAAGCTTAGTTTTTACAAAATACCAAAACACAAGGGTTAAAAGGGTAATATGTAAATTAATATTAATAAAACAAAAACCCAACCCTAACCCCCCCATCGGCCGCGACTTCATCTTCTCCATCCCCCACTTCGAATTCAGCCTAGACAACATAATACCTGCGATTTTGGATCGATTTCAAGGCATACATCTCGTGGGAATCATCAATTGCAAGTTACACAAGTTTAAAGGTTAGTTTTTCGAGTTTTTGTGAAGGGTTCATTATGGCCGAACCCTAGATTCGAAATTAGTCCTTGTTGGGTCGAATTGGTTGTTGTTTGATGATGTTAACATGTTAGTTAGATTGTATAATGTTAGTTAACGTCGATTATGCAAGAATTCTATGTTTTTAGTGGATTGATCATGAAATTGTTTTGAAGCAAACCCTAATTCGGGATTATTGTGATTATGCATGATGGATGATTGTTTGATGAATGCTTGATGATTATTGGGTTGTATGAATGTTAATACGTTGATTATGCAAGAAAGTTGGATTTTGATGCATTGTCATAGGTTACTAAGAATAGTAACTTTATTTTGCATGTAGTAGTGATCTAGTGATGGATTGATGTTATGGATGGTTCATGATGATAATTAGATGCTAGATTGATGTTATGAATGCTAGAAATCTTTAATTTGATGATGTTGATCATAGCTTGCCAAAGTAGAAACTTTTGTTTATGAAGATTGTTAGATTGAGATGTTTAAGTGTTGTTGATCATGTCTAGATGTTAGTATGAGCTTGAATTGGTATATTATTGATGAATTCATGTATGCTTTGGATGTTTGATAGATTTTGGGATATTCTTTCCCAAAAGGGAAACTTTATTTGTGTAAACGTTGAAGTATGATGTCATGATCATGTTTGGAATGATAGGAACTTGCTATTATGTTCAAGGATGGATTCTAGTGTGATAGAATGTGTTAAATTAGTTGTATGGCATGTTTGGATAATCATGGGTGATAATTGGAATTGGTAATCATGTATGGTTTGGATGTTGTGTAGTAGTAGGACATCATGCTTGGGTCTGGTAATTGATTGTTGTGATGTTGTGAATGCAATGTATATGCTTAAAGAATTTGGTTGTGATCTTTATACACGCGTGCGGATCTGAGGCCCCTACTTAGTAGGATTGGCAGGGTTTAGGATGTGAAGTCGTGAGTGGCTTCACATGGCATGTGATGAATGGTTGAACCTTGTATGACATGTTAGTTGTTTTGTAGCTAGTGGTTATGTTAATGTTCTAGATTCGCATGACTTGTATAGTACTTGATTGTATGATGATCTATGTGATACACCTGGTTGATATAGCATACGTATGATACTATTTGAATGTTAATCATGTATGTTGTATGTGCTCATTGGCTTTATTTGAATTATAACTCATGATGTCACCAACGGGTCAAACGGGTCAACTAGGTCAAACGTGTCTATTTGTCTGGAAGCTTGAGTCTTTGATTTTGGTATGATTAGGGTTTCACATGTCTTTTATTTACATGTACTTATGTACTCACATGATCTAGGTAACCTGTGAAGGTTGGCTATCCTCTCGTTTCTCAAAATAAACCCTAAGTACCTTTGCATACATTAGGTGAGTTCATGCCCCACTCTTTACTTAATCTCTTTTGGGGGAGATAGCATACTGGTATTTATACGAACGCTTTCATTATTTAAGTTGTGTAAAATGTTAATATAGTGTTGTTTACCATGAGAAAAGTCCTCACACTTTTGAATTGTTAATATTTAATAGCGGGGAAACTTGGGTAGTACTACTGGGTCTGACGAGCCCCACCTGTGTGACTCGAGGTCAACCGGGTGCAATTTGTCCTATTGATCATTGTCACGACATGGTAAGTCGTGACAGGAGGCAACAACTATCACAGTCAGCTTCAATTGCAAAATCACTATGTATTAATATTTGCTGATAATAGACTAGCTATCTATTACCATACACTGCTTAAATTTATCGCAACGGTTTACATGTTTATTGAACTCAAACTCTTGAACTCACCAACCTATGTGTTGACATTTTAGTATGCTTTTCTCAGGTCCTTAACTTGCTTGCCATAGGAGCACTGCGCGGTTCACTTCATTTTAAGACATTATGCTTCAAGACAATGTGACATTTTAACAATTATGGTTTACTCTTTGGTTTGGCACTTGTTTTGCCATAAGTTATACTTTATTGACTTGGGTTGTTTTCAAAAACGCTTCCGCATTATTTAACGTTGGTATTTTGGTTGATGTTTAAATTATGCATTTAGAGTCGTTCTGATTAACTATTGACTGTGATCCTGGTTTGTTTCACACGCCTTGCGGTAAAACTCCGCAAGTGGATTTTGAGGTGTGAAAGATTGGTATCAGAGCCATTGGTTATAGGGAACTAGGTTGCATACACACTAGACTATAACCTCACATTAGTTAGTTACCTGTTTCTTGTTCCATCGACTGTACACTCATTGGCATACACGTCACACTATCTGCAACATGGCATCGTCTTCAAGAGCTCCGGGTAAACGACCCGAATCACCTACACGATCTGAATCCCCACCTCCCGCACCTGTACCTGATGATGGATTCGATTGGCCCAGACTAGCTTATCCCCGAGAGGAGATTGACTGGGATCAACCATTCGCGTTGATGAAGCGTGACCCTCCGCGTGACTGGCGTTCTTATCCTAGGTTTGTTGACCACATCATGTTTAGGGAACGCGTACCTGTCCTAAAGCCAAGGACTAGGAACAATGCCAATCAACCCATGCTTTCACTCCCACGAACGGCGCAGTCCAACGAGCAACTGATTGCTGCACTAATGGCTGCACTGGATACCGAACAGCATCGTGTAAGACGACTCACGGGTGATGTCTGTACACTACAGCAAGAGGTGTACAACCTGAGACATCAATTGGATGAACTCAAGGAAGAACACGGAAAGACGCTGAACGGTTGTCACCATATGCAAGATGGTGTTATGGCACTCCAAGGACGCGTGACTGCTCGTGAACAGCGGGACGCCATAGCCGATAATAGGATTGCCATATTAGAAGCTCAACTCGCAGCACTCCAGATTGCTATAGCTCCTGCTCCTGCTCCTGCCGCAGACTCTGAGGATGAGGAGGATCCCGAGGAGGGACCCGCGGAAGAGGAACCGGAGGAGATGGAGGATGATAGTGACGGGTCAGACATTATCGATTGACTTCTTTATATAACTTAGACTACGTAGTCTTTTCTTTTTTGAAACCTATGTGGGAAGGGTTGTTCCCCACACGAACGACAAAACTTCAATTTTGACATTGCTAAATACATTGTGACTTATTGCAATTTATTTACTTTGGTTATTATTTTTGTTATGAATGTTGTGGTTGTGATGATACGTTATTTCTTTCATTTACTGTTTACTACGCTTCAATGAGTTAAATGTGTATGATGTTACTCATTATTGTATTGTGAATATAAAGTGAAAAAAATGGACGCTCGTGGACGTGGACGTGGACATGGTCGTGGACGCGGACGTGGACGTGGCACCGGAGAACAGGCTGGTGGTGCTATTAACATGACCCCTGCGGTATTGGCTGCTCTAATTAATGAGCATGTTCAGGCGGCAGTGGCTGCTGCCCACGCGGGTCAACCGCAGGTAAACAATGATAGAAAAACAAATCTGATATCCTTTATAACTATAGGGGATGTTTGATTAACGTGTGTTGTGTTAAAACAGGACCACCAGTGTGTACATACAAGTCCTTCATGGACTGCAAACCACACACCTACAGCGGTACAGAGGGTGCTGTAGGGCTTGTACGCTGGTTTGAGAAGACTGAGTCCGTTTTCTCCAAATGTAACTGTCCACCGGCGGATAAAGTAAAGTATGCCCCGGGACTTTGGAGGGTGCTGCCCTGTCTTGGTGGAACGCGCAAGTCCAGATGCTTGGACAAGCGATGGCAAATGGACTCCCCTGGAATGAGTTCAAGGATATGATGATCGAGGATTACTGTCCTCGAAACGAGGTGCAAAAGCTGGAGATGGAATTCTGGCAGCTTAAGATGAAGGGTTCAGAAATTGAGGCTTATACGACCCGTACTCATGAGCTGGCTACATTGTGTCCAGGAATGGTTAATGAGACACATAAGAGAATCGAGCACTACATACGAGGATTGGTGCCTGAAATCCAAAGTATGGTAACAGCTTCTAACCCGACTACGATTCAGCAGGCCATCCAAATTGCCCATAGACTTACTGATCAGGCGGTAGAGCAAGGGCGGTTACCCAAACGGGGCGCTGTGGTGAGCGTGCCCGACAACAAAAGGAAGTGGGATGCTCCCAGCAACAGCAATAACAAATCATCATCATCATCATCGTCTGGCGGTCAACAACAATCCCAACAGCAGCAACAGCCAGTTCAGCAGCAGCAGCGGCGGTTCGATAATAACCGCAATTTCAACCAAACTGCCCCAAATAACCAAGGACCCAGCGGTTACGACGGCAGACATCCCAAATGCCCACGGTGTAACTACCACCATGTGGGACGGTGTGATAACTTCAAGTGTCAACGTTGTGGAAAGATTGGACACGCTGCGAAGGATTGCCGTGGTGAACTAATGAGGAGGCACAACAACCTCAAGAAACTCCCAAGGGTTGTTTTGAGTGTGGGAAAGAAGGGCATTACAAACGAAACTGCCCACAACTAAGAAGGAACGGAAATGGCAACAACAACAACAACAACACCAACAATCATGGGAACAACAACAACAATGGCAATAATAACAACAATGGTGGTAAGGCACTGGAAATGGCGGCAATAGAGATGGAGCCAAAGGGAGAGCCTTCATCATTGGCTCAGGTGAGGCTCTAAATGATCCCACAACTGTTACTGGTAGATTCCCTGTTAATGGTTGTTTTGCTACGGTACTATTTGATACTGGAGTCGAAAGGAGTTTTGTGTCCTTAAAATTCTGTAGTCTTTTAAGTGATATACCCTCTGCTTTAGAATCTAAGTACACTGTGGAATTAGCCGACGGTAAACAAATCCATGTAACGCATATCCTTAAAGACTGTAGGATAGAACTTGCTGGTCATACTTTCGCTATAGATCTCATGCCTGTTACGCTGGGGAGTTTTGATGTTGTGATAGGCATGGATTGGCTCTCTAGCAAGCAAGCGGAAGTCATTTCTCACGAGAAAATTATACGGATCCCGGTTGGTGATCAAATACTTACCGTCAAGGGTGATAGGAGTGGTGCTGTGATAGGCATCATCTCGTATATGAAAGCTCAAAAGTTGTTACGGAAGGGCCGCGTGGCTATCCTAGCACTTGTAACCGATAAGCAAAAGGAAGAAAAGAGAATGGAGGATATTCCTGTAGTACGCGACTTTCCGGAGGTGTTTCTAGAAGATCTTCCTGGATTACCACCGCACCGCCAAGTGGAATTCCAGATTGAGTTGACTCCCGGCGCAGCTCCGATTGCTAGAGCACCCTATCGATTAGCACCAAACGAACTACAGGAGTTGTCGTCACAACTTCAGGAGCTTTTGGATAAGGGCTTATTCGACCTAGTACATCACCTTGGGGAGCTCCTGTACTCTTTGTTAAGAAGAAGGATGGCACATTCCGGATGTGCATCGATTATCGAGAGTTAAACAAAGTAACAGTCAAGACCGATACCCTTTACCTCGTATCGACGACTTGTTCGATCAGCTTCAAGGGTCAAGCTATTACTCGAAGATTCACTTGAGATCTGGTTATCATCAACTCAGCGTTCGAGAAGAAGACATTCCCAAGACTGCACTTCGTACTCGTTATGGTCATTATGAGTTCTTGGTCATGCCTTTTGGGTTGACTAATGCACCTGCTGTGTTCATGGACCTCATGAACCACGTGTGCAAACCTTATCTTGATCAGTTTGTCATTGTGTTCATCGATGATATACTGATATACTCTAGGACCAAGGAGGAGCATGAAGAGCACTTACGAATGATCTTGGAACTGTTGAAAAATGAGCAACTGTATGCTAAATTCTCAAAGTGTGATTTTTGGATAAGAGAGGTACAATTCCTAGGTCATATTGTTAATGAGAAAGGAATACACGTTGATCCTGCCAAGATTGAGGCGATAAAGAATTGGACTACACCCAAAACACCAAGCGAGATAAGGCAATTTCTTGGATTAGCAGGATATTACCGCCGATTCATAGAAGGATTTTCTAAGATCGCACAACCTCTCACAGCCTTGACTCACAAAGGAACGACATACAAATGGGCTGAGAGTCAAGAATCAGCTTTCCAGTTATTAAAACAAAACTCTGCACTACCCCGATATTAGCACTACCCGAGGGAATAGATGACTTTGTGGTGTATTGCGATGCATCCATTCAAGGATTGGGTTGTGTCTTGATGCAACGAGATAAGGTGATAGCTTACGCCTCGAGACAACTAAAGGTACATGAGAAGAACTATACTACCCATGACTTAGAATTGGGCGCAGTAGTTTTTGCCTTAAAGATCAGGAGACATTATTTGTACGGTACCAAGTGCACTATCTACACCGATCATAAGAGTCTTCAACATATCTTTGAGCAAAAAGAGTTGAATATGAGGCAGCGACGTTGGGTAGAACTGCTAAATGATTATGATTGCGCAATTAAGTATCATCCGGGAAAGGCGAAGGTAGTTGCCGATGCTTTAAGCAGGAAGGAAACAGCTAAACCCCGACGGGTGCGAGCTTTACAGCTTACTATCAGTACCCAACTGCCCGAACAAGTTAAGAAGGGACAAATAGAAGCTTTAAAGGTGGAAAATATTGGTTCTGAATGGTTAAGGGGAATGGATAAGCAGCTAGTGATGAAAGAGGATGGAATTCGGTATTTCATGGATAGACTTTGGGTGCCTGTTCATGGAAATCTGAGAGATTTGGTTATGAGCGAGGCACACAAATCTAAGTATTCTATACATCCTGGATCCGACAAGATGTATCATGACCTAAAGGCTCACTATTGGTGGCCTAACATGAAAGCGGATGTAGCTACGTACGTAGCAAGTGTTTAACCTGCTCGAAGGTGAAAGTGGAATATCAAAAACCATCCGGACTATTACAACAACCCGAGATTCCAATGTGGAAATGGGAACAAATCTCCATGGATTTTATTACTAAGCTACCCCGGACTAGTACTGGTTGTGACACGATATGGGTTATTGTGGATCGATTGACAAAGTCTGCTCATTTCCTCGCAATAAGGGAAACCGACAAGATGGAGAAGTTAACTCGCCTGTACCTCAAGGAGATCGTTTCGAGACATGGGGTACCGATCTCAATTATCTCCGACCGTGACGCTCGTTTCACGTCACATTTCTGGCAATCATTGCAGAAATCCTTGGGTACACGTTTGGATATGAGTACTGCATATCATCCACAGACGGATGGTCAGAGTGAGCGTACTATACAGACGTTGGAGGATATGCTACGTGCTTGTGTGATTGACTTCGGGAATAACTGGGAAATTCACCTGCCATTGGTGGATTTTCTTATAACAACAGTTATCACACTAGTATACAAGCAGCACCTTTCGAGGCGTTGTATGGGAGAAAGTGTCGATCACAGGTTTGCTAGGCAGAAATTGGTGATAGTCAGATAACAGGTCCCGAGTTAATTCATGAGACGACTGAGAAAATTATACAGATACGGAACCGTATGGCTGCAGCGCGAGACAGGCAAAAGAGTTATGCTGACAAGAGACGGAAACCTTTAGAGTTTCAGGTTGGTGACAAGGTTTTATTGAAAGTCTCACCATGGAAAGGCGTAGTTCGGTTTGGTAAACGAGGGAAACTAAATCCGAGGTACGTTGGACCATTTGAGATAGTGGAAAGAATAGGTCCAGTAGCCTATCGATTAGCCCTACCTGATTCGCTGAGCGGAATTCATGATGTATTTCACGTGTCAAACTTGAAGAAGTGCATAACTGATGAAACGACGGTCGTACCACTAGAAGAAATTCAGGTGGATGAACAATTACGTTTTATTGAGGAACCAGTTGAGGTGATGGATCGTGAGGTGAAAACACTTAAGCAAAGCAAGATACCTATTGTTAAAATCCGTTGGAATTCGCGACGTGGACCGGAATTCACATGGGAACGAGAAGATCAAATGAAGCTTAAGTACCCTCAACTATTCGAAGGAACGATGCCAGCAGACGAAGGTATTGATTTAAATTTCGGGACGAAATTTCTTTCAACATGGGGATGATGTGACAACTCATCCAAAACTCACACGATTTCGATTTCTGTGTGCCAATGCAGTAAACCAGTGATGAAATACTCCAAGTGATGGAACACTCTCACCATGTAACGCAATTTTCGGGACGAAAATTCTTTCAACATGGGGATAATGTGACATCCGGTAAATTTCCGTTACCAAGCTTCGTTAGTTCCGTTAAGTCTTGCATACACGTGTCGTGAGCACACACTAGTTGTCGTTGAACGTTGGTGACCTAATAATAATGAATAATGTTAATTTGTTGTGAATCTAAATGATTAGGTGAATTTTGGGTTATGTTTATGTGTTTACGCGATTTAAATGGTTACGGTGAATTTTATCGCGTAACGTGTAACGCGTGTGTTATTCGTATGTTGTTGTTCTTATAAAGATAATATATAATTGTTATTATTAGTTTATATATTTATTAAGTGGTTAAAAAAAACATTTAAAAAGTTTTAAAAGAGAGTCTTTTTGTAAAATACAAAATACAAGGGTAAAAGGGTAACTTTTGTAAATTAATTATAACAACAACCTAATCCCTTCCCCAAAACCCCATCAGCCGTGAACCTCCATTCCAGCCCCTCCCCATTCGAAATCAGCCTCAAAATTTAGCAAAACATCATTTAATTAATCGATTTCAAGTGCTAGAAAACAATTGGATCTCCATTCACAGTATACACCGAATTAAAGGTTAGTTTGGGTTTGGTTCAAGTGATTTGTCTTGGCCGAGACTTGTAGTTCGATTTTGATGATATGGGTGCTGAATTTTGGTAAATTGATGATGTTAATATCTTAGTTAGGTTGTATGCATGTTAGTTAACGTCGATTATGGAAGAAAGATTGGATTTTGATGCATTGTTCATGACTTTAATCCTAGTCAAACCCTAATTCGAATTCTAGTATAATTTTGTATGATTGATCATTGTTTGATGAATGTATGATGATTATAAGTTGTATGAATGTTAGGAATCATGGATCTTGCAAGAAATTGATGATTGGTGTTGATGTTCATAGGTTACTAATAATAGTAACTTTATTTGCATGAAATGTTGAATTATTGATGAATTGATGTTATGGATGTGTTCATGATGATAATTAGATGTTAGATTGACGTTGTGATCATTGGAATTCAAAAACACATGTTATAGTTCATACATTACCAAAGATAGTAACTTTTGGATTTGATTTGGTGAATTATGATGTTTGGATGTGGTTGATTATGCTTAGATGTTAGTATGAGCTTGAATTGGTATATTAATGATGAATTCATGTATGCTTTGGATGTTTAATAGATTTTTGGATATTCTTTCCCAAAAGGGAAACTTTATTTGTGTAAACTTTGAAGTATGATGTTATGATCATGTTGGGATGATAGGAACTTGCTATTATGTTCAAGGATGGATTCTAGTGTGATAGAACGTGTTAAATTAGTTGTATGGCATGTTTGGATAATCATGGGTGATAATTGGAATTGGTAATCATGTATGGTTTGGATGTTGTGTAGTAGTAGGACATCATGCTTGGGTCTGATAATTGATTGTTGTGATGTTGTGAATGCAATGCATACGCTTAAAGAATTTGGTTGTGATCATTATACACGCGTGCGGATCTGAGGCCCCTACTTAGTAGGATTGGCAGGGTTTAGGATGTGAAGTCGTGAGTGGCTTCACATGGCATGTGATGAATGGTTGAACCTTGAATGACATGTTAGTTGTTTTGTAGCTAGTGGTTATGTTAATGTTCTAGATTCGCATGACTTGTATAGTACTTGATTGTATGATGATCTATGTGATACACCTGGTTGATATAGCATACGTATGATACTGTTTGAATGCTTATCATGTATGTTGTATGTGCTCATTGGCTTTATTTAAATTATAACTCACAATGTCACCAACGGGTCAAACGGGTCAACTAGGTCAAACGTGTCTATTGTCTAGAAGCTTGAGTCTTTGATTTGGTATGATTAGGGTTTCACATGTCTCTTATTTACACGTACTTATGTACTCACATGATCTAGGTAACCTGTGAAGGTTGGCTATCCTCTCGTTTCTCAAAATAAACCCTAAGTACCTTTGCATACATCAGGTGAGTTCATGCCCAACTCTTTACTTAATCACTTTTGGGGGAGATAGCATATTGGTATTTATACGAACGCTTTTATGATTTAAGTTGTGTATAATATTAATATAGTGCTGTTTACCATGAGAAAAGTCCTCACACTTTTGAATTGTTAATATTTAATAGCGGGGAAACTTGGGTAGTACTACTGGGTCTGACGAGCCCCACCTGTGTGACTCGAGGTCAACCGGGTGCAATTTGTCCTATTGATCATTGTCACGACATGGTAAGTCGTGACAGGAGGCAACAACTATCACAGTCAGCTTCAATTGCAAAATCACTATGGTTAATATTTACTGATAATAGACTAGCTATCTATTACCATACACTGCTTATATTTATCGCAACTGTTTACATGTTTATTGAACTCAAACTCTTGAACTCACCAACCTATGTGTTGACATTTTAGTATGCTTTTCTCAGGTCCTTAACTTGCTTGCCATAGGAGCACTGCACGGTTCACTTCATTTAAGACATTATGCTTCAAGACAATGTGACATTTTAACAATTATGGTTTACTTTTGATTTGGCACTTGTTTTGCCATAAGTTATACTTTATTGACTTGGGTTGTTCTCAAAACGCTTCCGCATTGTTTAAAGTTTGTATTTTGGTTGATTTTGTTATTTTATGGCATATAGAGTCGTTCTGAGTAACTATTGACTGTGATCCTGGTTGTTCACACGCCTCGCGGTAAAACTCCGCAAGTGGATTTTGAGGGTGTGACACAGTAACAGTAACAGTAACAGTAACAGTTACAGTAACAGTAACAGTAACAGTAACAGTAACAGTAACAGTAACAGTAACAGAACAGTAACAGTAACAGTAACAGTAACAGTACAGTAACAGTAACAGTAACAGTAACAGTACAGTAACAGTAACAGTAACAGTAACAGTAACAGTAACAGTAACAGTAACAGTAACAGTAACAGGTAACAGTAACAGTAACAGTAACAGTAACAGTACAGTAACAGTAACAGTAACAGTAACAGTAACAGTAACAGTAACAGTAACAGTAACAGTAACAGTAACAGTAACAGTAACAGTAACAGTAACAGTAACAGTAACAGTAACAGTAACAGCAACAGCAACAGCAACAGCAACAGCAACAGCAACAGTAACAGCAACAGTAACAGCAACAGCAACAGCAACAGTAACAGCAACAGCAACAGCAACAGCAACAGCAACAGCAACAGTAACAGCAACAGTAACAGTAACAGTAACAGTAACAGTAACAGTAACAGTAACAGTAACAGTAACAGTAACAGTAACAGTAACAGTAACAGTAACAGTAACAGTAACAGTAACAGTAACAGTAACAGTAACAGTAACAGTAACAGTAACAGTAACAGTAACAGTAACAGTAACAGTAACAGTAACAGTAACAGTAACAGTAACAGTAACAGTAACAGTAACAGTAACAGTAACAGTAACAGTAACAGTAACAGTAACAGTACAGTAACAGTAACAGTAACAGTAACAGTACAGTAACAGTAACAGTAACAGTAACAGTAACAGTAACAGTAACGTAACAGTAACAGTAACAGTACAGTACAGTAACAGTACAGTAACAGTAACAGTAACAGTAACAGTAACAGTAACAGTAACAGTAACAGTAACAGTAACAGTAACAGTAACAGTAACAATAACAATAACAATAACAATAACAATAACAATAACAATAACAATAACAATAACAATAACAATAACAATAACAATAACAATAACAATAACATAACAATACAATAACAATAACAATAACAATAACAATAACAATAACAATAACAATAACAATAACAATAACAATAACAATATCAATAACAATAACAATAACCATAACAATAACAATAACAATAACAATAACATAACAATACAATAACAATAACATAACAATAACCATAACAATAACAATAACAATAACAATAACAATAACAATAACAATAACAATAACAATAACAATAACAATAACATAACAAAACAATAACAATAACAATAACAATAACAATAACAATAACAATAACAATAACAATAACAATAACAATAACAATAACAATAACAATAACAATAACAATAACAATAACAATAACAATAACAATAAAAATAACAATAACAATAACAATAACAATAACAATAACAATAACAATAACAATAACAATAACAATAACAATAACAATAACAATAACAATAACAATAACAATAACAATAACAATAATGTCACACCCTCAAAATCCACTTGCGGAGTTTTACCGCGAGGCGTGTGAACAAACCAGGATCACAATCAATAGTTACTCAGAACGACTCTATATGCCATAACATAACAAAATCAACCAAAATACCAACGTTAAATAATGCGGAAGCGTTTTTGAAAACAACCCAAGTCTATAAAGTATAACTTATGGCAAAACAAGTGCCAAACCAAAGTAAACCAAAATTGTTAAAATGTCACATTGTCTTGAAGCATACTATCTTAAATGAAGTGAACCGTGCAGTGCTCCTATGGCAAGCAAGTTAAGGACCTGAGAAAAGCATACTAAAATGTCAACACATAGGTTGGTGAGTTCAAGAGTTTGAGTTCAATAAACATGTAAACAGTTGCGATAAATATAAGCAGTGTGTGGTAATAGATAGCTAGTCTATTATCAGTAAATATTAATACATAGTGATTTTGCAATTGAAGCTGACTGTGATAGTTGTTGCCTCCTGTCACGACTTACCATGTCGTGACAATGATCAATAGGACAAATTGCACCGGTTGACCTCGAGTCACACAGGTGGGGCTCGTCAGACCCAGTAGTACTACCCAAGTTTCCCCGCTATTAAATATTAACAATTCAAAAGTGTGAGGACTTTTCTCATGGTAAACAGCACTATATTAATATTATACACAACTTAAATCATAAAAGCGTTCGTATAAATACCAGTATGCTATCTCCCCCAAAAGAGATTAAGTAAAGAGTGGGGCATGAACTCACCTGATGTATGCAAAGTACTTAGGGTTTATTTTGAGAAACGAGAGGATAGCCAACCTTCACTGGTTACCTAGATCATGTGAGTACATAAGTACGTGTAAATAAAAGACATGTGAAACCCTAATCATACCAAAATCAAAGACTCAAGCTTCCAGACAAATAGACACGTTTGACCTAGTTGACCCGTTTGACCCGTTGGTGACATTATGAGTTATAATTCAAATAAAGCCAATGAGCACATACAACATACATGATAAGCATTCGAACAGTATCATACATATGCTATATCAACCAGGTGTATCACATAGATCATCATACAATCAAGTACTATACAAGTCATGCGAATCTAGCACATTAACATAACCATTAGCTACAATACAACTAACATGTCATACAAGGTTCAATCATTCATCACATGCCATGTGAAGCCACTCACAAATTCACATCCTAAACCCTGCCAATCCTACTAAGTAGGGGCCTCAGATTCGCACGCGTGTATAATGATCACAACCAAATTCTTTAAGCATATACATTGCATCCACACATCACAACAATCAATTACCAGACCCAAGCATGATGTCCTACTACTACACAACATCCAAACCATACATGATACCAATTCCAATTATCACCCATGATCATCCAAACATGCCATACAACTAATTTAACACGTTCTATTACACTAGGATCCATCCTTGAACATATTAGCAAGTTCCTATCATCTCAAACATGATCACAACATCATACTTCAACATTTACACAAATAAATTTCCCTTTTGGGAAAGAACATCCCAAAATCTATCAAACATCCAAAGCATACATGAATTCATCAATAATATACCAATTCAAGCTCATACTAACATCTAAGCATGATCAACAACACTAAACACCTCAATCCAACAATCTTCATAACAAAAGTTTCTACTTTGGCAAGCTATGATCAACATCATCAAATTAAAGATTTCTAGCATTCATAATACCAATCTAGCATCTAATTATCATCATGAACACACCCATAACATCATAGCATCCATATTCAACATTTCATGCAAATAAAGTTACTATTATTAGTAACCTATGAACATCAACCCTAAGTCATCGATTTCTTGCAAGATTCATGATTCCTAACATTCATACAACTTATTAATCACCACACATTCATCAAACAACCATCATTCATCCATAATCATACAATTTACGAATTAGGGTTTGCTCAAAACCAATTTCATGATCAATCCACTAAAAACATGTAATTCACCCATGATCGACGTTAACTAACATGTATTCAACCTAACTAACATATAAACATCATCAAACAACAACCAATTCGACCTAATGAGGGTCAATTCCGCAAATTAGGTTCGGCCATAATGAACACTCACAAAAAACATGAAAAATCTAACCTTTAAACAAGTTATAACTTGCAATTGATGATTCCAACAAGTTATATGCCTTGAAATCGATCCAATTTCGTGTTCCCTTGCTTGTTCTTGATTGAAATCGAAGTGGGAGGGGTGTTTGAAGGTTGATCGCGGCCGAAAATGGGTGGATTAGGGTTGGGTTTGTTTTATTAAATATTAATTTACATATTTACCCTTTTTAACCCTTGTAATTTGTATTTTATAAAAACTAAGCTTTAAACTCTTTGTAAAGTGTTTTTAACTTCATAATATAGAGATATAAACTTATAAAATTCATTACATAATTTATCTTTGCAAAAACACAAGACATACGAACAAATATGCACGTTTCCGCGTTACGCGATAAATTCTTTAATTAACCGTTTATAAATGTGTAAACACATAAACATAACCCAATACTTACATAATCACTTAGATTCACATCAAATTAACATTAATAATTATTATTAGGTCACCAACGTTCAACGACAACTAGTGTGTGCTCACGACACGTGTTTACAAGACTTAACGGAACTAACGGGGTTTGGTAACGGAAATTTACCGGATGTCACAAATAACAATAACAATAACAATAACAATAACAAAACAATAACAATAACAATACAATAACAATAAAACATAACAATAACATAACAATAACAATAAATAACAATAACAATAACAATAACAATAACAATAACAATAACAATAAACAATAACATAACAATAACAATAACAATAACAATAACAATAACAATAACAATAACAATAACAATAACAATAACAATAACAATAACATAACAATAACAATAACAATACAATAACAATAACAATACAATAACAATAACAATAACAATAACAATAACAATAACAATAACAATAACATAACAATAACAATAACAATAACAATAACAATAACATAACAATAACAATAACAATAACAATAACATAACAATAACAATAACAATAACAATAACATAACAATAACAATAACATAACAATAACAATAACAATAACAATAACAATAACCATAACAATAACAATAACAATACAATAACAATACAATAACAATAACAATAACAATAACATAACAATAACAATAACAATAACAATAACAATAACAATAACAATACAATAACAATAACAATAACAATAACAATAACAATAACAATAACAATAACAATAACAATAACAATAACAATAACAATAACAATAACAATAACAATAACAATAACAATAACATAACAATAACAATCAAGACAATACAATAACAATAACAATAACAATAACAATAACAATAACAATAACAATAACAATAACAATAACAATAACAAAACAATAACACAAACAATAACAATACAATAACAATGACAATACAATGACAATGACAATGACAATACAATGACAATGACAATGACAATGACAATGACAATGACAATGACAATGACAATGACAATGACAATGACAATGACAATGACAATGACATGACAATGACAATGACAATGACAATGACAATGACAATGACAATGACAATGACAATGACAATGACAATGACAATGACAATGACAATGACAATGACAATGACATGACAATGACAATGACAATGACAATGACAATGACAATGACAATGACAATGACAATGACAATGACAATGACAATGACAATACAATGACATGACAATGACAATGACAATGACAATGACAATGACAATGACAATGACAATGACAATGACAATACAATGACAATGACAATGACAATGACAATGACAATGACAATGACAATGACAATGACAATGACAATGACAATGACAATGACAATGACAATGACAATGACAATGACAATGACAATGACAATGACAATGACAATGACAATGACAATGACAATGAACTGACAATGACAATGACAATGACACAATGACAATGACAATGACAATGACATGACAATGACAATGACAATGACAATGACAATGACAATGACAATGACAATGACAATGACAATGACATGACAATGACAATGACAATGACAATGACAATGACAATGACAATGACAATGACAATGACAATGACAATGACAATGACATGACAATGACAATGACAATGACAATGACAATGACAATGACAATGACAATGACAATGACAATGACAATGACAATGACAATGACAATGACAATGACAATGACAATGACAATGACAATGACAATGACAATGACAAGCAATGACAATGACAATGACAATGACAATGACAATGACAATAAATGACAATGACAATGACAATGACAATGACAATGACAATGACAATGACAATGACAATGACAATGACAATGACAATGACAATGACAATGACAATGACAATGACAATGACAATGACAATGACAATGACAATGACAATGACAATGACATGACAATGACAATGACAATGACAATGACAATGACAATGACAATGACAATGACAATGACAATGACAATGACAATGACATGACAATGACAATGACAATGACAATGACAATGACAATGACAATGACAATGACAGACAATGACAATGACAATGACAATGACAATGACAATGACAATGACAATGACAATGACAATGAACAATGACAATGACAATGACAATGACAATGACAATGACAATGACAATGACATGACAATGAAATGACAATGACACAACGACAACAACGACAACAACGACAACAACGACAATACAATGACAATAACAATGACAATAACAATGACAATAACAATAACATAACAATAACAATAACAATACAATAACAATAACAATAACAATAACAATAACAATAACAATAACAATACAATAACAATAACAATAACATAACAATAACAATAACAATAACAATAACAATAACAATAACATAACAAAACAATAACAATAACAATAACAATAACAATAACAATAACAATAACAATAACAATAACATAACAATAACATAACAATAACAATAACAATAACAATAACAATAACAATACAATAACAATAACAATAACAATAACAATAACAATAACAATAACAATAACAATACAATAACAATAACAATAACAATAACAATAACAATAACAATAACAATAACAATAACAATAACATAACAATAACAATAACATAACAATAACAATAACAATAACAATAACAATAACAATAACAATAACAATAACAATAACAATAACAATAACAATAACAATAACAATAACAATAACAATAACAATAACAATAACAAAAAATAACAATAACAATAACAATAACAAAACAAAACAATACAATAACAATAACAATAACAATAACAATAACAATAACAATAACAATAACAATAACAATAACAATAACAATACAATAACAATAACAATAACAATAACAATAACAATAACAATAACAATAACAATAACATAACAATAACAATAACAATAACAATAACAATAACAATAACAACAATAACATAACATAACAATAACAATAACAATAACAATAACAATAACAATAACAATAACAATAACATAACATACAATAACAATAACAATAACAATAACAATAACAATAACAATAACAATAACAATAACATAACAAAACAATAACAATAACAATAACAATAACAATACAATAACATAACATAACATAACAATAACAATAACAATAACATAACAATAACATAACAATAACAATAACAATACAATAACAATAACAATAACAATAACAATAACAATAACAATAAAACAATAACAAACATAACAAAATAACAATAACAATAACAATAACAATAACAATACAATAACAATAACAATAACAATAACAATAACAATAACAATAACATAACAATAACAATAACAATAACAATAACAATAACAATAACAATCAATAACACAATAACAATAACAATAACAATAACAATAACAATAACATAACAATAACAATAACAATAACAATAACAATACAATAACAATACCATAACAATAACAATAACAATAACAATAACAATAACATACAATAACAATAACATAACAATAACTAACAATAACAATAACAATAAATAACAAAACAATAACAATAACAATAACAATAACAATAACAATAACAATAACAATAACAATAACAATAACAATAACAATAACAAAACAATAACAATAACAATAACAATAACTGTGACATCCGGTAAATTTCCGTTACCAAGCTCCGTTAGTTCCGTTAAGTCTTGTATACACGTGTCGTGAGTACACACTAGTTGTCGTTTAACGTTGGTGACCTAATACTAATGAATAATGTTAATTGTTGTGAATCTATGTGATTATGTGAGTATTGGTTTATGTTTATGTGTTTACACATTTATAAACGGTTAATTAAAAATTTATCGCATAACGCGGAAACGTGTCTATTTATTCGTATGTCTTGTGTTTTTATAAAGATAAGATATATAATGAATTTTATAAGTTTATATCTTTATTATGAAGTTAAAAACACTTTACAAAGAGTTTAAAGTCTAGTTTTTACAAAATACCAAAACACAAGGTTTAAAGGGTAAATATGTATATTAAATATTAATAAAAGAAAAATTCCAAACCCTAATGCAACCTTCGGCCGCGACATTCACCCTATCCCTTTCCATCTTCGAAAATCAGCCTTGAACAAGCAAATTCGTGTGTTTTGATTCGATTACAAGCTATACAACACTTAGGAAGCATCGATTTCAAGCAATTACAAGTTTAAAGGTTAGATTTTTCATGTTTTGTGATGTTCTTCATTATGGCCGAACCCTAGATTCAAATTGATCCTTATTGGGTCGAATTGGATGTTGTTTGATGATGTTAACATGTTACTTAGGTTGTATACATGTTAGTTAACGTCGATTATGCAAGAATTCTATGTTTTTAGTGGATTGATCATGAACTTTGTTATGAAACAACCCTAATTCGAAATTGTTGTTATGCATGATGGATGATTGTTGGATGAATGTTTGATGATTATTAGGTTGTATGAATGTTAGAATACATTGATTTTACAAGAAAGTTGGGATTTTGATGCATTGTTCATAGGTTACTAAGAATAGTAACTTTATTTGGCATGTAGTAGTGATCTAGTGATGGATTGATGTTATGGATGAGTTCATGATGATATTAGATGCTAGATGTTGTTATGAATGCTAGAAATCTTTATTTGATGATGTTGATCATAGCTTTCCAAAAGTAGAAACTTTTGTTTATGAAGATTGTTAGATTGGGATGTTTAAGTGTTGTTGATCATGTCTAGATGTTAGTATGAGCTTGAATTGGTATATTAGTGATGAATTCATGTATGCTTTGGATGTTTGATAGATTTTGGGATATTCTTTCCCAAAAGGGAAACTTTATTTGTGTAAACGTTGAAGTATGATGTTATGATCATGTTTGGGATGATAGGAACTTGCTATTATGTTCTAGGATGGATTCTAGTGTGATAGAACGTGTTAAATTAGTTGTATGGCATGTTTGGATAATCATGGGTGATATTTGGAATTGGTAATCATGTATGGTTTTGATGTTGTGTAGTAGTAAGACATCATGCTTGGGTCTGGTAATTGATTGTTGTAATGTTGTGAATGCAATGCATATGCTTAAAGAATTTGGTTATGATCATTATACACGCGTGCGGATCTGAGGCCCCTACTTAGTAGGATTGGCAGGGTTTAGGGTGTGAAGTCGTGAGTGGCTTCACATGGCATGTGATGAATGGTTGAACCTTGTATGACATGTTACTTGTATTGTAGCTAGTGGATATGTTAATGTTCTAGATTCGCATGACTTATAGTACTTGATGGTATGATGATCTAAGTGATACACCTGGTTGATATAGCATATGTATGATACTATTTGAATGTTAATCATCTATGTTTATGTGCTCATTGGCTTTATTTGAATTATAACCCATAATGTCACCAACGGGTCAAACGGTCAACTAGGTCAAACGTGTCTATTTGTCGGGAAGCTTGAGTCTTTGATTTTGGTATGATTAGGGTTTCAAATGTCTTTTATTTACACGTACTTATGTACTCACATGATCTAGGTAACCTGTGAAGGTTGGCTATCCTCTCGTTACTCAAAATAAACCCTAAGTACCTTTGCATACATCAGGTGAGTTCATGCCCCACACTTTATTTAATCTCTTTTGGGGGAGATAGCATACTGGTATTTATACGAACGCTTTATTATTTAAGTTGTGTATAATACTAATATAGTGTGTTTACCATGGGAAAAGTCCTCACACTTTTGAATTGTTAATATTTAATAGCGGGGAAACTTGGGTAGTACTACTGGGTCTGACGAGCCCCACCTGTGTGACTCGAGGTCAACCGGGTGCAATTTGTCCTATGGAACATTGTCACGACATGGTAAGTCGTGACAGGAGGCAACAACTATCACAGTCAGCTTCAATTGCAAAATCACTATGTATTAATATTTACTGATAATAGACTAGCTATCTATTACCATACACTGCTTATATTTATTGCAACTGTTTACATGTTTATTGAACTCAAACTCTTGAACTCACCAACCTATGTGTTGACATTTTAGTATGCTTTTCTCAGGTCCTTAACTTGCCTGCCATAGGAGCACTGCACGGTTCACTGCATTTTAAGACACTTTGCTTCAAGACAAGTTGACATTTAACAATTATAGTTTACTCTTTGGTTTGGCACTTGTTTTGCCAAGAGTTATACTTTATTGACTTGGGTTGTTTTCAAAAACGCTTCCGCATTGTTTAAAGTTGGTATTTTGGTTAATTATGTTTAAATTATGGCATTTAGAGTCGTTCTGAGTAACTATTGACTGTGATCCTGGTTTGTTCACACGCCTCGCGGTACAACTCCGCAAGTGGATTTTGAGGGTGTGACAGATTGGTATCAGAGCCATTGGTTATAGGGAACTAGGTTGCATACACACTAGACTATAACCGCACACAGTTAATTAGTTACCTGTACCTTACTCCCATTTACTGTATACTCATTGGCATACACGTCACACTCTCTGCAGCATGGCATCGTCTTCAAGAGCTCCGGGTAAACGACCCGAATCACCTACACGATTTGAATCCCCACCTCCCACACCTGTACCTGATGATGGATTCGATTGGCCCCGACTGGCTTATCCCCGAGAGGAGATTGACTGGGATCAACCATTCGCGTTGATGAAGCGTGACCCTCCGCGTGACTGGCGTTGTTATCCTAGGTTTGTTGACCACATCATGTTTAGGGAACGCGTACCTGTCCTAAAGCCAAGGACTAGGAACAATACCAATCAACCCATGTTTTCACTCCCACGAACGGCGCAGTCCAACGAGCAATTGATTGCTGCACTAATGGCTGCACTGGACACTGAACAGTATCGTGTGAGACGACTCACGGGTGATTTCTGTACACTACAGCAAGAGGTGTACAACCTGAGACATCAATTGGACGAACTCAAGGAAGAACACGGGAAGACGCTGAACGGTTGTCACCATATGCAAGGTGGTGTTATGGCACTCCAAGGACGCGTGACTGCTCGTGAACAGCGGGACGCCATAGCCGATAATAGGATTGCCATATTAGAAGCTCAACTAGCAGCACTCCAGAGTGCTATAGCTCCTGCTCCTGCCACAGACTCTGAGGATGAGGAGGATCCCGAGGAGGGACCCGAGGAAGAGGAACCGGAGGAGATGGAGTATGATAGTGATGGGTCAGATATTGTCGATTGACATTTTCATATGACTTAGACTACGTAGTGTTTTCTTTTTGAAACCTATGTGGGAAGGGTTGTTTCCCCACACGAACTACAAAACTTCAATTTTGACATTGCTAAATACATTGTGACTTATTGCAATTTATTTACTTTGGTTATTATTTTTTTTGTTATGAATGTTGTGGTTGTGATGATACGTTATTTCTTTCATTTACTGTTTACTACGCTTCAATGAGTTAAATGTGTATGATGTTACTCATTATTGTATTGTGAATATAAAGTGAAAAGAATGGACGCTCGTGGACGTGGACGTGGACGTGGTCGTGGACGTGGACGTGGACGTGGCACCGGAGAACAGGCTGGTGGTGCTATTAACATGACTCCTGCAGAATTGGCTGCTCTAATTATCGAGCATGTTCAGGCGGCAGTGGCTGCTGCCCACGCGGGTCAGCCAGCAGGTAAACAATGACAGAAAAACAAATCTGATATCCTTTATAACTGTAGGGGATGTTTGATTAATGTGTGTTGTGTAAAAATAGGACCTCCAGTGTGTACGTACAAGTCTTTCATGGACTGTAAACCACACACCTACAGCGGTACAGAGGGTGCTGTAGGGCTAGTACGCTGGTTCGAGAAGACTGAGTCCGTTTTCTCCAAATGTAACTGTCCACCGGCGGATCAAGTAAAGTATGCCATCGGGACTTTGGAGGGTGCTGCTCTGTCTTGGTGGAACGCGCAAGTCCAGATGCTTGGACAAGCGATGGCAAATGGACTCCCCTAGAATGAGTTCAAGGATATGATGATCGAGGAGTACTGTCCTCGAAACGAGGTGCAAAAACTGGAGATGGAATTCTGGCAACTCAAGATGAAGGGTTCAGAAATTGAGGCTTACACGACCCGTACTCATGAGCTGGCTACATTGTGTCTAGGAATGGTTAATGAGGCACATAAGAGAATCGAGCACTACATACGAGGATTGGTGCCTGAAATCCAAAGTATGGTAACAGCTTCTAACCCGACTACGATTCAGCAGGCTATCCAAATTGCCCATAGACTTACTGATCAGGCGGTAGAGCAAGGGCGGTTACCCAAACGGGGCACTGTGGTGAGCGTGCCCGACAACAAAAGGAAGTGGGATGCTCCCAGCAACAGCAATAACAAATCATCATCATCATCGTCTGGCGGTCAACAACAATCTCAACAGCAGCAACAGCCAGTTCAGCAGCGGCAGCAGCGGTTCGATAATAACAGCAATTTCAACCAAACTGCCCCAAATAACCAAGGACCCAGCGGTTACGGCGGCAGGCATCCCAAATGCCCACGGTGTAACTACCATCATGTGGGACGGTGTGATAACTTCAAGTGTCAACGTTGTGGAAAGATTGGACACGCTGCGAAGGATTGCCGTGGTGAACTAATGAAGAGGCCACAACAATCTCAAGAAACCCCCAAGGGTGGTTTTGAGTGTGGGAAAGAAGGGCATTACAAACGAAACTGCCCACAACTAAGAAGGAACGGAAATGGCAACAACAACAACAACAACACCAACAATCATGGGAACAACAACAACAATGGCAATAATAACAACAATGGTGGAAATGGCACTGGAAATGGCGGCAATAGAGATGGAGCCAAAGGGAGAGCTCTATTTGATACTGGAGCCGATAGGAGTTTTGTAGATTCCATGTAAATGGTTGTTTTGCTACGGTACTATTTGATACTGGAGCCGATAGGAGTTTTGTGTCCTTAAAATTCTGTAGTCTTTTAAGTGATATACCCTCTGCTTTAGAATCTAAGTACACTGTGGAATTAGCCGACGGTAAGCAAATCCATGTTACGCATATCCTTAAAGACTGTGGGATAGAACTTGCTGGTCATACTTTTGCTATAGATCTCATGCCTATTACGCTGGGGAGTTTTGATGTTGTGATAGGCATGGATTGGCTCTCTAGCAAGCAAGCGGAAGTCATATGTCACGAGAAGATTATACGGATCCCGGTTGGTGATCAAATTCTTACCGTCAAAGGTGATAGGAGTGGTGCTGTGATAGGCATCATCTCGTATATGAAAGCTCAAAAGTTGTTACGGAAGGGCCGCGTGGCTATCCTAGCACTTGTAACCGATAAGCAAAAGGAAGAAAAGAGAATGAGGATATTCCCGTAGTACGCGACTTTCCGAGGTGTTCCCAGAAGATCTTCCTGGATTACCACCGCACCGTCAAGTGGAATTCCAGATTGAGTTGACTCCCGGCGCAGCTCCGATTGCTAGAGCACCCTATCGATTAGCACCAAACGAACTACAGGAGTTGTCGTCACAACTTCAGGAGGTTTTGGATAAGGGCTTTATTCGACCTAGTACATCACCTTGGGGAGCTCCTGTACTCTTTGTTAAGAAGAAGGATGGCACATTCCGGATGTGCATCGATTATCGAGAGTTAAACAAGTAACAGTCAAGAACCGATACCCTTTACCTCATATCGACGACTTGTTCGATCAGCTTCAAGGATCAAGCTATTACTCGAAGATTGACTTGAGATCTGGTTATCATCAACTCAGAGTTCGAGAAGAAGACATTCCCAAGACCGCATTTCGTACTCGTTATGGTCATTATGAGTTCTTGGTTATGCCTTTTGGGTTGACTAATGCACCTGCTGTGTTCATGGACCTCATGAACCGCGTGTGCAAACCTTATCTTGATCTGTTTGTCATTGTGTTCATCGATGATATACTGATATACTCTAGGACCAAGGAGGAGCATAAAGAGCACTTACGAATAATCTTGGAACTGTTGAAAAATGAGCAACTGTATGCTAAATTCTCAAAGTGTGATTTTTGTATAAGAGAGGTACAATTCCTAGGTCATATTGTTAATGAGAAAGGAATACACGTTGATCCTGCCAAAATTGAGGCGATAAAGAATTGGACTACACCCAAACACCAAGCGAGATAAGGCAATTTCTTGGGTTAGCAGGATATTACCGCCGATTCATAGAAGGATTTTCTAAGATCGCACAACCTCTCACAGCCTTGACTCACAAGGAACGACATACAAATGGGCTGAGAGTCAAGAATCAGCTTTCCATTATTAAAACAAAAACTCTGTACTGCCCCGATATTAACATTACCAGAGGGAACAGATGACTTTGTGGTGTATTGCGATGCATCCATTCAAGGATTGGGTTGCGTCTTGATGCAACGAGACAAGGTGATAGCTTACGCCTCAAGACAACTAAAAGTTCATGAGAAGAACTATACTACCCATGACTTAGAATTGGGGGCAGTAGTTTTTGCCTTAAAGATCAGGAGACATTATTTGTACGGTACCAAGTGCACTATCTACACCGATCATAAGAGTCTTCAACATATCTTTGAGCAAAAAGAGTTGAATATGAGGCAGCGACGTTGGGTGGAACTACTAAAAGATTATGATTGCGCAATTAAGTATCATCCGGGAAAGGCGAACGTAGTTGCCGATGCCTTAAGCAGGAAGGAAACAGCTAAACCCCGACGGGTGCGAGCTTTACAGCTTACAGTCAGTACCCAACTTCCCGAACAAGTTAAGGAGGCACAAATAGAGGCTTTAAAGGTGGAAAATATTGGTTCTGAATTGTTAAGGGGAATGGATAAGCAGCTAGTGATGAAAGAGGATGGAATTCGGTATTTCATGGATAGACTTTGGGTGCCTGTTCATGGAAATCTGAGAGATTTTGTTATGAGTGAGGCACACAAATCTAAGTATTCTATACATCCTGGATCCGACAAGATGTATCATGACCTAAAGGCTCACTATTGGTGGCCTAACATGAAAGCGGATGTAGCTACGTACGTGAGCAAGTGTTTGACCTGCTCGAAGGTGAAAGTGGAATATCAAAAACCATCCGGACTATTACAACAACCCGAGATCCCAATGTGGAAATGGGAACAAATCTCCATGGATTTTATTACTAAGCTACCCCGGACTAGTACTGGTTGTGACACGATATGGGTTATTGTGGATCGATTGAAAAAGTCTGCTCATTTCCTTGCAATAAAGGAAACCGACAAGATGGAGACGTTAACTCGCCTGTACCTCAAGGAGATCGTTTCGAGACATGGGGTACCGATCTCAATTATATCCGACCGTGACACTCGTTTCACGTCACATTTCTGGCAATCATTGCAGAAATCCCTGGGTACACATTTGGATATGAGTACTGCATATCATCCACAGACGGATGGTCAGAGTGAGCGTACTATACAGACGTTGGAGGATATGCTACGTGCTTGTGTGATTGACTTCGGGAATAACTGGGAAATTCACCTGCCATTGGTGGAATTCTCTTATAACAACAGTTATCACACTAGTATACAGGCAGCACCTTTCGAGGCGTTGTATGGGAGAAATGTCGATCACCGGTTTGCTGGGCAGAAATTGGTGATAGTCAGATAACAGGTCCCGAGTTAATTCATGAGACGACTGAGAAAATTATACAGATACGGAACCGTATGGCTGCAGCGCGAGACAGGCAAAAGAGTTTGCTGACAAGAGACGGAAACCCTTAGAGTTTCAGTTGGTGACAAGGTTTTGTTGAAAGTCTCACCATGGAAAGCGTAGTTCGGTTTGGTAAACGAGGGAAACTAAATCCGAGGTACGTTGGACCATTGGAGATTGGGAAAGAGTAGGTCCAGTAGCCTATCGATTAGCCCTACCTGATTCGCTGAGCAGGATTCATGATGTATTTCACGTGTCAAACTTGAAGAAGTGCATAACTGATGAAACGACGGTCGTACCACTAGAAAATTCAGGTGGATGAACAATTGCGTTTTTTTGGGAACAAGTGGAGGTGATGGACCGTGAGGTGAAAACACCTAAGCAAAGCAAGATACCTATTGTTAAAATCCATTGGAATTCGCGACGTGGACCGGAATTCACATGGGAACGGGAAGATCAAATGAAGCTTAAGTACCCTCAACTATTCGAAGGAACGATGCCAGCAGACGAAGGTATTGATTTAAATTTCGGGACGAAATTTCTTTCAACATGGGGATGATGGACAACTCATCCAAAACTCACACGATTTTGATTTCTGTGTGCCAATGCAGTAGACCAGTGATGGAAACCATGGATGGAACACTCTCAC
Organism: Flaveria trinervia; assembly: GCA_025506515.1. NCBI lineage: Eukaryota > Viridiplantae > Streptophyta > Magnoliopsida > Asterales > Asteraceae > Flaveria > Flaveria trinervia. Next base: position 9,159,424 of record CM046442.1, on the reverse strand, counting down.
CATGTAACGCAATTTTCGGGACGAAAATCTTTCAACATGGGGATAATGTGACATCCGGTAAATTTCCGTTACCAAGCTCCGTTAGTTCCGTTAAGTCTTGTATACACGTGTCGTGAGCACACACTAGTTGTCGTTTAACGTTGGTGACCTAATACTATGATAATGTTAATTTGTTGTGAATCTAAGTGATTATGTGAGTATTGGTTTATGTTTATGTGTTTACACATTTATAAACGGTTAATTAAAGAATTATCGCGTAACGCGGAAACGTGTCTATTTATTCGTATGTCTTGTGTTTTTATAAAGATAGATATATAATGAATTTTATAAGTTTATATCTTTATGTTATGAAGTTAAAACACTTTACCAAGAGTTTAAAGTCTAGTTTTTACAAAATACCCAACACAAGGGTTTAAAGGGTAAATATGTAATTAAATATTAATAAAACAAAAATTCCAAACCCTAATGCAACCTTCGGCCGCGCGACATTCACCCTATCCCTCTCCATCTTCGAAATCAGCCTTGAACAAGCAATTCGTGTGGTTTTGATTCGATTACACTATACAACACTTAGGAAGCATCGATTTCAAGCAATTACAAGTTTAAAGGTTAGATTTTTCATGTTTTGTGATGTTCTTCATTATGGCCGAACCGTAGATTCGAAATTGATCCTTATTGGGTCGAATTGGATGTTGTTTGATGATGTTAACATGTTACTTAGATTGTATACATGTTAGTTAACGTCGATTATGCAAGAATTCTATGTTTTTAGTGGATTGATCATGAACTTTGGTTATGAAACAAACCCTAATTCGAAATTGTTGTGATTATGCATGATGGATGATTGTTGGATGAATGTTTGATGATTATTAGGTTGTATGAATGTTAGAATACATTGATTTTACAAGAAAGTTGGGATTTTGATGCATTGTTCATAGGTTACTAAGAATAGTAACTTTATTTGGCATGTAGTAGTGATCTAGTGATGGATTGATGTTATGGATGAGTTCATGATGATAATTAGATGCTAGATTGTTGTTATGAATGCTAGAAATCTTTATTTGATGATGTTGATCATAGCTTGCCAAAAGTAGAAACTTTTGTTTATGAAGATTGTTAGATTGGGATGTTTAAGTGTTGTTGATCATGTCTAGATGTTAGTATGAGCTTGAATTGGTATATTAGTGATGAATTCATGTATGCTTTGGATGTTTGATAGTTTTGGGATATTCTTTCCCATAAGGGAAACTTTATTTGTGTAAACGTTGAAGTATGATGTTATGATCATGTTTGGGATGATAGGAACTTGCTATTATGTTCTAGGATGGATTCTAGTGTGATAGAACGTGTTAAATTAGTTGTATGGCATGTTTGGATAATCATGGGTGATATTGGAATTGGTAATCATGTATGGTTTGATGTTGTGTAGTAGTAAGACATCATGCTTGGGTCTGGTAATTGATTGTTGTGATGTTGTGAATGCAATGCATATGCTTAAAGAATTTGGTTATGATCATTATACACACGTGCGGATCTGAGGCCCCTACTTAGTAGGATTGGCAGGTTTAGGGTGTGAAGTCGTGAGTGGCTTCACATGGCATGTGATGAATGGTTGAACCTTGTATGACATGTTACTTGTATTGTAGCTAGTGGATATGTTAATGTTCTAGATTCGCATGACTTGTGTAGTACTTGATGGTATGATGATCTAAGTGATACACCTGGTTGATATAGCATATGTATGATACTATTTGAATGTTAATCATGTATGTTGTATGTGCTCATTGGCTTTATTTGAATTATAACCCATAATATCACCAACGGGTCAAACGGGTTAACTAGGTCAAACGTGTCTATTTGTCGGGAAGCTTGAGTCTTTGATTTTGGTATGATTAGGGTTTCAAATGTCTTTTATTTACACGTACTTATGTACTCACATGATCTAGGTAACCTGTGAAGGTTGGCTATCCTCTCGTTTCTCAAAATAAACCCTAAGTACCTTTGCATACATCAGGTGAGTTCATGCCCCACACTTTATTTAATCTCTTTTGGGGGAGATAGCATACTGTATTATACGAACGCTTTTATTATTTAAGTTGTGTATAATACTAATATAGTGTTGTTTACCATGGAAAAGTCCTCACACTTTTGAATTGTTAATATTTAATAGCGGGGAAACTTGGGTAGTACTACTGGGTCTGACGAGCCCCACCTGTGTGACTCGAGGTCAACCGGGTGCAATTTGTCCTATGGAACATTGTCACGACATGGTAAGTCGTGACAGGAGGCAACAACTATCACAGTCAGCTTCAATTGCAAAATCACTATGTATTAATATTTACTGATAATAGACTAGCTATCTATTACCATACACTGCTTATATTTATCGCAACTGTTTACATGTTTATTGAACTCAAACTCTTGAACTCACCAACCTATGTGTTGACATTTTAGTATGCTTTTCTCAGGTCCTTAACTTGCCTGCCATAGGAGCACTGCACGGTTCACTGCATTTTAAGACACTTTGCTTCAAGACAAGTTGACATTTAACAATTATAGTTTACTCTTTGGTTTGGCACTTGTTTTGCCATAAGTTATACTTTATTGACTTGGGTTGTTTTCAAAAACGCTTCCGCATTGTTTAAAGTTGGTATTTTGGTTAATTATGTTTAAATTATGGCATTTAGAGTCGTTCTGAGTAACTATTGACTGTGATCCTGGTTTGTTCACACGCCTCGCGGTACAACTCCGCAAATGGATTTTGAGGGTGTAACATAACAATAACAATAACAATAACAATACAATAACAATAACATAACATAACAATAACAATAACAATAACAATAACATAACAATAACAATAACAATATCAATAACAATAACAGTAACAATAACAGTAAGAATAACAGTAACAGTAAAAGTAACAGTAACAGTAACAGTAACAGTAACAGTAACCGTAACAGTAACCGTAACAGTAACAGTAACAGTAACAGTAACAGTAACAGTAACAGTAACAGTAACAGTAACAGTAACAGTAACAGTAACAGTAACAGTAACAGTAACAGTAACAGTAACAGTAACAGTAACAGTAACAGTAACAGTAACAGTAACAGTACAGTAACAGTAACAGTAACAGTAACAGTAACAGTAACAGTAACAGTAACAGTAAGAGTAACGGTAACGGTAACGGTAACGGTAACGGTGACGGTAACGGTAACCGTAACGGTGACGGTAACGGTAACCGTAACGGTAACGGTAACGGTAACCGTAACAGTAACGGTAACGGTAACGGTAACGGTAACGGTAACAGTAACAGTAACAGTAACAGTAACAGTAACAGTAACAGCAACAGTAACAGTAACAGCAACAATAACAATAACAATAACAATAACAATAGCAATAACAATAACAATAGCAATAGCAATAACAATAGCAATAACAATAACAATAGCAATAGCAATAGCAATAGCAATAGCAATAGCAATAGCAATAGCAATAGCAATAGCAATAGCAATAGCAATAGCAATAGCAATAGCAATAGCAATAGCAATAGCAATAGCAATAGCAATAGCAATAGCAATAGCAATAGCAATAGCAATAGCAATAACAATAGCAATAGCAATAGCAATAACAATAGCAATAACAATAGCAATAACAATAACAATAACAATAACAATAACAATAACAATAACAATAACAATAACAATAACGATAACAATAACGATAACAATAACGATAACAATAACGATAACAATAACGATAACGATACGATAACGATAACGAAACGATAACGATACGATAACGATAACGATAACGATAACGATAACGATAACGAACGATAACGATAACGATAACGATAACGATAACGATAACGATAACGATAACGATAACGATATAACGATAACGATAACGATAACGACAACGATAACGACAACGATAACGACAACGATAACGATAACGATAACGATAACGATAACGATAACGATAACGATAACGTTAACGGTAACGTTAACGGTAACGTTAACGGTAACGTTAACGGTAACGATAACGGTAACGATAACGATAACGATAACGATAACGATAACGATAACGATAACGTTAACGGTAACGTTAACGGTAACGGTAACGATAACGATAACGGTAACGATAACGATAACGATAACGATAACGATAACGATAACGATAACGATAACGATAACGATAACGATAACGATAACGATAACGATAACGATAACGATAACGATAACGATAAGGATAACGATAAGGATAACGATAAGGATAACGATAAGGATAACGATAAGGATAACGGTAACGATAACGGTAACGATAACGATAACGATAACGGTAACGATAACGGTAACGATAACGGTAACGATAACGATAACGATAACGATAACGATAACGATAACGATAACGATAACGATAACGATAACGATAACGATAACGATAACGATAACGATAACGATAACGATAACGATAACGATAACGATAACGATAACGATAACGATAACGATAACGATAACGATAACGATAACGATAACGATAACGATAACGATAACGATAACGATAGCGATAGCGATAGCGATAACGATAACGATAACGATAACGATAAACGATAACGATAACGATAACGATAACGATAACGATAACGATAACGATAACGATAACGATAACGATAACGATAACGATAACGATAACGAACGATAACGATAACGATAACGATAACGATAACGATAACGATAACGATAACGATAACGATAACGATAACGATAACGATAACGATAACGATAACGATAACGATAACGATAACGATAACGATAACGATAACGATAACGATAACGAACGATAACGATAACGATAACGATAACGATAACGATAACGATAACGATAACGATAACGATAACGATAACGATAACGATAACGATAACGATAACGATAACGATAACGATAACGATAACGATAACGATAACGATAACGATAACGATAACGATAACGATAACGATAACGATAACGATAACGATAACGATAACGATAACGATAACGATAACGATACGATAACGATAACGATAACGATAACGATAACGATAACGATAACGATAACGATAACGATAACGATAACGATAACGATAACGATAACGATAACGATAACGATAACGATAACGATAACGATAACGATAACGATAACGATAACGATAACGATAACGATAACGATAACGATAACGATAACGATAACGATAACGATAACGATAACGATAACGATAACGATAACGATAACGATAACGATAACGATAACGATAACGATAACGATAACGATAACGATAACGATAACGATAACGATAACGATAACGATAACGATAACGATAACGATAACGATAACGATAACGATAACGATAACGATAACGATAACGATAACGATAACGATAACGATAACGATAACGATAACGATAACGATAACGATAACGAACGATAACGATAACGATAACGATAACGATAACGATAACGATAACGATAACGATAACGATAACGATAACGATAACGATAACGATAACGATAACGATAACGATAACGATAACGATAACGATAACGATAACGATAACGATAACGATAACGATAACGATAACGATAACGATAACGATAACGATAACGATAACGATAACGATAACGATAACGATAACGATAACGATAACGATAACGATAACGATAACGATAACGATAACGATAACGATAACGATAACGATAACGATAACGATAACGATAACGATAACGATAACGATAACGATAACGATAACGATAACGATAACGATAACGAACGATAACGATAACGATAACGATAACGATAACGATAACGATAACGATAACGATAACGATAACGATAACGATAACGATAACGATACGATAACGATAACGATAACGATAACGATAACGATAACGATAACGATAACGATAACGATAACGATAACGATAACGATAACGATAACGATAACGATAACGATAACGATAACGATAACGATAACGATAACGATAACGATAACGATAACGATAACGATAACGATAACGATAACGATAACGATAACGATAACGATAACGATAACGATAACGATAACGATAACGATAACGATAACGATAACGATAACGATAACGATAACGATAACGATAACGATAACGATAACGATAACGATAACGATAACGATAACGATAACGATAACGATAACGATAACGATAACGATAACGATAACGATAACGATAACGATAACGATAACGATAACGATAACGATAACGATAACGATAACGATAACGATAAAACGATAACGATAACGATAACGATACGAACGATAACGATAACGATAACGATAACGATAACGATAACGATAACGATAACGATAACGATAACGATAACGATAACGATACGATAACGATAACGTAACGATAACGATAACGATAACGATAACGATAACGATAACGATAACGATAACGATAACGATAACGATAACGATAACGATAACGATAACGATAACGATAACGATAACGATAACGATAACGATAACGAAACGATAACGATAACGATAACGATAACGATAACGATAACGATAACGATAACGATAACGATAACGATAACGATAACGATAACGATAACGATAACGATAACGATACGATAACGATAACGATAACGATAACGATAACGATAACGATAACGATAACGATAACGATAACGATAACGATAACGATAACGATAACGATAACGAACGATAACGATAACGATAACGATAACGATAACGATACGATAACGATAACGATAACGATAACGATAACGATAACGATAACGATAACGATAACGATAACGATAACGATAACGATAACGATAACGATAACGATAACGATAACGATAACGATAACGATAACGATAACGATAACGTAACGATAACGATAACGATACGATAACGAAACGATAACGATAACGATAACGATAACGATAACGATAACGATAACGATAACGATAACGATAACGATAACGATAACGATAACGATAACGATAACGATAACGATAACGATAACGATAACGATAACGATAACGATAACGATAACGATAACGATAACGATAACGATAACGATAACAATAACAATGACCATGAACACAGCAGGTGCATTAGTCAACCCAAAAGGCATGACCAAGAACTCATAATGACCATAACGAGTACGAAATGCGGTCTTGGGAATGTCTTCTTCTCAAACTCTGAGTTGATGATAACCAGATCTCAAGTCAATCTTCGAGTAATAGCTTGATCCTTGAAGCTGATCGAACAAGTCGTCGATACGAGGTAAAGGGTATCGGTTCTTGACTGTTACTTTGTTTAACTCTCGATAATCGATGCACATCCGGAATGTGCCATCCTTCTTCTTAACAAAGAGTACAGGAGCTCCCCAAGGTGATGTACTAGGTCGAATAAAACCCTTATCCAAAAGCTCCTGAAGTTGTGATGACAACTCTTGTAGTTCGTTTGGTGCTAATCGATAAGGTGCTCTAGCAATCGGAGCTGCGCCGGGAGTCAACTCAATCTGGAATTCCACTTGGCGGTGCGGTGGTAATCCAGGAAGATCTTCTGGGAACACCTCCGGAAAGTCGCGTACTACGGGAATATCCTCCATTCTCTTTTCTTCCTTTTGCTTATCGTTACAAGTGCTAGGATAGCCACGCGGCCCTTCCGTAACAACTTTTGAACTTTCATATACGAGATGATGCCTATCACAGCACCACTCCTATCACCTTTGACGGTAAGAACTTGATCACCAACTGGAATCCGTATAATCTTCTCGTCACATATGACTTCCGCTTGCTTGCTAGAGAGCCAATCCATGCCTATCACAACATCAAAACTCCCCAGCGTAACAGCATGAGATCTATAGCGAAAGTATGACCAGCAAGTTCTATCCTACAGTCTTTAAGGATATGCGTTACATGGATTTGCTTACCGTCGGCTAATTCCACAGTGTACTTAGATTCTAAAGCAGAGGGTATATCACTTAAAAGACTACAGAATTTTAAGGACACAAAACTCCTATCGGCTCCAGTATCAAATAGTACCGTAGCAAAACAACTATTAACAGGGAATCTACCAAGAACAGTTGTGGGATCATTTAGAGCCTCACCTGAGCCAATGACGAAGGCTCTCCCTTTGGCTCCATCTTTATTGCCGCCATTTCCAGTGCCATTTCCACCATTGTTGTTATTATTACCATTGTTGTTGTGGTTCCCATGATTGTTGGTGTTGTTGTTGTTGTTGTTGCCATTTCCGTTCCTTCTTAGTTTTGGGCAGTTTTTTTTGTAATGCCCTTCTTTCCCACACTCAAAACAACCCTTGGGGGTTTCATGAGATTGTTGTGGCCTCTTCATTAGTTCACCACGGCAATCCTTCGCAGCGTGTCCAATCTTTCCACAACGTTGACACTTGAAGTTATCACACCGTCCCACATGGTGGTAGTTACACCGTGGGCATTTGGGATGTTTGCCGCCGTAACCGCTAGGTCCTTGGTTATTTGGGGCTGTTTGGTTGAAATTGCGGTTATTATCGAACCGCCGCTGCTGCTGCTGAACTGGTTGTTGCTGCTGTTGGGATTGTTGTTGACCGCCAGACGATGATGATGATGATTTGTTATTGCTGTTGCTGGGAGCATCCCACTTCCTTTTGTTGTCGGGCACGCTCACCACAGCGCCCCGTTTGGGTAACCGCCCTTGCTCTACCGCCTGATCCGTAAGTCTATGGGCAATTTGAATGGCCTGCTGAATCGTAGTCGGGTTAGAAGCTGTTACCATACTTTGGATTTCAGGCACCAACCCTCGTATGTAGTGCTCAATTCTCTTATGTGTCTCATTAACCATTCCTGGACACAATGTGGCCAGCTCATGAGTACGGGTCGTGTAAGCCTCAATTTCTGAACCCTTCATCTTAAGCTGCCAGAATTCCATCTCCAACTTTTGCACCTCATTTCGAGGATAGTACTCCTCGATCATCATATCCTTGAACTCATTCCAGGGGAGTCCATTTGCCATCGCTTGTCCAAGCATCTGGACTTGCGCATTCACCAAGACAGAGCTGCACCCTCCAAAGACCCGGTGGCATACTTTACTTGATCCGCCGGTGGACAGTTACATTTGGACAAAACGGACTCAGTCTTCTCAAACCAGCGTACAAGCCCTACAGCACCCTCTGTACCGCTGTAGGTGTGTGGTTTACAGTCCATGAAGGACTTGTATGTACACACCGGTGGTCCTGTTTTAACACAACACACATTAATCAAACATCCCCTACAGTTATAAAGGATATCAGATTTGTTTTTCTATCATTGTTTACCTGCTGGCTGACCCGCGTGGGTAGCAGCCACTGCCGCCTGAACATGCTCATTAATTAGAGCAGCCAATTCCGCAGGAGTCATGTTAATAGCACCACCACCCTGTTCTCTGGTGCCACGTCCACGTCCACGTCCACGACCACGTCCACATCCACGTCCACGAGCGTCCATTCTTTTCACTTTATATTCACAATACAATAATGAGTAACATCATACATATTTAACTCATTGAAGCGTAGTAAACAGTAAATGAAAGAAATAACGTATCATCACAACCACAACATTCATAACAAAAATAATAACCAAAGTAAATAAATTGCAATAAGTCACAATGTATTTAGCAATGTCAAAATTGAAGTTTTGTCGTTCGTGTGGGGAAACAACCCTTCCCACATAGGTTTTAAAAGAAAACACTACGTAGTCTAAGTCATATAAAGAAGTCAATCGACAATGTCTGACCCATCACTATCATCCTCCATCTCCTCCGGTTCCTCTTCCTCGGGTCCCTCCTCGGGATCCTCCTCATCGTCAAAGTCTGCGGCAGGAGCAGGAGCTATAGCAATCTGGAGTGCTGCTAGTTGAGCTTCTAGAATGGCAATCCTATTATCGGCTATGGCGTCCCGCTGTTCACGAGCAGTCACGCGTCCTTGGAGTGCCATAACACCATCTTGCATATGGTGACAACCGTTCAGCGTCTTCCCGTGTTCTTCCTTGAGTTCGTCCATTGATGTCTCAGGTTGTACACCTCTTGCTGTAGGGTACAAACATCACCCGTGAGTCGTCTCACACGATGTTGTTCAGTATCCAGTGCAACCATTAGTGCAGCAATCAATTGCTCGTTGGACTGCGCCGTTCGTGGGAGTGAAACATGGGTTGATTGGCATTGTTCCTAGTCCTTGGCTTTAAGACAGTACGCGTTCCCTAAACATGATGTGGTCAACAAACCTAGGATAAGAACGCCAGTCACGCGGAGGGTCACGCTTCATCAATGCGAATGGTTGATCCCAGTCAATCTCCTCTCGGGGATAAGCCAGTCTGGGCCAATCAAATCCATCATCAGGTACAGGTGCGGGAGGTGGGGATTCAGATCGTGTAGGTGATTCGGGTCGTTTACCCGGAACTCTTGAAGACGATGCCATGCTGCAGAGAGTGTGATGTGTATGCCAATGAGTATACAGTAAATGGGAGTAAGGCACAGGTAACTAATTAACTGTGTGCGGTTATAGTCTAGTGTGTATGCAACCTAGTTCCCTATAACCAATGGCTCTGATACCAATCTGTCACACCCTCAAAATCCACTTGCGGAGTTTTACCGCGAGGCGTGTGAACAAACCAGGATCACAGTCAATAGTTACTCAGAACGACTCTATATGCCATAATTTAAATGAAATCAATCCAATGTAAATAAATTAAACAGTGCGGAAGCGTTTTGAAAACAAACCAAATAATAATAGTATAATTGTGGCAAAACACGTGCCAATCCCAAAAAAGAAATCATTAATTATTAAAATGATAAAATGTCTTGAAGACCGTGTCATAGAATGCAGTGGACCATGCAATGCTCCTATGGCAAGCAAGCTAATGACCTGATAATAGCATACTAAAAATGTCAACACAATGGTTGGTGAGTTCAAGAGATATTCAAATATAAACAGTTTAATAATAGAGATGTACAAGTAGCGTATTGTAACAGATAGCTAGTCCATTAATAATAAATATTATTTCATAGTGATTTCGCAATTGAAGCTGACTGTGAAGATCTCTTCGTGTCTTAATACCCGAATCTGGTTATGATAACTTGGCGCGCAGAGGGAACGGAAGATCTAATAGGAGTATCCCATAAAAGAGTGAGCACAAGGCTCTCTCATAGGGTGGAAAGATCACAAAACAGATAGATAACGAACAAGTAATGAGGAACACGTATGAGATACAAAATGCACACAACCCTGGCATGCAATCTACATGAAGGTTCCTAGGTTATAGTCTAGGTCAAGTGTATTGCCTAATTCTCTATAACCAATGGCTCTGATACCAGTCTGTCACACCCCCGCTAAGAGCGGAAACACGGGGTTGCGACGAGACGGGAATCGTCATAACACATGGTAAGCGATAGAGATGCAATAATAAAATGATGACGAGCGTGTCATGACGACACCCGACAACAAGGGGACTTGTGTCGTGTATAGTCAATGTTCACGACAACATAGCCATATGCATAACAGGATAAACGATTCACATAATCACATAAAGATGAAATTGTAATGTAAATTCCCACAACCCGGGAACAAGTTTCAAAAGATTGTAATTGTTTACACAGTTCATCATTGTTCAAAGTAACTGTTTGTCAAACATGATTAGTCCAAAAATGCATCCTAGGGTCTCCACTAAGGCAGCACACCTAGAACCTCAGCTAGCTTGATCACCTGAAAAGATATGCTCAAAATGGTCAACAAATTGTTGGTGAGCTCGCAGGTTTAAGTAATATAAATGTAAGTGATGCTGTATAAAGTGAATGATATGGAATACCGTGAATACAGTTATATACACAAAGAAAATCACATGTCATGAGCTTTGCAACCAAACCTAGCGACGTACACAAAGAAATTATCGGCGTATATTCACCCAAGACCCGTACCTGGCTATTGTTGGTACTAACTAGTATACCAACACGAGGGTGGGGGTGTCAACCCAGTAGTACTACCAATACCTAACCGTCGGTTCCCACACTGGAATTAAATAGTTGCAAAGATAGAAGCACACAGCAGACCCAAGCAGGTATCAGATAAGTACTTGCAACACAGTATCACGTTGATTCCTTGTATGAAAATTTTATGTATGTTGTACAGCATGGAAAACGGGCGAGCATACTTTTCCCCCATGTTTGTAAATGTTTGTAAAGTAGTATAAGCATAAAAAGGGGCCACGAAACTCACTTGTTAAGTGGTAAGTATGAAAGGTCGAGATTTCCAACAGTTGAATGCAATGATCGGTCAAACACCTATTGACAGTTATGGTCAAGCATTAATGACATGTATAAGCGTATAGTAATGTTTGGTCGGTTCGGGTTGTATCGGTTCGGTCGTGGGTAGCACACACACAAGCGGACACACGCATCATCAGACACACGACGGGACCAGACGCTCGACCCACATTCAATTCGTACGAATCAACCTTCAATCGTGCGAATTAGCTACTTTCGTGCGATTGAACCTTCATTCGTGCGATTGGACTCAGTCGTACCACACAACACACCCATTCGCACGACCCAACCTCCATGCGCACGAATCAACCCTCAATCGTACGAATTAGCTACTTTCGTGCGATTGAACCTTCATTCGTGCGATTGGACTCCAGTCGTGCGAAACACGCACATCGCATACACTCAGTCGGTCACCTGACTCAATCGCACACAATCATTCATACGCAGGACTCAATCGTATACACTCATTCGCACGCATGACTCAATCGCATACAAACACCCAGTCGCACGACTCAGTCGCACGACATGCCTATTCGCACAACTCAGTCGCACGATTGACTTAGACGCATGATTCAGTCGCACGACTCACTCAGTCGCACGGCTCAATCGCATGACAGACCCAGTCGCCCAAACTGCAGAATCGCGACTGTGGTCGGGCTGAGCAGCCCCCGAGCTACTCTAGCGCGGGTTTTATACCACGAGGACCTCCAGAACACTCAACAAACATACACAAACATGAAACACAAGCAGAAAGACCTCACACGCACCCACTCGACCTCATGTGCTCGGATGAACCCGAGCACCCGAAACCCTAGAAAACGCAGCAGTAAAACCGAACAAAAACGGTTGAACAAGGTTGTCTACCTGCTAGGAACGCGTATACACGATGATAACCAATATTTGGCAGTGAAAACGCGACAAACGTGACGATTTTTGGTGTTAGATCGAGAGAGAAAGTGGAGAAAATGTTGAAGGTGAAGAAGATGAAGATGAGGATAAATGGCTGGGAATGGGGTTTATATACCCAGCCCAAGTTTGCAAAATTACAAGTTTAGTCCCTGCACTTAACCCTCGAGTTTCCCAAAAATTTGTTTCGGTTGATTACGATCTTAAAATGTTCGTTATATTACGGTTAAAAGCGTGTTTAATGGCATTTGATAGCCTAAAATGGTTTTATTAATGACAATGATCGAAATTAAAAATGATATATTTGGTGGTGATGGTGATGAAATTTATAAAAGTTTTATGCTTAACACACGTTCTCGAAGGAAGTACAGGCACAAGGGAAGAATAAGCAGACATGATTCCTTAAAGCAGGAGTTCATGAAGAAAAGGAAGATTAATTAAAAATATTTCCATGTTATTTATGTCGTTCGACGGACCTTAAGGTGACGGATGTCACACAAAACACCAAGCGAGATAAGGCAATTTCTTGGATTAGCAGGATATTACCGCTGATTCATAAAAGGATTTTCTAAGATCGCACAACCTCTCACAGCTTGACTCATAAAGGAACGACATACAAATGGACTGAGAGTCAAGAATCAGCTTTCCAGTTATTAAAACAAAAACTCTGTACTGCCCCGATATTAGCATTACCAGAGGGAACAGATGACTTTGTGGTGTATTGCGATGCATCCATTCAAGGATTGGTTGTGTCTTGATGCAACGAGACAAGGTGATAGCTTACGCCTCGAGACAACTAAAGGTTCATGAGAAGAACTATACTACCCATGACTTAGAGTTGGGTGCAGTCGTTTTTGCCTTAAAGATCTGGAGACATTATTGTACGGTGCCAAGTGCACTATCTACACGATCACAAGAGTCTTCAACATATCTTTGAGCAAAAAGAGTTGAATATGAGGCAGCGACGTTGGGTGGAACTACTAAATGATTATGATTGCGCAATTAAGTATCATCCGGGAAAGGCGAACGTAGTTGCCGATGCCTTAAGCAGGAAGGAAACAGCTAAACCCCGACGGATGCGAGCTTTACAGCTTACTATCAGTACCCAACTGCCCGAACAAGTTAAGGAGGCACAAATGGAAGCTTTAAAGGTGGAAAATATTGATTCTGAGTCGTTAAGGGGAATGGATAAATAGCTAGTGGTGAAAGAGGATGGAATTCGGTATTTCATGGATAGACTTTGGGTGCCTGTTATGGAAATCTAAGAGACTTAGTTATAAGCGAGGCACACAAATCTAAGTATTCTATACATCCTGGATCCGACAAGATGTCTCATGACCTAAAGGCTCACTATTGGTGGCCTAACATGAAAGCGGATGTAGCTACGTACGTGAGCAAGTGTTTGACCTGCTCGAAGGTAAAAGTGGAATATCAAAAACCATCCGGACTATTAAAACAACCCGAGATTCCAATGTGGAAATGGGAACAAATCTCCATGGATTTCATTACTAAGCTACCCCGGACTAGTACTGGTTGTGACACGATATGGGTTATTGTGGATCGATTGACGAAGTCTGTTCATTTCCTTGCAATAAAGGAAACCGACAAGATGGAGAAGTTAACTCGCCTGTACCTCAAGGAGATCGTTTCGAGACATGGGGTACCGATCTCAATTATCTCCGACCGTGACGCTCGTTTCACGTCACATTTCTGGCAATCATTGCAGAAATCCTTGGGTACACGTTTGGATATGAGTACTGCATATCATCCACAGACGGATGGTCAGAGTGAGCGTACTATACAGATGTTGGAGGATATGCTACATGCTTGTGTGATTGACTTCGGGAATAACTGGGAATTCACCTGCCATTGGTGGAGTTTTCTTATAACAACAGCTATCACACTAGTATACAGGCAGCACCTTTCGAGGCGTTGTATGGGAGAAAATGTCGATCACCGGTTTGCTGGGCAGAAATTGGTGATAGTCAGATAACAGGTCCCGAGTTATTCATGAGACGACTGAGAAAATTATACAGATACGGACCGTATGGCTGCAACGCGGGATAGGCAAAAGAGTTATGCTGACAAGAGACGGAAACCTTTAGAGTTTCAGGTTAGTGACAAGGTTTTGTTGAAAGTCTCACCATGGAAAGGCGTAGTTCGGTTTGGTAAACGAGGGAAACTAAATCCGAGGTACGTTGGACCATTGAGATAGTGGAAAGAGTAGGTCCAGTAGCCTATCGATTAGCCATACCTGATTCGCTAAGTGGAATTCATGATGTATTTCACGTGTCAAACTTGAAGAAGTGCATAACTGATGAAACGACGGTCGTACCACTAGAAGAAATTCAGGTGGATGAACAATTGCGTTTTGTTGAAGAACCAGTGAGGTGATGGATCGTGAGGTGAAAACACTTAAGCAGAGCAAGATACCTATTGTTAAAATCCGTTGGAATTCGCGACGTGGACCGAATTCACGTGGGAACGGGAAGATCAAATGAAGCTTAAGTACCCTCAACTATTCGAAGGGACGATGCCAGCAGACGAAGGTATTGCTTTAAATTTCGGGACGAAATTTCTTTCAACATAGGGATGATGTGACAACTCATCCAAAACTCACCCGAATTCGCTTTCTGTGTGCCAATGCAGTAGACCAGTGATGGAAACCAGTGATGGAACACTCTCACCATGTAACGCAATTTTCGGGACGAAAATTCTTTCAACATGGGGATAATGTGACATCCGCTAAATTTCCGTTACCAAGCTCCGTTAGTTCCGTTAAGTCTTGTATACACGTGTCGTGAGCACACACTAGTTGTCGTTGAACGTTGGTGACCTAATAATAATGAATAATGTTAATTTGTTGTGAATCTAAGTGATTATGTGAATATTGGGTTATGTTTATGTGTTTACACATTTATAAACGTTACTTAAAGAATTTATTGCGTAACGCGGAAACGTGTCTATTTATTCGTATGTCTTGTGTTTTTATAAAGATAAGATATATAATGAACTTTATAAGTTTATATCTTTATATTATGAAGTTAAAAACACTTTACAAAGAGTTTAAAGCTTAGTTTTTATAAAATACAAATTACAAGGGTTGAAAGGGTAAATATGTAAATAAAAAATTAATAAAACAAAACCTCAACCCTAATTCCCCACCTTCGGCCGCGACTTCACTCTTCTCCCTCTCCCCACTTCGAATTTAGCCTTGAACAACATAATACCTGCGATTTTGGATCTATTTCAAGGCATACATCTCGTGGGAATCATCAATTGCAAGTTAACACACGTTTAAAGGTTAGGTTTTTCATGTTTTGTGATGTTTTTCTTTATGGCCGAACCTTAGATTCGAAATTGATCCTTATTAGGTCGAATTGGATGTTGTTTGATGATGTTTATATGTTAGTTAGGTTGAATACATGTTAGTTAACGTCGATCATGGATGAATTACATGTTTTTAGTGGTTTAATCATGGGTTTTGATTCTAGTCAAACCCTAATTCTATTTTGGGCATGATTATGGATGAATAATGGTTGTTTGATGAATGTGTGTGATTAATAAGTTGTATGGATGTTAGGAATCATGAATCTTGCAAGAAATCGATGATTTAGGGTTGATGTTCATAGGTTACTAATAATAGTAACTTTATTTGCATGAAATGTTGAACTAGGGATGTTATGATGTTATGGATGTGTTCATGGTGATAATTAGATGTTAGATTGATGTTGTGATCATTGGTGAATTCAAGAACACATGTATAGTTCATACATTACTAAAGATAGTAACTTTTGATATGATTTGGTGAATTATGATGTTTGGATGTGGTTGATTATGCTTAGATGTAGTATGAGCTTGAATTGGTATATTATTGATGAATTCATGTATGCTTTGGATTTTTGATATATTTTGGGATGTTCTTTCCTAAAGGGAAACTTTATTTGTGTAAACGTTGAAGTATGCTGTTATGACCATGTCTGGGATGTTAGGAGCCTGCTATTATGTTCAAAGATAGATTCTAGTGTGATAGAACGTGTTAAATTAGTTGTATGGCATGCTTGGATAATCATGTGTGATATTTGGACTTGGTGATCATGTATGGTTTGGATGTTGTGTAGTAGTAGGACATCATGCTTGGGTCTGGTAATTGATTGTTGTGATGTTGTGATACAATGCATATGCTTAAAGAATATGGTTATGATCATTATACACGCGTGCGTATCTGAGGCCCCTACTTAGTAGGATTGGCAGGGTTTAGGATGTGAAGTCGTGAGTGGCTTCACATGGCATGTGATGAATGGTTGAACTTTGTGTGACATGTTAGTTGTATTATAACTAATGGATATGTTAATGTTCTAGATTCGCATGACTTGTATAGTACTTGATTGTACGATGATCTAAGTGATACACCTGGTTGATATAGCATATGTATGATACTATTTGAATGTTAATCATGTATGTTGTATGTGCTCATTGGCTTTATTTGAATTATAACTCATAATGTCACCAACGGGTCAACGGGTCAACTAGGTCAAACGTGTCTGTTTTTCTGGAAGCTTGAGTCTTTGGTTTTGGTATGATTAGGGTTTCACATGTCTTTTATTTACACGTACTTATGTACTCACATGATCTAGGTAACCTGTGAAGGTGGCTATCCTCTCGTTTCTCAAAATAAACCCTAAGTACCTTTGCATACATCAGGTGAGTTCATGCCCCACTCTTTACTTAATCTCTTTTGGGGGAGATAGCATACTGGTATTTATACGAACGCTTTTATTATTTAAGTTGTGTATAATATTAATATAGTGTTGTTTACCATGGGAAAAGTCCTCACACTTTTGAATTGTTAATATTTAATAGCGGGGAAACTTGGGTAGTACTACTGGGTCTGACGAGCCCCACCTGTGTGACTCAAGGTCAACCGGGTGCAATTTGTCCTATTGAACATTGTCACGACATGGTAAGTCGTTACAGGAGGCAACAACTATCACAGTCAGCTTCAATTGCAAAATCACTATGTATTAATATTTACTGATAATAGACTAGCTATCTATTACCATGCACTGCTTATATATATCACAACTGTTTACATGTTTATTGGACTCAAACTCTTGAACTCACCAACCTATGTGTTGACATTTTAGTATGCTTTTCTCAGGTCCTTAGCTTGCTTGCCATAGGAGCACTGCACGGTTCATTGCATTTTAAGACACGATGCTTCAAGACAATTTGACATTTTAACAATTATAGTTTACTTTTTGGGTTGGCACTTGTTTTGCCATAGTTATACTTTATTGACTTGGGTTGTTTTCAAAAACGCTTCCGCATTGTTTAAAGTTTGTATTTTGGTTGATTTTGTTTAAATTATGGCATTTAGAGTCGTTCTGAGTAACTATTGACTGTGATCCTGGTTTGTTCACACGCCTCGCGGTAAAACTCCGCAAGTGGATTTTGAGGGTGTCACAATGTCGGTAGCTACAATATTTTATGTGATTTCACATATTAGGCACTGATTTGCAAATAGCCTCAGCCATGATTTTTGTTCTAGTCTCCTCCACTACTTGGTTCCCACTACCCACGTTGATCCATAGTGAAGGAATTTTGAGAGAGAAGTAGATGGAGAAAAAATTATATTAAATAAAAAACAATCTAATATAACTAAAATTAAAAATATTATATGAAATGGAAAGAACCCAGTTGTCACACCCTCAAAATCCACTTGCGGAGTTTTACCGCGAGGCGTGTGAACAAACCAGGATCACAGTCAATAGTTACTCAGAACGACTCTATATGCCATAATTTAAATGAAATCAATCCAAAGTAAATAAATTAAACAGTGCGGAAGCGTTTTGAAAACAAACCAAAGTAATAAAAGTATAATTGTGGCAAAACACGTGCCAATCCCAAAAAAGAAATCATTAATTATTAAAATGATAAAATTGTCTTGAAGACCGTGTCATAGAATGCAGTGGACCATGCAGTGCTCCTATGGCAAGCAAGCTAATGACCTGAGAATAGCATACTAAAAATGTAAACACAATGGTTGGTGAGTTCAAGAGATATTCAAATATAAAAAGTTTAATAATAGAGATGTACAAGTAGCGTATTGTAACAGATAACTAGTCCATTAATAATAAATATTATTTCATAGTGATTTCGCAATTGAAGCTGACTGTGTTACGTTGTTGCCTCCTCCCACGACTTAACAGGTCGTGACAATGTTCATTAGGACAACTTGCACCCAGTTGACCTCGAGTCACACAGGTGGGGCTCGTCAGACCCAGTAGTACTACCCAAATTTCCCCGCTAATCAATATTAACAATTCGAAAGTGTGAGGACTTTTCCATGACATCAACACTATATAATATTGTACACAACTTAAATACATAAAGCGTTCGTGATTTACCAGTATGCTATCTCCCCCAAGAGAGTAAATAAAAAATGGGACATGAACTCACCTGATATGCGTTTAGATACACAGAGTTTGACTTGTCAAACAGAATAGACAGACAACCTTCAGAGGTTACCTAGATCATATAAGTGCATGAGTACGTGTAATCAAAGAACATGTGAAACCTAAGTACACTACAACCAAGGACTCAAGATTTCAAATAAAACAGACATGTTTGACCTAGTTGACCCGTTTGACCCGTTGGTGACTTTATGTGTTGTAAACCATTCAAGTAATCATACACATATATCATACATAGTTAACATTCAAATAGAACATATGTATGCTATATCATCCAGGTGTAACACTTAGATCATCATACAACCAAGTATCATACTGTAACACCCGGATATTTATTATTTTTAAGCCGGTGAAGAAAGAAAATAAAATAAAGTCCAAAGTCGAGGGACCAAACTCGCCAACGAAAGAAAGTCGGGTGAGGGGGAGTATATAAGGGAGAGGGCAGCCCTTACCCTCTCCCCCACACTCACAAATCAGCCAAAGAAAGGGGAGAAGAGAGAAAGAAGAGAAAAAGAGGAAAAGTGTCGGTTCGGGTTGGTTCGGGTCGCCAAAAATCATCGTGAAGCAAGCCAAATCGAAGACCTTAACGTTGTGCTCGTTTGTGTGAGTTCTATAACCCCACTTTTACTTGTTTTCAAACGATTTTGGGGCTGGAAAGCATAAAAACCCGTTTTTGTATGTGTATGTGTTTGACCCATTTGGGTGTGATGTGTGTGATGCGTTTCGTGTATGTTTCCGGGCGTGTGTGTGCTTGTATGGTGTTATGGTATGCATTCCTAAGGTTTAGGATGGTCGATTTAGGCTTAAAATGGGTTTAGATGAGTTTGGAGGCTGAAAACCCTCGGCTGCAGTCGGGATGAACTGCATTCTGCATCAGTTAGGGCTAGGCGACCGACTGGAGGCCGAATGGAGGCCATACGGCCGACTAGGATGTGATTGGGGTCCATTCACACGATTTAAGGTCCATTCGCACGATTGAAAGGCCAGTCGCATGGAGGTCATGCGATTGAAGGTCCAGTCGCATAAGTGCCCTTCCGCATTAATCCCATTCGCATGAGGTCCATCCGCATTGTCCATTCGCACGACTGGATGTTCATTCGCCTAAATGTTCATCCGTTTGAGTTCAATCGCATGATGTTCAGTCACATGGAGGTCATGCGACTGAAGGGTGTCCATACGCCCGAATAGGGCTGTTGCACCCGAGGAAGGTGTAGATTGACTTCTGACGTTCGGAGGAAAGTGCAGATGTAAGTTTTGATGTAAAGGCTCCCATAAGAGTTTGTAAGATGACGCTTGAGGCCTTAGAAAGCAGGCTGGGCATGATGATGATGTTGCAAGTTTATGCACGTTATGTATGTATGGTGTTGCCCTGTATGATAATGATGACTGTGTGTGTTATGTTACTTATTATGATGTATGTTTATCTTTCCCATAACTTTACGTGTTATGATAAGGAATAAACGAAGTATTATGTAACGTAAAGTGAAAGATAATGAAAGAGGAACACGATGTTGAATGCATGCATTAATGAACGAATGAAACGTCTTGCATGCATCGGATAACGGTCCTTCTTTGTGATTGACCCTTAATGTAGAACCTCTACCGCTCACCCCTAGTACTGTGGCATACGTTTAGTTGTTCATTTATTGACTTCGGCCCAGTAGCTAAGACTGATGGTTACTCCTAGTACCGTGGCATACGTTTAGCTGTTCATTTATTGACTTCGGCCCGGTAGCTACGACTAACCGGGGTGTAGCACATGGTATTGGTACGGATGATGTCCGATGCGCAAGTAAAGTCATAAAGAACGAATGAACGAATGAATGAATGAACAAGATAATAATGATATTATCTATGTGTACGTACGATGTGTGATCATGTAAAAGTAACGAATGGTTTTATATGAAAGTAAAGTATGTGTTGTAATAAAACTAGAACTCACTCAGCAATGCTGACTTTTTATATGTTTTCCAGTTGACAGGTAATGTTTTCTGAGGATGGCACACCGTGAAGCTACTCAGCTCTTTTGGGATGGCATTCTTTTGATTAATGTTTTTGCATTGTAATGCGAACAAGCTATTTTGTAATGAATGTTGTAGTAACTTGCAAAAGCATTTACATGGAAATGAAAGATTGTTTTAGTTTTCCGCTGCGATTTATGAAATACAAATGCAATTATACATTTTATGTGCGATGAGAACCCAGCTGTAAGCGTCCCGGGAACGGGGCCTTACACATACAAGTCATGCGAATCTAGAACATTAACATATCCACTAGTTATAACATAACTAACATGTCACACAAAGATCAAACCACTCACTACATGCCATGTGAAGCCAATCACGACTTCACATCCTAAACCCTGCCAATCCTACTAAGTAGGGGCCTCAGATTCGCACGCGTGTATGATGATCATAACCATATTCATTAACCATATGCATTGCATTCAACGAACATCACAACAATCAATTTCCAGTCCCAAACATGATGTCCTAACTACTAATCAACACCAACATCATACATGACTATCAAAGACCAAACATCATCCATGATTATCCAAAACATCCCATACAACTAATTCAACATGTTTCATCACCTTAGAATTCACCCAAGATCATACTAACATGCTCCTACCATCCCAAACATATTCAAGCTATCATTTTTCAGACGTTATGCAAATAAAGTTTCCCTTTTGGGAAAGTACATCCCAACATCTTACAACCATCCAATGTATTCATAAATTCATCAATATTATACCAATTCAAACTCATATCATCATCTAAGCATGATCAACAACACCTAATCACCATAATCTAACAATCCTCATGAACAAAAGTTTCTACTTTTGGCAAGCTATGAACAACAACATCAAATTAAATATTTCTAGCATTCATAACAACAATCTAGCATCTAATCATCATCATGAATACATCCATAACATCATACCATCCATAATTCAACATTACATGCAAAATAAAGTTACTATTCTTAGTAACCTATGAACAATGCATCAAAATCCCAACTTTCTTGCATAATCAATGTATTCTAACATTCATACAACCTATTAATCATCATACATTCATCAAGCAATCATCCATCATGCATAATCATAGCATTTTCGAATTAGGGTTTGTTTCATACACAAGGTTCATGATCAATCCACTAAAAACATAGAATTCATGCATAATCGACGTTAACTAACATATATACAATCTAACTAACATACTAACATCACCAAAAAACATCAAATTCGACCTCATGAAGGTCAATTTCGCAACCAAGATTTGGCCACCATGAACAACTCACAAAAACTTGAAAAACCTAACCTTTAAACGTGTAATTGCTTGAAATTGATGTTTCCTATGTGTTGTAATCCTTGAAATCGAATCAAATTGGTGCTTTCTAACTTGTTCTTGATCGAATTCGCAAAGGGAGGGGGTTTGGAAAGGGAGTTGCGGCCGAATGGGGGGTGGGGATTAGGGTTTGGGTGTTTTGTTTAATTTTAATTTACATATTACCCTTTTAACCCTTGTAATTTGTATTTTATAAAAACTAGGCTTTAAACTCTTTGTAAAGTGTTTTTAACTTCATAATATAATGATATAGACTTATGAAAATCATTATATATCTTATCTTTATAAAAACACAAGACATACGAACAAAAAGGCACGTTTCCGCGTTACGCGATTAATTTTCTAATTAACCTTTTAAATTAATGTGTAAACACATAAACATAACCCAATACTCACATAATCAATTAGATTCACATCAAACTAACATTATCCATTATTATTAGGTCACCAACGTTAAACGACAACTAGTGTGTGCTCACGACACGTGTATACAAGACTTAACGGAACTAACGGAGTTTGGTAACGGAAATTTACCGGATGTCACACCAGTTTATTCTTAGCAGTTTTAGGATTTCTTTGTTTGTCAATTAAAGATTTTTTTGAATTGCGGATAGAAAGATATTTCTCTATTGACTTTTTTTGTTCTAGTCTCTTCCACTACTTTCTATATGTTTTTATAAATATGTTTTTAGATATCGAAGTACTTGTGTTTGAAATTGCTATCTAAAAAGATTTTGATAGTTGGAGATTCGAAATGTGAGCATTAGTTTAAGTAAAATTGAAAGAATTTACAATTCTGTTGTTTTTTTATTGATTATGATTATTACAGGGAAAGAAAATAGGACAATAGAAAGTAACTAGTTACTTATACCCTGCAAGTTGCTTAGCGGGAGCACCGTTGTGGCATTAATTTTTGAAAAATAGATATAAAAGCTAGTCCAAGTAGTGGGGGTCCCAAGGGGGCAACACTCCATTGGCGGTTATTTTTTTTTTCTTCTTCAAATTTCTCGTCTCTCTCTCATCAAACCAAATATATATAGGAACCTTTGCTCTAAACGAACATATCTAATGATTGGAAAGGGTGGAAACAACGGGGAATTGAAGATATCTAGACACCTCGAAGGTGGTCAACTAACTGTGTTGTTAAAAAACAAATGTGCCTTCTCTTTCAAAATTAAGGTCTAGAATGCGTATGTTCTTCTGATTTTAGGGTAAAGTAAGATTTACCCCAATGTCATGTCTACTCTTGTTCACAATATGTAGGTCAAAAACTAATAAGGCAAAGAAATCATCATCATCATCTTCAAGTATTCTTCTTACTTGTTTCATTAATTTTAACAAAAAAATTTCAATATCCAAGAACGTGCTTCCAAAAAGGTTGATTCTTTTGTTGATTTCCTTTTACCGGGTCTTTTAAAATGTTGATCCAAGCCTCTACCAAAGTGTCTTCTTCTTTAGTGCTCCATTTTCCCACAGATTTATCCTTGTTTTCAAGATGATGAGGAAGCCATTTTTTGTTGAGAAATATCAAAGTAAAATAAGAGTGTAGAGAAGAGTTGATGTGTAAAATAAGTAAGAAAAGAAGATATTTATAGGTTTATATTATATATAAAATATATAAATGTACAAATCTATTTCTAAATTTCCTTCGCAGCCAAACCTACCTACCAACACCCGCTACCGCTCCTGTCACTCACACCCGTGGGGCAGTGTGTCCCGCACCACCACTCGTGATCAAGCTTCCACATCATCATTCTCGTCCTATTACCGCAACCATTCCCTCTATAGATGATTAAAAATAAATATTACAAGAGTTGTTAAGTCATCCATGCTTTGTTGCTACATTCACTCTCAAGGTGGTACATCAATAAAATTTCACTATTCCATAGTTAAAACACAAAATTAGTTTCTCTCAAGGTGGTACATCAATAAAATTTCACTATTTCCATAGTTAAAACACAAAATTAGTTTCTCCGATTTGATATCTTCAAAGAAAGTACATTGAAAATTGCGGAAGGAGGTTGTGTTTAGCATATTCCATATTGGGCTATGTGTTAACCTTGGAAAATGTGATAAAAAAAGTGTTGCCATGTAAACGTCATATAAGCAGTGTATGTAATCACACTTACACTTATTAAACATGTGTACTGAGTTAGTGAGTATGAAAGGGTAAATGGACATCTTTTATAAGTTTCTACAAGTATTTTATTAGTTATAGATAGTTTTGACGGGAGGAAATGGTTTGAAGATGGGGCAACCGTCATGAGTATGATCACGCTAGAAGAATCATACCTCAGGGCATAGTGTTACACTTTCACAAACTGTCTACATGACACTCACGCCCACCACTCCCACCAGTGAAAGTGGTATAACCCATAGCCTTACAAGACAACTCATACAAGGATAACATTACCCCCATGCGACAATTTTCTCAGCATCGACATAAAGACTTTGTTTTAATGAGAGGCATTCAAAGTTGGATATCCAAAATTTTCAGATAGTAGAAATCACTATCCATATTCAAAATTTTGGGTACGGATATGAATAGTGATTTGGATATCAATACTTTATTTTTTATACCTTTTTATATTTTTTGTTATTTGCAATAATTAGATATATATTATTGTAAAAATAATATAAAAAACAAAACACACGTTGAAAAAGTCTCAGTATACACAAACAATTCTCAATATGTACTAAAAAGTCCCAACCTAAAAAAACATTAAACATTTTAAAGTAACAATTTTGTTTTGAGTTGTTAGATAATCAGATATCCGAAAATCCAAAAATTTGAGAATCAATATCCGAATCCAAATTTTCGGATTTTCAGATTTTCGAATTGGATTCTCAAATACAGATATTTTTAACACCCCTACTTTTAATCTTTGTATGTACATGGAACAAAGTAATTTGTATTTAAATTTTGTGTTAATGAATGTAATAAGTACCTTCCACATCACTTGATATCAATTTTGGTTACTAGCTTTAGTGAATATCTATTTAGAAGTGAGTCGTTTAAAAAAACATGTCAAAATTGGTTCATCTGCTATCTTTTTTGGGCTGACTAGTGGTAACAGTTGGAGACTGGGTTGTGGCGTTGTTTCAACATGAGGGTGATGGCTACAACATGGTGGTTCTAGCTGTTACGACAAAGATGATAGTAAAAGGGCTAATGGTGATAGGGTTGAGACGGCATTGATAGTGGTAGAGGATGGTGGTAGTGTTGGCGGTGGTTGTGGCAACGCAATGGTGGAAGTAGTGGCAATAGTGATGTCAACAAATTAACACTGGTAGGTGGCGACGATAAATAATTGGTCATGGGTGGTGCTAACTCATTTTGATTCATCTAACCTAGGAATTCTATGAAAATTTTAAAAAAGTATAAGTTGAGTGAATCTAGATTGACTTATTGATCCGTTGTATAGTTTAAGCTAGCCTAGTTGAACCCATGTCCAATTTTTTGTTTGTTTTTTAGGGTTGACAAATTCTGGCACGAACTTATTAACACGATACAATACAAAGTTAACAGGTTTTGTGTTTGAGATTAATAGGTTTCGTGTCATTAAAACATCAACACATCAAAGTCATATAAAAAATCAGTCTTAACAGATCAAACACATATTAACCTGTTAACGCACATGTTTAAACTTGTTTATATTTTTGGGTTATCAAAACAATATGTATATATAGGGTTAGGATCTTTTCAGGACTTGTAAAGATCGCGAGAACTGTAAGAACTAATCCTAACCATTCACTAATATAATTTTTATTTATATTTAATCTAGTCTTAAAGGGTATTAATGTCATTTTATATATGTGCATTTACTTGTTTTTCTTTTTTTAATAACTTTAATTAGAAAAGTTAATGTTTTCAATTTGATCCAATTTCCCTTCCTTAAGAGATTGTAGACACCTTCTGTCACACCCTCAAAATCCACTTGCGGAGTTTTACCGCGAGGCGTGTGAACAAACCAGGATCACAGTCAATAGTTACTCAGAACGACTCTAATGCCATAATTTAATGAAATCAACCCAAGTAAATAAATTGCACAGTGCGGAAGCGTTTTGAAAACAACCCAAAAAATAAAAGTATAATTGTGGCAAAACACGTGCCAATCCCAAAAGAGAAATCATTAATTATTAAAATGATAAAATTGTCTTGAAGACCGTGTCATAGAATGCAGTGAACCATGCAGTGCTCCTATGGCAAACAAGCTAATGACCTGAGAATAGCATACTAAAAATGTCAACACAATGGTTGGTGAGTTCAAGAGATATTCAACATAAACAGTTTAATAATAGAGATGTACAAGTAGCGTATTGTAACAGATAGCTAGTCCATTAACAATAAATATTATTTCATAGTGATTTCGCAATTGAAGCTGACTGTGTTACGTTGTTGCCTCCTGCCACGACTTAACAAGTCGTGACAATGTTCATTAGGACAACTTGCACCCGGTTGACCTCTAGTCACACAGGTGGGGCTCGTCAGGCCCAGTAGTACTACCCAAATTTCCCCGCTATTCAATATTAACAATTCGAAAGTGTGAGGACTTTTCCATGATATCAACACTATATAATATTGTACACAACTTGAATACATAAAGCATTTGTGATTTACCAGTATGTTATCTCCTCCAAAGAGAGTAAATAAAAAGTGGGGCATGAACTCACCTGATATGCGTATAGATACACAGAGTTTGACTTGTCAAACAGAATAGACAGACAACCTTCAGAGGTTACCTAAATCATATAAGTGCATGAGTACGTGTAATCAAAGAACATGTGAAACCCTATGTACACTACAACCAAGGACTCAAGATTTCAGAAAAACAGACATGTTTGACCTAGTTGACCCGTTTGACCCGTTGGTGACTTTATGTGTTGTAAACCATTCAAGTAATCATACACATATATCATACATAGTTAACATTCAAATATATCATATGTATTATGACAACTCATCCAAAACTCACTCGATTTAGATTTCTATATGCCAATGCAGTAGACCAGTGATGGAAACCAGTGATGGAACACTCTCACCATGTAACGCAATTTTCGGGACGAAAATTCTTTCAACATGGGGATAATGTGACATCCGGTAAATTTCCGTTACCAAACTCCGTTAGTTCCGTTAAGTCTTGTATACACGTGTCGTGAGCACACACTAGTTGTCGTTTAACGTTGGTGACCTAATAATAATGATAATGTTAATTTAATGTGAATCTAATTGATTATGTGATTATTGGGTTATGTTTATGTGTTTACACAATTTTAAAAGGTTAACTAGAAAATTAATCGCGTAACGCGGAAACGTGCTTATTTATTCGTATGTATTGTGTTTTTATAAAGATAAGATATATAATTATTTTCATAAGTTTAATATGACATCCGGTAAATTTCCGTTACCAAACTCCATTAGTTCCGTTAAGTCTTGTATACACGTGTCGTGAGCACACACTAGTTTTCGTTTAACGTTGGTGACCTAATAATAATGAATAATGTTAATTTAATGTGAATCTAACTGATTATGTGATTATTGGGTTATGTTTATGTGTTTACACAATTTTAAAAGGTTAACTAGAAAATTAATCGCGTAACGCGGAAACGTGCATATTTATTCGTATGTCTTGTGTTTTTATAAAGATAAGATATATATTGATTTTCATAAGTTTATATCTTTATATTATGAAGTTAAAACACTTTACAAAAAGTTTAAAGCCTAGTTTTTATAAAATACAAATTACAAGGGTAAAAAGGGTAATTATGTAAATTAAACTAAACAAAACAAAACCCTAGCCTCCCCCATTCGGCCGCGACTCACCCCCTCTCCCTCTCCATCCTCGAATTGACCTAGAACAAGCAATTCCCTGCGAATTTGATTCGATTTCAAGGATTACAACACATAGGAAACATCAATTTCAAGCAATTACACGTTTAAAGGTTAGATTTTTCATGTTTTTATGGGTTTTTGTTGGTGGCCGAACCTTGGGTGCGAAATTGACCTTCATGGGGTCGAATTGATGTTGTTTGGTGATGTTAGTATGTTAGTTAGATTGTATATATGTTAGTTAACGTCGATTATGCAAGAATTATATGTTGTTAGTGGTTTGATCATGAACTTTGGGTATGAAGCAAACCCTAATTCTAAATTGCCATGATTATGCATGATGGATGATGGTTTGATGAATGTTTGATGATTAATAGGTTGTATGAATGTTGGAATACATTGATTATGCAAGAAAGTTGGGATTTTGATGCATTGTTCATAGGTTACTAATAATAGTAACTTTATTTGCATGTAATGTTGAATTATGGATGATATGATGTTATGGATGTGTTCATGGTGATAATTAGATGTTAGATTGTTGTTGTGATCATTGGAAATTCAAGAACACATGTTATAGTTCATACATTACTAAAGTAAGTAACTTTTTAGGGTATGAATTGATGGGTTATGATATTTGAATGTTGTTGATCATGCTTAGATGATGGTATGAGTTGGAATTGGTATGTTATTGATGAATCAATGAGTATATTGGGTATTTGATAGGTTTTGGGATGTGCTTTCCCAAAAGGGAAACTTTATTTATGCAAAATGTGAAAGATGGTAGTTTGAATATATTTGGGATGTTAGGAGCATGTTAGTATGATCATGGATGAATTCTAATGTGGTAAAATATGATAATTTGGTTGTTTGTGATGTTGGGATAATCATGAATGATATTTGGACATTTGTGATCATGTATGGTTTGGATGTTGGTTAGTAGTAGGACATCATGTTTGGGACTGGTAATTGATTGTTGTGATGTTGTGAATGCAATGCATATGGTTAATGAATATGGTTATGATCATTATACACGCATGCGAATCTGAGGCCCCTACTTAGTAGGATTGGCAGGGTTTAGGACGTGAAGTCGTGAGTGGCTTCACATGGCATGTGGTGAATGGTTGATCTTTGTGTGACATGTTAGTTGTGTTATAACTAGTGGATATGTTAATGTTCTAGATTCGCATGACTTGTATGGTACTTGGTTGTATGATGATCTAAGTGATACACTAGTTGATATAGCATACACATGATCTATTTGAATGATAACCATGTATGATATATGTGTTTGATTGTTGAATGGTTTACACACATAAAGTCACCAACGGGTCAAACGGGTCAACTAGGTCAAACATGTCTGTTTTGGTTAAAATCTTGAGTCCTTGGTTGTAGTGTACTTAGGATTTCACATGTTCTTTGATTACACGTACTCATGTACTTATATGATCTAGGTAACCTCTGAAGGTTGTCTGTCTATTCTATTTGCCAAGTCAAACCCTAGTTATCTATACGCATATCAGGTGAGTTCATGCCCCACTCTTTATTTAATCTCTTTTGGGGGAGATAGCATGCTGGTAAATCACAAACGCTTTATATATTCAAGTTGTGTATAATATTATACAGTGTTGATATCATGGAAAAGTCCTCACACTTTTGAATTGTTAATATTGAATAGCGGGGAAATTTGGGTAGTACTACTGGGTCTGACGAGCCCCACCTGTGTGACTCGAGGTCAACCGGGTGCAATTTGTCCTATGAACATTGTCACGACCTATTAAGTCGTGGCAGGAGGCAACAACGTAACACAGTCAGCTTCAATTGCGAAATCACTATGAAATAATATTTACTGTTAACGGACTAGCTATCTGTTACAATGCACTACTTTTATATCGCTATTATTAAACTATTTATGTTTGAATATCTCTTGAACTCACCAACCACTGTGTTGACATTTTTAGTATGATATTCTCAGGTCATTAGCTTGCTTGCCATAGGAGCACTGCATGGTTCACTGCATTCTAAGACACGATCTTCAAGACAATTTTAGTATTTAATAATTATGGTTTACTCTTTTGGGTTGGCACCTGTTTTGCCATAGTTATACTTTCATTGCCTTGGGTTGTTTTCAAAACGCTTCCGCATTGTTTAAAGTTTGTATTTTGGTTGATTTTGTTTAAATTATGGCATATAGAGTCGTTCTGAGTAACTATTGACTGTGATCCTGGTTTGTTCACACGCCTCGCGGTAAAACTCCGCAAGTGGATTTTGAGGGTGTGACATGTATGCTATATTAACCAGGTGTATCACTTAGATCATCATACAACCAAGTACCATACAGTCATGCGAATCTAGAACATTAACATATTCACTAGTTATAACACAACTAACATGTCACACAAAGATCAAACCACTCACCACATGCCATGTGAAGCCACTCACGACTTCACATCCTAAACCCTGCCAATCCTACTAAGTAGGGGCCTCAGATTCGCACGTGTGTATGATGATCATAACCATAATCATTAACCATATGCATTGCATTCTAAAACCTCACAACAATCAATTACCAATCCCAAACATGATGTCCTACTACTAATCAACATCCAAATCATACATGATCATAAATGTCCAAAAGTCATTCATGATTACCCCGGCATCACATACACCAAATTACCATGTTCTACCACATTAGAATCTATCCATGATCATATTAACATGCTCCTAACATCCTAGACATGTTCAAGCTATCATTTTTCAGACTTTATGCAAATAAAGTTTCCCTTTGGGAAAGTACATCCCAACATCTATCAACCACCCAATGTATTCATGAATTCATCCTAATTATACCATCTCAAGCTCATAACAATATCTAGACATGATCAACATTACCTAATCACCATAATCTAACAATCTTCATAAACAAAAGTTTCTAATTTTGGCAAGCTATGAATCAACAACATCCATTCAAGATTTCTAGCATTCATAACAACAATCTAAAATCTAATCATCATCATGAACACATCCATAACATCAATCCATCACTAGATCATCATTACATGCAAAATAAAGTTACTATTATTAGTAACCTATGAACACAAACTTCATTTCACCAATTTCTTGCAAAATCAATGTATCCTAACATTCATACAACCTACTAATCATCATACATTCATCAAACAATCATCCATCATGCATAATCATGGCATTTTCAAACTAGGGTTTGCTTCATACTCAAAGTTCATGATCAATCCACTAAAAACATAGAATTCATGCATAATCGACGTTAACTAACATGTATTCAATCTAACTAACATACTAACATCATCAAACAACATCAAATTCGACCCCATGAAGGTCAATTTCGCAACTAGGGTTCGGCCCTCACAAAACCCCCAAAAACATGAAAATCTAACCTTTAAACGTGTATTAACTTGCAATTGATGATTCCTACGTGTTGTATGCCTTGTAATCGAATCAAATTGGTGCTTTGATGCTTGTTCTTGGCTGATTTTCGCAAAGGGAGGGGGTTTGGGAGGTGCGTTGCGGCCGAATGGGTGGGGATTAGGGTTGGGTTTTGTTTTGTTTAATTTTAATTTACATAATTACCCTTTTAACCCTTGTAATTTGTATTTTATAAAAACTAGACTTTAAACTCTTTGTAAAGTGTTTTTAACTTCATAATATAAAGATATAAACTTATGAAAATCATTATATATCTATCTTTATAAAAACACAAGACATACGAATAAATAGGCACGTTTTCGCGTTACGCGATTAATTTTCTAATTAACCTTTTAAGAACGTGTAAACACACAAACATAATCCAATAATCACATAATCAATTAGATTCATATTAAATTAATATTATCCATTATTATTAGGTCACCAACGTTAAACGACAACTAGTGTGTGCTCACGACACGTGTATACAAGACTTAACGAAACTAATGGAGTTTGGTAACGGAAATTTACCGGATGTCACACCTTCATCATTTTTTTCATCTTCAACATCCAATTATTTCATCTGATTTGCACATCCTAATTCATATTCTTGGGAAATTAGTTTCAAATTATCAAGCTAAATCGAAAAGACCGCACCTTCCATTGAACATCTTTGTTCTCTATTACAAAATCCTATCAGAATTTCCTTTGAAGACGATTACAGGTTAATTATTCGTAAATCTCGTATATTTCCATTTGGTTCCATATCATATTTTATAACTAATTAGATTCATATTGCATGAAATGTCATCCCGTTAAGGTTTGATATGGTGGTTAACCCGATTGATGATTTTATCCAAAATCGAATATAACAAATGGTTAATGAAGTCACTATTCTTGATGAAGGTTACACTGGCATATATCAAAAGGGTAGGAAATATTTTTGTCGCTATTGTGATTCTTTTGGTTATAATAATGCTAGGAATTGTCATTTGAAACTAGAGTAGTCTTCTTTGTTTTTGTAATGAATGTTGAATCATTTGATTAATAAAAATTAATTTTATATTATTCAATTATTGTTGTTGTGGGTATAACTGATACTATTTTAGTACTTTTACTACTGTTGCTGTTATAAGTTTACCCACTTTATGTTTATTAAATTATCGTAAGCTGTAATTTTGTTTTCTTAAAATTTGTCTATTTTTACATATTTGTAAGTGTGTTTTAATGTATTCACCATGTAAATGGTTTTAGAATCTCTCATTTAGTGATGACTTGTACAAACTCTATATCTTGCAAAATTTATGTACGAAATGCAATTCACCTAGTAACAAAATTACTAATATCCACTGTGCTATGACCAACACTAACTTACATTATAAAGAAACATGTATTCTATTAATAAAACTTTCAATATTAACTCATTTACATATGTGTAAATCATTTAATTCTTTTAGGACTGGAGATTTTTAACACATCAATTTATTTTTAAAACCACTTTCTACATTTTTAAGTTTTCTTCATTTTATTACTTCTCTTATATTCTTTGTAAGTATCGACAACTAATTTCTCAAACCTCTTTCTTTCGTCATCATCAACTCAAAACAAAGTTTTTTTTATTATTGTACTGTGTATAAATATGAAATAGTCATCAAAACACAATTATATATTCATGTAACATTTCTCTACAACATTTTAGGTTATGTAGAGATGATATAAGATTTATATAATTTCAATTTTGAACAATATAAATCTAACATGTTAAAGTTTAAACATGTTATTCCAATGACTTTTTTAAATCTAACTTATTGTTACAATTAGTGAAACTATTACATTACTTTTAATGCAAAATCTTTCAACTTTACATATATGTTCAAATGCAGTTCAACATACACCCTTACTGTTACAAATACTTTTCTTGCATAATAAGCATCTTCTTGACCCATATGTAAATTTACAACCAAATTACACATTTCCTTTAACAAGTTAATTCACTTTTTGTTCATATAAACCCTAACTTCCAACATTTTAAACCCCAAACCTAGATTCCAAGACCTATAACCTCACACATGGTTGTATCATGTTCCATTTACATATGAAATTAAAAGATAACACAACACACCTTTAAAATCACTAATCAATTAACAACATCACTAGATAACTTATAAAACGAGTATCGATTAAATCCTTTTACAAGATTATACGCAATATGCAGAATGTATCAACAAACAAATGAAGGTTTTGGGTTAAACACTTGCAATCGATGTCTTCAACAAGCATTCCAAATCCATCGCAGATCGATTTTCGACACCTATGTAATGGAATATGATTGTGGATGCCTATGTAATGCCTATATGAATCATAGCTTGCTAACTCCAGACCCCTGTATATCAATTTAATATACAACTAAACATCCATATAGATAACTGTCTGTACATGACTAGCCAATGTCACGAGAGAACTTTACATCTTATTACATCAAACACTCAATTAAAGGTGCATACAAAAAATAATTTAGCTAGACAAATACAATGTAAATGCTAACTATGCTACATATTGAATTGCTCATGTTCTTTAATACCAAACAAAGACGTATGTCCTTTGTTATGAATGTTTAACCCATATTTACATATACATGTAGTGAGACAAATATACTAGAGTTTGTGATTCTTAAATAAAAGGATATATATACAACTATATTTCACAATGTAAGCTATATTATTTCTTAGAGTTTGAAACAACACGTATACTAAGATTACTATTTTTCACATTTACCCATACGTACGACTATAAACATTTTACCAACTAACTCATTATTATTGCATTAAAGCTTTGGTTATGAAGCACACTAAATACCAACTTTGTTTCACAACCAAATCTCAAATATAATATTATATACCAAAAAGTCACAACTATTCATTTTTTATGATGTTGAAATACATGTATACACATACGTCTACATACACAAGTAAATAATTAATCTGCTAATTACATATACATATACATAATTAATTATGTTACACGGAACCAACTATCATTTTACTAACTTTATATCCAGTTTTACACACACGTAAACCACTTTGGAAAATAAGTTCAAGAACCCAAAAAATTACCCAAACTACCCACTATTAGAACAACAAAAGATAGTGTAAGGCCCCGTTCCCGGGACGCTTACAGGTGGGTTCTCATCGCACAAAAAAAAATAATTACATTTGCAATTCATAAAGTCGCAGCGGAAAACTAAAACAATCTTTCATTTCCATGTAAATGCTTTTGCAAATTAATACAACATTCATTACAAAATAGTTTGTTTGCATTACAATGCAAAAACATCAATCAAAAGAATACCATCCCAAAAGGAGCTGAGTAGCTTCACGGTGCCATCCTCAACAATCATTTTCTGCCAACTGGAAAACATATAAAAGTCAGCGTTGCTGAGTGAGTCCTAGTTTTATTATAAAACTTACTTTACTTTCATATAAAACCATTCGTTACTTTTACATGGTCACATCATACGTACGCATAGATAATATCATTGTTATCTTCTTCATTTATTCATTCGTTCGTTCGTTCTATATAACTTTACTTGGGCATCGGACATCAACCGTACCAATACCATGTGCTACACCCCGGCTAGTCTTAGCTACCGGGCCGAAATCAATAAATGAACAACTAAACGTATGCCACGGTACTAGGAGTAACCACCAGTCTTAGCTACTGGGCTGAAGTCAATAAATGAATAGCTAAACGTATGCCACAGTACTAGGGGTAAGCGGTAGAGGCAATACACGTTTGGTCAATCACAAAGAAGGACCCTAATATCCAATGCTTGTAAGACTTCTTTTATTCATTCATTAATGCATGCATTCATCATATGTTCCTCTTTCATTATCTTTCACTTTACGTTACATAATACTTCGTTCATTCCTCATAATAAGTAAAGCCATAGGAAGATATTATACATCATACTAAGGAACATTAACATGCATTCACATCACATCATACAGGGCAACATCATACATACATAACATGCAACATCATCATCTCTATGCCCTACAAGCTTCTAAGGCCATGTTTGCTATCTTACATGCTCTTACGGGAAACCTTTATGTCAAGACTTACATCTGCACTTTCCCCCGAAAGCCAGAAGTCTAGCTACACTTTCTTCGGTGCAACAGCCCTAATTATGCGTATGGACACCCTCCAGTCACATGGCCTCCATGTGATCGGCCCTTCGTTCGGGTGACCGGACCTTCATTCGGGTGACTGGACCTTCAGTCTCCCTCTATTCGGGTGATTGGCCTTCAGTATCCCTCCATTCGGGTGACTGGCCTTCAGTCTCCCTCCATTTGGGTGACTGGCCTTCAGTCCCCCTCCATTCGGTGACTAGCCTTCAGTCTCCCTCCATTCGGGTGACTGGCCTTCAGTCTCCCTCCATTCGGGTGACTGGCCTTCAGTCTCCCTCCATTCGGGTGACTGGCCTACAGTCTCCCTCCATTCGGGTGACTGGCCTTCAGTCTCCCTCTATTCGGTGACTAGCCTTCAGTCTCCCTCTATTCGGGTGACTGGCCTTCAGTCTCCCTCTATTCGGGTGACTGGCCTTCAGTCTCCCTCCATTCGGGTGACTGGCCTTCAGTCTCCCTCCATTCGGGTGACTGGCCTTCAGTCTCCCTCCATTCGGTTGACTGGCCTTCAGTCTCCCTCCATTCGGGTGACTGGCCTTCAGTCTCCCTCCATTCGGGTGACTGGCCTTCAGTCTCCCTCCATTCGGGTGACTGGCCTTCAGTCTCCCTCCATTCGGGTGACTGGCCTTAGCTGATGCAGAATGCAGTTCATCCCAACTGCAGTCGAGGGTTTTCAGCCTCCAAACTCATCTAAACCCATTTCAAGCCCAAATCGACCATCCTAAGCCTTAGGGAAACATACCATGACCTCAATCAAGCATAACCAAGCAAGAAATCAAGCCCCAAACGAATCATACACATACACATAAGCATAAAAACGGGTTTACACCCAAAAACCGAAAAGGGTTTTCAGATGTGTCCTAGCCCTAAAATCATTCAAAATCGTTTAAAAGAGGGGTCCTAGAACTCACCTTAACGATCCTGTCAAGTAGAGCTTCGATTTGACACGCTACACGTCGATTTTGGCCGCTCGAACCAACTCGAACCAACACTTCTTCCCTTTTTCTCCCTCTCTTCTCCTCTCCTCTCTCTCCTCTCCTCTCTTCTTGGCTGAAAATGGTAAGAATGGGGTGTTTTCCCCTTTTATACTCCCATTCATCGAAGTTTCTCTCATTGGCGAGTTTGGTCCCTCGACTTTGGACTTTATTTCTTTTTCTTATTTCGTCAGCTTCAAAGAAAATTTCCGGGTGTTACAAGTCCACCCCCCTTAAATAGGTTTCGTCCTCGAAACCTATTATTCATTGAACCAACGTGGATAATGTTGTCTCATTTCTTCCTCAGTCTCCCACGTTGACTCGGATCCCTTCCTGTGCTTCCATTGTACACGCACAAGAGGAACCACTTTATTCCTTAGCCTTTTCTCCTTTCGGTCGATGATTGCCACTGGTTGCTCCACATAATTGAGCCGTTCATCTACTTTGATATCTTCCAATGGGACAATCATATCTTCATCTACTAAGCACTTCCTTAGATGAATACGTGGAATGTTGGGTGAATTCCATTTAACTCGCCTGGTAACTCCAATCTATAGGCCACCTCTCCTACTCGAGCGATGATTCGGAAAGGGCCTATATATCTTGGGCTCAACTTGCCCCGGTTCCTAAATCGGATGATACCCTTCTAAGGTGAGACCTTCAACATAACCCTGTCACCCACCTGGAACTCAATCGGCCTGCGTCGTTTATCAGCATACGACTTTTGTCTATCTTTGGTTGCCTTCATAAAGGCTTTGATCTTTTCAAGCTTCTCAGTCGTAGCCTCGATTACCTCGACGCTCCCCAATTCCTTCTAACCAATATCACCCCAACAAACGGTGTTCTGCATCTCCTACCGTATAGCATCTCATATGGTGGCATACCAATGCTGGCATGATAGCTGTGTTGTTGAGAATTCAGCTAACGGTAGGTGGTCATCCCAACTTCCACCAAAATCAATGACACATGCCCGAAGCATGTCTTCCAGTGTCGGAATGGTCCTTTCTGACTGACCATCAGTCTGGGGATGATAAGCCATGCTAATATGTAACCTCGTCCCCATAGCGTCGTGGAATTTCTTCCAAAATTTAGATGTAAACCGGGTGTCGCGATCCGACACAATAGACCCGCACACCATGATGAGTTACAATTCCTTGATGAACAGATCAGCCAACCTCTCTGACAAACATGTCTCGCGAATCGGTAGGAAGTGAGCACTCTTCGTCAAGCGATCAACTATCACCCATATGGCATCATACCCCTTCGGGGTACGCGGCAGCTTTGTAATGAAATCCATGGTGATGTGCTCCCACTTCCATTCGGTATATCCAAGGTTGTATTTTCCCATACGGATTTTGGTGCTCTGGCTTCACTTGTTAGCAAGTAAGGCACTTACTCACATACTCCACCACGTCACTCTTCATACCCGGCCACCAATAATCTTTCTTCATATCATGGTACATTTTTGTGGCACCAGGATGAATGGAGTATCGAGTCTTGTGAGCTTCATCCATGATCTCACCGTAGATCCCCAAAACGAGGAATCCACACATGACCGAATCGAGTTCTAACACCGAGTGTGTTTTCACCCAACTCCCCAACCAGACCTCTCATTCTTTCCGAGTTAAGATGATCTTCTTTCAATGCCTCATCTTGAAACTCCTTGACTTGCTTCATCACATCAGAGGTCATGATTAGTTGATAGCTTTCACCCGAATCGGTTCGGGCCTTTCCTTTCGGCTAAGGGCATCCGCCACCACATTAGCTTTGCCCGGATGGTAATGGATCTCACAATCATAATCCTTTATAAGCTCCAACCATCACCTCTGCCTCATGTTCAGGTCTTTTTGCTCGAAGAAGTACTTCAAACTCTTGTGGTCAGTGAAAATAGTGCACTTCGTCCCGTAGAGATAGTGCCTCCAAATCTTTAGTGAAAGACCACGGCTGCTAGCTCCAAGTCATGAGTGGGATAACTAACCTCATGAACTTTCAACTGTCGGGATGCATAGGCTATAACCTTCCTTCTCTGCATTAACAACACCCCAACCCTGAGTAGGAAGCATCAGAATAAACCACCAGATTATCGCTTCCATCGGGTAATGTCAAAACAGGAGCTTGAGTTAGTCTTGCCTTCAGCTCTTCGAACACCTTCTCTTGAGCTTGACCCCATACAAACTTCACATCCTTTCGGGTCAACTTACTTAGTGGAGAAGCAATCTTAGAGAAGTCTTGAATGAATCTCCTATAGTAGCCCGCCAAACCCAAGAAACTACGGATCTCAGATGGCGTCTTTGGTGACCTCCATTTCATAACCGCCTCCACTTTCGCCGGGTCCACCATAATCCCGTCGGGATTCACCACATGACCCAAGAACTGAACTTCGCGCAACCAGAAGGCGCACTTGGAGAATTTAGCATACAATTTCTCCCTTCTCAGCGTCTCCAGAACCTCCCGAATGTGACCGGCATGCTCAATCTCGCTCTTCGAATAAATCAGGATCATCAAATAAACACAATCACTGATTTATCCAACATAGGCTGACACACATGGTTCATCAGATCCATAAAAGCAGCTGGCGCGTTGGTCAAACCAAAAACATGACCAGAAACTCGTAATGACCATAGCGCGTGCGGAAAGCTTTTTAGGGATATCTTGCTCCTTCACCTTCAACTGATGATAGCCAGATCGAAGATCTATCCTTGAAAACCAACTGGCACCTTGAAGCTGATCGAACAAATCATCTATTCTCGGTAAGGGGTATCGGTTCTTCACTGTCAACTTGTTCAGCTCGCGGTAGTCAATGCACATCCTCATACTACCATCCTTCTTCTTACAAACAGGACCGGAACACCCCAAGGAGAGATACTCGGTCTAATGAACCCCTTATCAAGCAACTCTTGCAGCTGTTCCATTAACTCTTTCATCTCTGTCGGAGCTAACCGATATGGTGCCTTGGCAACAGGTTGGGCACCCGGTATCAGATCAATCTGAAATTCAATTTCTCTGTCAGGTGGTACCCCAGGTAATCTTCTGGGAACACGTCTGGAAAGTCACACACAACCGGTACATCAGACAGTTGTGGTGTTGGTGCATCTACATCCTTTACATAAGCCAAGTAGGCGCTACATCCACGCCTCATACAATTTCCCGCTACCGCCATGAGATCACCTTCGGGATCGTTGTGACTCGATCACCATAAACCGTTACCAAACTTCGGTCAGGCGCTGTCAACCGAATCATCTTCTTGCGACCACAATGTTCGCCTTGAAGTCCGCCAACCAATCCATCCCAAGAACCAAATCGAAACCACCCAAGGTCATCACAAACGGTCTAACAGGAAACTTATGACCTTCTAATGCCACCTCACAGTTCTCTATCATCTCAGAAATCCTGGTAGACTTACCTA
Source organism: Flaveria trinervia (assembly GCA_025506515.1). NCBI lineage: Eukaryota > Viridiplantae > Streptophyta > Magnoliopsida > Asterales > Asteraceae > Flaveria > Flaveria trinervia. Next base: position 9,118,529 of record CM046442.1, on the reverse strand, counting down.
TGGTAGTTTCTACATCAAAGGGTGCATCAACACGTCTACTACTAACAAGCAGCTTAGCGTAGAAAGCAGCAGAAATAAAACTATACTAGCACCAGAATCAAATAGCATAGAAGCCAAAGTTTGGTTCACAGAAACGTACCGGACACAACGTCAGGGTCCGTCCTAGCTCTCTTCCTGTGTCATGGTGAATGCCCTGGCACTCGCCCTCGGTCCATCACCTCCCGTCCTCTTCGCCCCTGAACTCTCAGCCCTCGACTTCTTACAGTCTCTGCTCATATGACCATTTTCCCCACAGTTAAAACATTACCCGACAGGCAATCCTTCGCCTATGCCCTGTCTTCCCACACTTGAAGCACACATTCAAACCCAGCCTACATTCTCCCGCATGCTCCTTTCACACTTACCACCCTCCTTGATCCCGCTCCGGTGTGGCCACGCGGCGGTCATCCACCTGTGCCTTTTTGTTACTCGTCGAGGCATTACCCCGACTAAACCTCTTCCCGTTCCAGTTTCGATCACCACCACCCTTCTTATTCGCTTCGGTCACCACCACCTCCCGCTCGTCATACAGTCTCCCTGCCAGATCAACCGCCGACCTAAACGTGCTTGGTCGGGCGGCGATCATATGCCTGCGGACATCCCCCGGTAAGCCCTGAATGTACCTCTTGATCTTCCGAGATAGAGGCTCACCTGATCTGGCACCAATCGTGCCATCTCATTGAACTTTGTTGTGTACTGCTGTTGTGTCATGGTTCCATCCTCCAACTGCAGAAAATCCCTCTCCAACTTATCCATTTCCCTATGAGGACAGAACTCCTCAATCACCATCTTCTTCAACTCGGGCCATTTCATTCTCCCGATTGCCCGATTACCCTCTGCTTGGACAATGTTATCCCACCAGCATAGTGCGAGTCCATAAATGAATGAGTGGCAAACTTCACCTTCTAATCTTCCCGACACTCGCTCATGTCGAGAACGGCCTCCATCTCTCTCACCCATCGGTGAGCAGCGGCAGCATTGCCACTACCGTCGAAAGTAGGGGGCTTACATCTCATAAACACCCCATAGTTACAGCCTCGTACTGTTTCTGGCACAGGCTCTTCTTCTTCCTCCTCTTCTTCGTCGTCCGAGAGAACCGTTTCCGGCTCTGGTTGTTCCCGTTCTCCAGAGGATCTGTTTCTTTCTTTTCTTTCCCCTTCTCGTACAGCCTTAATACTTCAGTCACCACAGACGGTAAGATTGTCTGCATGACCTGATGGACTTCTTCTACAACAGCCTCCTTTATTGAGGCTCTCAGATTGGCGCTCTCGTCACCACCCTCCGGATGAGGGGTCTCTAGTTCTTCATGAACCACCTTCTCAACTCCGGGTCTCCCTCTCTTGGGTCGCGGTTCAACACCGTGACCTCCACCCCTTGAAGCTTTCGAAGATCTACCTCCGGCCATCACACGCACACTGAAAGATTCAAACACCAACACAGTCATTCAAGGGAACACCTCAGTTTATGTTAAGTATAGTAAGTCCCTAATTACAGTGGCCAGTTGTGATTAGCCACTTACTTTACTCTTCACACCCCAAGCATTACCTGTCCTGACTACATCAGTATTTAAATCCACATACAACACATAACACATACCATGCGCACATAAAACCGGTTAACTTTACGAAAATACCTGATCGCACGCAGCTACTCATATTGGCATCCCATTCCCTTTCCGTCCCATTCTCAATTTAAGTAAAGGTTTATTTTGAAAATTTACCCATTTCACTTAAATTGTGGCTCTGATACCAACTTGTAAGGCCCCGTTCCCGGGACGCTTACAGCTGGGTTCTCATCGCACAAAAAAAATATAATTACATTTGTAATTCATAAAATCACAGCGGAAAACTAAAACAATCTTTCATTTCCATGTAAATGTTTTTGCAAATTAATACAACATTCATTACAAAATAGTTTGTTCGCATTAGAATGCAAAAACATCAATCAAAAGAATGCCATCCCATAAGGAGCTGAGTAGCTTCATGGTGCCATCCTCAGCAATCATTTCCTGCCAACTGGAAAACATATAAAAGTCAGCGTTGTTGAGTGAGTCCTAGTTTTATTATAAAACTTACTTTACTTTCATATAAAACCATTCATTACTTTTACATGGTCACATATCATACGTACGCATAGATAATATCATTGTTATCTTCTTCATTCATTCATTCATCCGTTCGTTCTATATAACTTTACTTGCGCATCGGACATCAACCGTACCAATACCATGTGCTACACCCCGGCTAGTTTTAGCTACCGGGCCGAAGTCAATAAATGAACAGCTAAACGTATGCCACGGTACTAGGAGTAACCATCAGTCTTAGCTACTGGGCCGAAGTCAATAAATGAACAGCTAAACGTATGCCACAGTACTAGGGGTAAGCGATAGAGGCACTACACGTTTGGTCAATCACAAAGAAGGACCCTAATATCCAATACTGGTAAGACTTCTTTCATTCATTCATTAACGCATGCATTCATCATTATGTTCCTCTTTCATTATCTTTCACTTTACGTTACATAATACTTCGTTCATTCCTCATAATAAGTAAAGCCATAGGAAAGATATTATACATCATACTAAGGAACATTAACATGCATTCACATCACATCATACAGGGCAACATCATACATACATAACATGCAACATCATCATCTCTATGCCCTATAAGCTTCTAAGGCCATGTCTGCTATCTTACATGCTCTTACGGGAAACCTTTATGTCAAGACTTACATCTGCACTTTCCCCCGAAAGCCAGAAGTCTAGCTACACTTTCTTCGGGTGCAACAGCCCTAATTATGCGTATGGACACCCTCCAGTCGCATGGCCTCCATGTGATTGGCCCTTCGTGCAGGTGACCGGACCTTCATTCGGGTGACTGCACCTTCAGTCTCCCTCTATTCGGGTGATTGGCCTTCAGTCTCCCTCCATTCAAGTGACTGGCCTTTAGTCTTTCTCCATTCGGGTGACTGGCCTTCAATCTCCCTCCATTCGGGTGACTGGCTTCAGTCTCCCTCCATTCGGGTGACTGGCCTTCAGTCTCCCTCCATTCCTGTGACTGGCCTTCATTCTCCCTCCATTCGGGTGACTGGCCTTAGCTGATGCAGAATGCAGTTCATCCCAACTGCAGCCGAGGGTTTTCGGCCTCCAAACTCATCTAAACCCATTTCAAGCCCAAATCGACCATCCTAAGCCTTAGGGAAACATACCACGACCTCAATCAAGCATAACCAAGCAAGAAATCAATCCCCAAACGAATCATACACATACACATAAGCATAAAAACGGGTTTACACCCAAAAACTCGAAAATTGCACGCTACACAGCACACAGTAATTACCACATCGCACGTATCGGAGCAGTTACCAAAACTAAACTCCCACTGTGTCTATAATCCCTCATGATATCCATCATACATATCGCACAAATCGCACCAATGGAGTGGTCACTAAGACCGACTCCCCCTGTGTGTGTGAGAGCTCTTAGGGTTTAGCCAGATTCGCATGCTATCTCATGGGTTAGCCAAAATCGCACACTACATAATCCACATGAGGTAGCATAAATCACACGCTACATAGCACACAGTAAATACCACATTGCATGTATCGGAGCAGTTACCAAAACTGAACTCCCTACTCTGTCTATGTCCCCTTATGAGTTAGCCAAGATCGCACGCTATAAATACACACACAGTTGAGCTAACAACTCTCAATGAGTAGTGAACCTCCTTCCTTACTCTTGCAAGCCATCCTTGCTCTCATTCATTCGTTCATGCTTACATTCATTCATTGCGTTCCTCTTCTCATTATCTTCCACTTTACGTTACATAATACTTTCACTACATTCATTAACGTTCAACACAAAACAATGGAAAGACAATCATACATAATAATAAGGAACATAACAACATACAACATCAATCACACAAGGTAACATTGCACACCCATAACATACATCATGCATAACATACAACATGCACAAACACACAACATCAACTTCACACGAATCACGTTCATCACATCATATAACCATACGGTATCACACATCATCATACATCACATCCTCATCATCATCAGCTCATCATCATACATCATCTTAAATCATCCATACCCATCACATCATCAACAACCCCAAAGGTTCGAGCCTACGTCCACACTTTCCCGAAAGTCAGACAATACTATGGTCATTCGGGCGTATGGACCCTATTCGGTCGCATGGTCTTCCATACGTATGAAAACACTCAGGCGAATGGACCTCCAGTCGCATAGCCTCCCATCGCATACTTCCCATGCGAATGAACCTCAGTTGCATGACATCCGGGCGTATGGACCTCAGTCGCATGACCTTTATCCGCATTTCATTCAGTCGTATAGCCCTCAGTCGCACCCCTTTCATGCGAATGAATCTCAATCGCACACCTTTCATGCGTATAGACCCAGTCGCACCTCATTCGGACGCATGGACCTCCATTCGGTCGCCTAGCCCTAGCTGATGCAGAATGCAGTTCACCCCGAACTACAGCTGCCAAATTCGACCTCCAAACTCTTCCAAACCTCTTTAAAGCTCAAATCGACCATTCTAAACCTTAGGGAAACATACCACGACATCATTCAAGCACAACCAAGCCTGAAATCAAGCCCCAAACAAATCATACACATACACATACATACATAAACGGGTTTACACCCAAATACCCGAAAAATGGTTTTAAGATGTGTTCCAGCCCCAAAATCATTCAAAAACATATAAAAGAGAGGTCCTAGAACTCACATAAACGATCCCGTCGAGTAAAGCTTTGATTTGACCCGCTACACTACGATTTTGCTCACTTGAATCTACCCGAACAACCTTTCTCTTCTTTTCTCCCTTTCTTCTCTTCTCTCTTGGCTGAGTTTTGGCAAGAATGGGGAGGGTGTGGGCTGCCCTCCCCTTTTATACTTCCACTCATCCAAGTTTCTTCCCGTTTGGCAAGTTTGGTCCCTCGACTTTGGACTTTATTTCTTTTCTTCTTTCGTCGACTTCAAAGAAAATTTCCAGGTGTTACAAGTCCACCCCCCTTATATAGGTTTCGTCCTCGAAACCTATTATTCCTTAGATCATCGCAGGAAATACTCTCTCATCTCTTTTCCAGTCTCCCACCTGGAATTCCTATATCTCTGGCTACCTTCATCAGGGCTTTGATCCTTTCGAGCTTCTCAGTTGTAGCCTCGACCACCTCAATGCTTCCCATACGACATTTGGTGCTCGGTCTTCAGTTGTAAACAAGTAAGGCATTTACTCTCATACTCCACCATATCATGCTTCATACTCGGCCACCAATAATCTTTACTCGGGTCTCGGTACATCTGACAGTTGGGATATCATTGTATCCACATACCTTACATCGGCCAAGTAGATAATACGTCCACGCTTCATGCACTTTCTGCCACCGCCATCGGAATCACCTTCGGAATCGTCATGACTCGATCACCTTAAACCGTCACTGTGATCCCATCAGGCGCTGTCAACCATATCCTCTTTTGCGGCATATAATGTTCACTTCGTAGTCCGCCACACAATCCACTCCTATGACGACATCAAAAGGCGTATCTATATTCTTACTACTAACAGGCAATTTAGCACAGGAAGCAGCAGGAATAAAACTCTTACTAGTGCCAGAATCGAACTACACAAAGGCTAAAGGTTGATTTACTAGGAACATACCTGACACAACATCGGGGTTCACCCTAGTCTCCTCTTGCATCATCGTGTAGGCACTACGTTCGCCTTCTGTCCTTCTCCTTCGGTCCTCTTCACTCCCGAACCTTCCGCCCTCGGTTTCTTGCAATCCTTGCTTATGCGGGCAATTTCTCCATAATTGTAACATCTCATAGTCCCACATTCTCTAGCCACATGACCAGGCTTCTCACACTTGAAGCAAGTGTTTGGTACCCTTTTGCATTCTACCGAATGCTCCATCCCTCATTTACCACATCTGTTTGTCCCCGCACTAGGTGTGACCATGCGTGCTTATTATTCGTCGGGAGACCACATCCTCTAGTTCTCTTTCCCTTCCAGTTCTGGTCTCCATCACATTTCTCGCCGTCTTCAGCCACCACCACCACCACAGTTCTTTCATCACACAGCCTCCCTGCCAAATCAACTGCCGACCTAAACGTGCTCGGTTGGGCAGCGATCATGTGCCTACGGATATCTGTCGGCAAGCCCTGAATATACCTCTTGATCTTTCACGAAAGAGGTGTCACCTGATCCGGCACCAGCAGTGCCATTTCGTTGAATTTGGTGGTGTACTGCTGATGCATCATTGCTCCCACCTCCAGCTGCAGGAACTCTCTTTCAACTTTATCCATCTCACGTTGAGGACACTCCTCAATCACCAGCCTTTTCAACTCTGACCATCTCATCCTTCTGATAGCTTGACTACCCTCAACTTGGACTATGTTGTCCCACCAGCACAAAGCTGAGTCCATGAAAGAGTGGGCAACAAACTTTACCTTCTGATCTTCCCGACACTCGCTGATGTTTAGAACGGATTCCATTTCCCTCACCCATCGGTGAGCAGCAGCAGCAGTGCAATTACCATCAAAATTAGGGGGCTTTCATCGTTGAAACACCCCATAGGTACAGCCACGTGCCACCTCCGGCGCAAGCTCTTCCTCTTCTTCTTCCTCTTCGTCATTGGAGAAAACCATATCAGTCTCGGGCTGTCACTTTTCGCCCGTGGGTCTACCCCTTTCCTGTCTTTCTCCATCTCTAACAGCCTTTATCACTTCAGTCACTACAGACGGTAGGATCGTCTGCATGACCTGATGCACTTCCTCCGCAACCACCTCTTTCATCGAGGCTCTCAGATTAGCACTCTCATCACCGCCCTCCAGATGAGGGGTCTCAGGCTCTTCATGAACCATTTTTTTCACTCTAGGTCTTCCTTTTGTGACCCATGGTTCAGCACCACGTCCACCACCACGTCCACCAGCACCTCCACCACGAGAGGCTTTCGAAGATCTACCACCAGCCATCTTCTAACACACATTGAAAGGTTCAAACACCAACACGATCATTCAAGGGAACAACTTAGTTTATGTCAAGTATAGTAAGTCCCTAATTACAGTGGCCAGTTGTGATTAGCCACTTACTTTACTCTTCATACCCCAAGCATTACCTGTCCTGACTACATCGGTATTTAAATCTACCAGCAACACATAAACCACATAACATGCGCATGTAATACCGGTTAACATTACGAAAATACCTGATGGCACGCAGTTACTCAGACTGGCATCCCTTCCCTTTCCAACCCATTTTCAGTTTAAGTTAAGGTTTATTTTGAAAATTTACCCATTTCACTTAAACTTTGGCTCTGATACCAACTTGTAAGGCCCCATTCCCGGGATGCTTACAGCTGGTCATTCATCGCCCTGTACATAAAACATATATTTTCATCATCTTACATAAAAACGTTGCAGCGGAAACATTTAAACATACATTTCATTTAGACATAATAGCTTTTGCAAAATAATACACCATTAACCAGGTACAGTATACATGTTGCATTACTACACAAAAGCATTATAAAATGGGTGTCATCCTAAAAGAGCTGAGTAGTCGCCCCGTGCCATCCTCGGCAACATACCTACCAACTGGAAACACATCAAAGTCAGTGTTGCTGAGTGAGTTCTAGTTTTAAAATAAATCATACTTTACTTCCTTTATAAAACCATTCGATACATTCGTAAGCGATCACACAACATACATACAAATAATATAATTATTATCTTCCATTACGTTCGTTGCCTTCTTTCATTCATTAATCATCGCACGTTACTTTATCATTCGCTTCATTCGTTCATAACATCATTTCTTCCGTTCGTTCATTTCATACATATCACACTTTTCGCACCAATCGCATCTTCGCATCATCGTACCCAAAGTACATATCGCAAAAATCGCACACATGAGGTAGCCAAAATTGCACGCTACACAGCACACAGTAATTACCACATCGCACGTATCGGAGCAGTTACCAAAACTAAACTCCCACTGTGTCTATAATCCCTCATGATATCCATCATACATATCGCACAAATCGCACCAATGGAGTGGTCACTAAGACCGACTCCCCTGTGTGGTGAGAGCTCTTAGGGTTTAGCCAGAATCGCATGCTATCTCATGGGTTAGCCAAAATCACACGCTACATAATCCACATGAGGTAGCCAAAATCACACGCTACATAGCACATAGTAAATACCACATCTCACGTATCGAAGTAGTTACCAAAACTGAACTCCCTACTGTGTCTATGTCCCCTTATGAGTTAGCCAAGATCGCACGCTATAAATACACACACAGTTGAACTAATAACTCTCAATGAGTTGTGAACCTCCTTCCTTACTCTTGCAAGCCATCCTTGCTCTCATTCATTCGTTCATGCTTACATTCATTCATTACGTTCTCTTTTCATTATCTTCAACTATATGTTACATAATACTTTCATTACATTCATTATCGTTCAACGCAAAACCATGGAAAGACAATCATACATAATAACAAGAAACATAACAACATACAACATCGATCACACAAGGCAACATCGCACACCCATAACATACATCATGCATAACATACAATATGCACAAACACATAACATCAATGTCACACGAATCACACACATCACATCATTTAACCATATGGTATCACACATCATCATACATCACATCCTCATCATCATCAGCTCATCATCATACATCATCTTAAATCATCCATACCCATCACATCATCAACAACCCCAAAGGTCCGAGCCTACGTCCGCACTTTCCCAAAAGTCAGACAATACTATGGTCATTCGGGCATATGGACCCTATTCGGTTGCATGGTTTTCCATACGTATGAAAACAGTCAGGCGAATGGACCTCCAGTCGCATAGCCTCCCATCGCATACTTCCCATGCGAATGAACCTCAGTCGCATGACATCTGGGCGTATGGACCTCAGTCGCATGACCTTTATCCGCATTTCATTCAGTCGCATAGCCCTCATACGTATGACCCTTAGTCGCACCACTTCATGCGAATGAATCTCAGTCGCACACCTTTCGTGCATATGGAACCAGTCGCACCTCATTCGACGCATAGACTTCCATTCGGTCACCTAGCCCTAGCTGATGCAGAATGCAGTTCACCCTGAACTACAGCTGCCAAATTCGACCTCCAAACTCTTCCAAACCTCTTTAAAGCTCAAATCAATCATTCTAAACCTTAGGGTACCACGACATCATTCAAGCACATACCACGACATCATTCAAGCACATACCACGACATCATTCAAGCACAACCAAGCCCGAAATCAAGCCCCAAACGAATAATACACATACACATACATACATAAACGGGACCCAAATACCCGAAAAATGGTTTTAAGATGTTTTCCAGTCCCAAATCATTCAAAAATGTATAAAAGAGGGGTCCTAGAACTCACATAAACGATCCCGTCGAGTAGAGCTTCGATTTGACCCGCTACACTACGATTTTGCTCACTTGAATCTACCCGAACCAACCTTTCTCTTCTTTTCTCCCTTTCTTCTCTTCTCTCTTGGCTGAGTTTTGGCAAGAATGAGGAGGGTGTGGGTTGCCATCTCCTTTTATACTTCCACTTATCGAAGTTTCTTCCCGTTTGGCAAGTTTGGTCCCTCGACTTTGGACTTTATTTCTTTTATTCTTTCGTCGGCTTCAAAGAAAATTTCCAGATGTTACAAAAATAATGTACTATTTAGGACTTTGATGGACTTTAATCAAATTTTATTTCACTAATCGTGTGATTTTTATCGTGTCTTTTAACATGTTTTATCGTGTAACATAAACATGACTATGTTCGTGTCTAGAAAAATAAACAATTAGTTATATATCTACCTATCGTGTCGTGTCGTGTTCGTGTCAACACTTATTTTGTTTGTGACTTATTGAGTGATGTCTGATCTCTTATGCAAACTCTATTTTTCCATTCTAAATTAACTCATTCCTAAAGATTGTAATGTCTTTTTCTTTTTTAGTTTGAGTTGGTATATTTATGGTTTAGCATTATTGCTATTGTTTTTAATTATTCTAGTAGATTAATAGGTCTTTAGATTATATAGATTATTTGTACGTAAAATAAAAATAAAGATAAAGTGTGTCGCAAATACATGTAAATTAGTGCGTCCCATATTCAAAATCTGATAAAAATACCAAGCATTGTAAGCATAGCAAACTAAATAATAAATATTATCTTAATATATAATAGAAAAAATAACTAGAGTATGTGACAACATCACAATCATTATTATCACAATCATTATTATGTGACAACATCACAATCATTATTATCAAAATTTTTAACTTTTTCTCTCCTACTAAATTGTTACATTAACTACTATAAATATTATCTAACTTTTTTTTAATTAAAAATAGTTTTTTTATAAATTAAGAAAGAGCCCTTTTCATTAATTTTATACTTAAAAAATCAAATATTTATAAAATATTTTTTTTCTAAAATAATAAAAAAATGAATTATTATAAAATTGGGAATTACAAATAAAAAATAAAAATGATATTTTAGACGATTTGTTTTGAAGCAAAATTTTAAATCCTTTTTAGGAAAGAACAAAAGTGTAAAAAAATCAGTATAATCTTTTATTATTTATATTACTTCTTTATCCGTAGCAATAAGAGTTTATACTTCTCATAATATGTGAACATTGTGTTGGAAATACCCAGATTTCTAGTAGTGATTTCCAATAGTTGCATTTTGTCATTTCTACTTACAGCTTCCGAGTGATTGTAGTATACAATAAAGAACTTCTAGTGGTTTAAGAACACCATAAACTACATCAACATAAGATTTTATTGGTAGATCGGCTTAACCCGTAGGCATGGTTTTGGTAGATTTATAACTTTTTACTCGAGCCCGAAAATAAGATCAAGAACTATTGGTGCGGTAATGATTCCTAATATTGGTCAAGGTTATGGAATATAAGTGTCTCGTGAGTCTTCATCGTCAATTATCATGACTGTCCTTAAGAAGACATTTTGGTGGTCAAATAGAGTACTCTCAAATGATTGTGGGTTCAAATCTTATATATTACAGTGTGACGATTGAAGGAGAAGAGTAGATGTAAAATAATGACTTTGTGCACACAGGTAAAAATAAAAAAGGAGAAAAATATATATAAAGTAATGACTTTGTGCACGCTAGTAAAAATAATAAAAAAAACACTATTAATGACTTCATGTCACTTGGGTTCTAATCGATTTGCTCATTAGCTTATTGTTTCCAACTTAAAACATATCAATCACATCGCGATGTAGGATCGTTTTGTCATGTAATGCGTGTGGTATCATGTACTCGTCAACTAATGAAATTTCATAAGAATATCGACATAATTCTCATGTACGATGAGTCAATAATGAGCATTGAGTCAATCAAAAGCATATTACGCAACCGTTACATTAATTGGATGCAATGCACATGCACAAGTAGCTAAAAAAGAAAGACCTAAGTCTCCAAAAATTCCAAATGATCATGAAAATACAGGTTGATGACTCGATGCATCGTGGTCCCATTACATTTTTTTTGTTAAATTTAACTTGGATATTATCTGTCTATTACCATTAAAAAGCTTTGGTTGGTGGTTTGTTGTTGTTGTTGTTTTGTAGTGTTTTTTTTTTGTTTTGTGTGTGTATTTATAAAGTTTGTTTTGGGTGCGGGTTCGAGGTTTGGGATGAGATTTTTCTTGTGAGTTTTTAGTGTCTGAATATTTGTTTTTAATGTGTGTTTCGTTTATGTTCATTTATAGGGTTCGTTGGCGTTATCTCTCTCCAGGTTCCAGCTTTTTCTTTCTTTCGTTATCGATACCCTGACGATCCTCGCTATTAGGGTTTGGGTATTTCTTTTGTTTGCTTTTTTTTGGGGGCTTTGATTTTCGTCGGTTTTTCTATTTCGGACCATGACACATTCTTGCAGCTTTAATTTTCGTATGTTTTATGTATGGTGTTGGGCTTTGATTTAGTTTTAGGTTATGAATGTTTTTGTGTGTTATGGATTTAGGGTTTTGGTGTGCTTTACTTTATGTATTTTGTTGATTTTATGGTTTCGAACCTTCATTTTGATTTTGAATTTGGTTTAGGGTTACGTTAAAACTCGTATAGCCGCGGCAACGCATGACGCCAAAACCTAGTTAGATATATGAAGAATATTGGAGGTTTATAGTCAGGTTTAATATGATTTGTTAAAATTATGGATTGAGTTGCTATATATATTTTCAGATGCTATACTGGTTAGGTTGGATGGGTCATCTGATTTGATACTTTGAACATGTCTTTAGAAAGTATTCTAGTTAATAGTTTGTATAAAAATTTTAAAAAAAATAACTTTTATAAATGCAAAACTTTATATTTCAAAAATAAAAAACAGTAAAGGTAAATGACAAGTTAAGTTTAATGGTCCGTTCTAAGTTTTAGACCATTAAACCTAGTATTACAACATGAATGATCAAACCATATAAATCTCAAAATGTTCCATTTGAGAAAAGTAAAGTTTTAATTGCGAAGCCGAATTAGAAAAGTGATGTAAAAATCCATGACTGGAATTACTAGACCGAGTTTTTTTCAAAGAATTCACTGAAATATATGTGTTTGGTTGGTTTTTGAATAGAACTAGAAAACATTTCATCAAATTACATAAAAGTAACTCAAAATATTCATCCATAGGTAAGATTTAATAAAATGTTTTAAGATCACTAAAAAGCTCTTCACAAATTGATTTGGCTAGGGAAAATGAGAAGAAAAAGCAAATTGGAACTTCGTTTTGTCATCTTTTGTGTTGGAGATCGATATATTGAAACTTTGGCTGTGTCTTTAAGGATTCGAACAAATTCAAAACAAAAGAAGTATTGTATTGGTTACATTCATCCGAATAAGACTCATAATGATGAACAAAACTTCAAAAGAGATGACAAAATTGTTTAAGCTTATCTTCCGATATTGATCATCTTCCATAGATTCGATTTAGTGGTCCATTCGGTCTTTAGTGGGCTGTCAACAACAGTTGTAATAGCTGAAGTATGTTGTTGTGACGAATTTGGGCCAGTCAACTGAAGGGGGTCAAATAAGGAAAAGCATAAGGGAAAGGAAAATACCATCGAGGCTAACAGAATTCCAGCTATGAATGCCGCCTCAGCGGATTTAATTAATTAATTATGTAATTTGGTTATATAGTAGTGGGAGTGGGTAGAGCACACGGAGGTGATGTCAAGTTTGTTACTCTTATTCTCTCATCTCTCTCTGTTCATCCTCTCATCCCCATTTCTGTAACCAATTGCTCATCTATCTTATCAATTACAATCTGTTCCTATTTCTATTGTGGATTATCATTCTTATTTTAATTAGAACATTCCATTGGTGCTTTCATTCTCCCTTTGCGCACATGGCAGAGGTACTAGATTGAAGGGACTCGACGATGGATTCAAGGCTTTGCAAGCTTCCCAACTTCAATTACAGGAAGCACAACAACAGATGCAAACTTCACAAAGCAATCTCGAATCTGAAGTTTCTCATATTGCCACGTCCATGGAGGATACTAAGAAGGTTTTAAACAAAGTCCTCGTTCAATTGGGGGTCTTATCAAAACAGTCTCCGACGCCTAATGTGGGACGATCAATGGATCTGATGGTGATGGTCTGTCCATTTTGGGACGCCATAAACCTGCACCAATATATTTGGCACGTTTTTCTGGAATGAATCCCGAACGGTGGGTCGCTCAGGCTAATCGCTACTTCGATTTCTATGCGATTCCAGATCCTGAACGACTAACTATCGCGTCCTTCTATCTCGATGATCAGGCAGCAGATTGGTACGATTGGATGTGTCGTCATTCTCATCTGAACGGTTGGGTTCCGTTCACCGCTGCGGTAATCGATAGGTTTCGTTCAAAGGATTTGGAGACTCCTGAAGGTCTTCTCGCCAAATTGCAACAAACGTCCACTGTTGCCGATTATTCTACCAGATTTGAGAGATCTCCAACCGTACCATTGAATTGCCGCATGCATTTTTGGTAAGCTGCTTTATCTCTGGCCTTAGGGCCGATATTAAACATTCTGTCATCGTCCACCAACCGACCACCATGAACGAGGCAATGAAATTGGCCCAAGTACATGAGAGTAGGATCCAATTGGAACGAGGATTGGGTCGTGTGTCTCTAAACCAGGCTTCTAAGCCCATTTTACCGACTCCTAGGGTTCCGCCGTTACCTTCTATCGGTAGTTCTTCCTTACCAGTTCCGAATCCTAAACCACCGCCTAATTCAATTGGATTTCGACGCCTTACTCCTACTGAATTAGCTCTCAAACGAGCTCAGGGATTATGTTATAAATGCGATGAGAAATATTCATCTGATCATAAGTGTAAAACCGTTCCCCAACTTCTATTTTTTGATGAAGAACCCTTGGTTGAGTCACCAGTGACTTCCTCTTCTGTTTTTGTACCTGATTCGGTCATGGCCGAAGACTTACAAGTGGCTGAAGTTCAGAATCACTCTTCTATCTCATATAATGCACTGTCTGGGGGTAATTCGGCTTCTACTCTTCGATTTACAGGGACGGTTAAGGGTCAATCAGTGCAAGTATTACTAGATGGGGGTAGCACCCATTGTTTTGTACAATCTCGGATTGCTACATTTCTAAAGTTACCAGTGGAGTCCATCACACCATTTTCGGTCCTTGTCGGTAGTGGGGAACGACTTCCTTGCTCGAGTATCGCTAAGCGGGTAGAATTACTCATCCAAAACTCCACTATTTTTGTTGATTTTTTGTATTACCCTTGCAAGGATGGGACATGGTTCTAGGAGTATCCTGGCTATCTACTCTTGGACCTGTGGTCACCAATTATGCCTCGGCTACTTTTGAATTTCAGTATGGTAATTCTCGGGTCATTTGGCAAGGAGACCCTACACCAGTTGTCCAACCCATTCAGTTCAATGGATTATGCCGGTTAGCTCAAACCAATGCCATCGCTGAATTTTATCATTTGACCTTATTATCTTCTGATGAGTCCTCTGAGGTGGACTGTCCTAATGACATTAAACCCCTCCTTACCGAATTTGCAGCTATTTTTACACCTTCCACCGGTTTACCTCCTGTTCGCTCCCAAGACCATCCAATTGAGTTATTACCGAATTCTGCTCCAGTGGCAGTCCGACCCTATCGCTACCCACATTTTCAGAAACAGGAAATCGATAAATTAGTCAACGAAATGTTAACTCAAGGTATCATCCGTCCGAGTACCAGTCCATTTTCTTCACCGGTGTTACTTGTCCGAAAGAAGGATGGAACATGGCGATTTTGTGTGGATTATCGAGCACTAAACACTATTACGGTTCGAGATCGTTTTCCTATTCCTACCATTGATGAGCTTTTCGATGAACTGTATGGTGCTCGTTTCTTTTCTAAATTAGACTTATTAGCCGGTTATCATCAGATTCGGTTGCAAGAGGGTGCAATTGCTAAAACGGCTTTCCGAACGCATAACAGTCATTACGAATTCCTTGTCATGCCCTTCGGGTTGACAAATGCTCCTTCAACGTTCCAACGTTTGATGAATGATGTATTCCGCCTGTTCCTCCGTAAGTTTGTTCTCGTTTTTTTCGACGACATTTTGATTTATAGTGCCACATGGGCCGATCACTTGGTTCATCTTCGCAATATATTCCAAGTTTTATTAGAAAATCAGTTGGTTGCCAAGTTATCAAAGTGTGTTTTTGGCCAAACTATGGTGGGCTATTTGGGACATTTAATTTCCTCACAAGGTGTCGCTGTTGACCCGGCTAAGATAGCAAGTATCCAACAGTGGCCCGTGCCACGTTCTGTGAAAGATATTCGGAGTTTTCTTGGCTTGACGGGTTATTACCGCCGCTTCATTCATAATTACGCATCAATAGCCGGACCCCTTACTGATTTATTACGGAAGGATGCTTTCTGTTGGACCCACAAGCCGCCGACGCTTTTCAGCAGTTGAAGGATCGGCTAAGCTCCACACCGGTGCTCCAATTACCGGATTTTTCTAAACCGTTTACAGTCGAAACTGATGCTTCCGGACTGGAGTGGGAGCTGTGTTGTCACAAAATAAACACCCTATTGCTTATTATAGTTATAAACTCAGCCCCCGTATGCAACAAGCGTCGGCCTATCACGCGAGATGTTTGCCCTTACGCAAGCGTTGGCTAAATGGAGACAATATTTGCTTGGTCGTCGTTTTCAAATTATAACCGATCAACAATCGTTACGCAATCTACAGGATCAAGTTATTCAAACACCCGACCAACATAAGTGGCTTGGCAAGTTTCTTGGTTATGATTTTGAAATTATATACCGGCCGGGAAAACAAAATGGAGCGGCTGATGCTTTATCCCGAGTGCACGCAGGTCAATTTCAAGCCCTTTCGAGCCAGCGTTTAAATTTTTTGGATGATTTACGTAACGCCACTCGGAATAGCCCAGCATTACAGTCCTTACTCACAGCCATGAATATTGATCCTTCTAAGTTTCCTGATCATCAATATAAGGATGGGATTCTTTTGTTTAAAGGTCGACTTGTATTACCAAGTGACTCTTCATTATGTCATCAGTTACTCACTGAGTTTCACTCATCACTTGCCGGGGGTCATGCCGGGATTACCCGTACCTTTCACCGCTTAGCATCCAATTTTTATTGGCAGAACATGCGAAAAAGTGTGCAAACCTTCATTAACAATTGTCAAGTGTGTCAACAAATGAAACCTTCTGTATTGCCACCAGGGGGTTTGCTTCAACCGCTTCCAATTCCTGAATTTGTTTTTGAAAATATTGCCATGGACTTTATCACGGTCTTCCGCCCTCGCAAGGTAAAACAGTTATAATGGTGGTTGTTGATCGCCTTTCTAAGTATGCTCACTTTGTCGGGTTGCCTTCCTCCTTTACAAGTTCCACTGTGGCCTTTGTTTTTATTTCTGAAATTGTAAGATTGCATGGTATACCACTTGACATCGTTTCTGATCGAGACCCTCGGTTTATGTCGGACTTGTGGAAAGAAATCCATCGTTTACATGGCACTACCTTATCCTTTAGCACTGCCTATCACCCACAATCCAATGGACAATCTGAATCTCTTAATAAATGTCTCGAGCAATACTTGCGTTGCTTTATTGCTGACTGTCCAAAGGAGTGGCTTCGTCTATTACCGTGGGCCGAATATTGGTATAACACCTCCTATCAAACAGCAGCAAAAATGACTCCATTCGAGGTTTTATATGGTCGGAAACCGCCTACTATTGCCCGGTACATTCGTGATTCAACAGGTAACAGTTTGGTTGAGGCCCAATTTCTGGAACGAGATCAAGTTTTAGCTGCGCTCAAACATAATCTTGCTCAAGCCCAGGCACGGATGAAGCTTTATGCCGATGCTCATCGTCGGGACGTTCAATTCGACATTGGTGACTGGGTCTATGTTAAGATTCAGCCCTACCGGCAAGGTTCAGTGCGATTACAACGTCATCATAAGCTGGGAAGAAGGTATTTTGGTCCCTATAAAGTTTTGGCTCGTATTGGGATGGTCGCTTACAAATTGGAACTTTCACCAGGCACTCAAATTCACAACGTGTTTCATGTTTCTTTGCTTAGAAAGTGTATTGGACAACCAGATCAGCAGGTTACACCTCTTGACTTAGTTGACTCCACATCTAATTTGGTTTTGCACCCAGCTGCTATACTGGAGCAACGCGCCGTTGTTCGTGCTAACCAATTAGTAGATCAATATCTTGTTCAATGGACCGGGTTACCGGCTGATGCTGCCACATGGGAGGATAAACATTCCTTATTAAAAACTTTTCCTTCTTTACACCTTGAGGACAAGGTGCTTTCTAAAGACGGGGGAAATGTTGTGACGAATTTGGGCCAGTCAACTGAAGGGGGTCAAATAAGGAAAAGCATAAGGGAAAGGAAAATACCATCGAGGCTAACAGAATTCCAGCTATGAATGCCGCCTCAGCGGATTTAATTAATTAATTATGTAATTTGGTTATATAGTAGTGGGAGTGGGTAGAGCACACGGAGGTGATGTCAAGTTTGTTACTCTTATTCTCTCATCTCTCTCTGTTCATCCTCTCATCCCCATTTCTGTAACCAATTGCTCATCTATCTTATCAATTACAATCTGTTCCTATTTCTATTGTTGGATTATCATTCTTATTTTAATTAGAACATTCCATATGTGGTGACAAAACTGATTAGGGTTCGGTGTCTTTTTTTACAATGTAAAAGCAAATCTCCTATATGGTTATTTATGACAATAAACACGGTTGCTCTGTCATGTGTTTTTTAAGTATGTTGTTTAGGATAAAGTATATATAAACTGCATCTGCCAATCATATAAATGTATAACGTGATGTTTGTTTTCTTAAAAAAGTTCTACCACGCAGACTACACGCAAAGATAACCATTTGTACATTATTTTGTTTCTTTGAAAATGTTTCATTAAAAAACGTTTGTACGTGATCTTTTTGGTGCAGACTCAAAAATACAACTTCAGACCGGCCTCTTCTCAAACTCTTTTCCCAACTTACCTTCTCTTCTCAAACCCTTCTCCCATCCTCCTACCCTCTCGTCACCGCCTACTTCCTCCCACCCTACAGCTGCCGCAAACAACCCTCCCCCTCGTCATCGTTGGCAAACCTCCCCCTCGTCGCCGTCAAGCCTCACCGCTGCAAACAATCCGACCCTTCGTCGCAGCAAGCAACCCGACCCTTCACCGCCGTCGCACCCTTCTCCCTCGCCACCATCGCACCCCTCCCGTCGCAGGTCGCATCTTCGATGTTGAAAAAAAATTTTTAGTTTAAAAAATTGGTTTATTTGCATTTCAGTTTACTTTAGTAGTTAGCCAAAGTTAAAATCAATTCATTTTGTTCTTGCAAACTGTAGAGGTTTGGTTTCCTATTCTTCTACAAATGTGGTTTGCAGACTACGAACATTTTAACTCTGAAAAAACAAACTGCACCTAAATATATTTATAATCACCATCTTCAACTTCGTCTTTTCTTTCGTATAAACACATAACACATTATACTCAGTGCAACCATAGGTGCGTGTACATCTTCAGCAGTACATTATGCTCTTGTTGTTGTATCATGAGAGACAAACGGTTCTCTCAAGCGAGACTCGAAATTTGATTTAAAGAAAGCATATTGAATATGGGTTTTAGTCACAATTGTCAATATTTGTTCATTGTTGCAGTCAAGTACGAAGATGAAGATACTCAACATATTAAAGGCTCGATTAAAAAGGGTTTCTCAAAGTTCCTATTGAAGACACTAGTCTGAATAAGATGTACTATATAAATTTAATCTATATTTATCTTTCAATTCGTTCTTGAATGTGAAATTGTACCAACATATTTTCCATAATTTATTATTATCATTATTTTATTATTAATGTTTTATTACACAGATGCACTGAGACAAAGGACTATCGAGGTGATTGTAAAAAGTCGTCTCTTCAATATTCAAATATGAAGTTTAAAAGATATCACTTGATTAAAGTATACATTAGTAACACCATCAATTTCAAAGCTTACATGTACTTCTTTTATCTGTTCCTTGTTTTTATAATACGTGTTTGAGTCGAACTCACAAACTTATTTACCAAAACATATTATTTTTCAAGTTAGTCTGGGGCATTCATGGATTAATCTGTTTTATTTTGAAAAAGGTTTAACTACAAAGTTGAAAGCTAGATAGTATAAGAAGGATTAACATATTAACACATGTCTTTTTTTATTAAAACTAGGTTAAGAAAATATTGGTAATGTTTCTCATTCTCAAATTTATTATTTTCTTTAAATGCTTGTAACTTTTACATACGACATAATTCACGTTTTTAGCTCATTATATAATTTCGTATGGTCAATGTGTAATCTTCTGAAATGACGAGGATTACCAATTATCTAATGAGTATTACACAACTAATTGAAAACATAAAAAATTACAATTTCCAGCATTGCGTTATACAAAAATCATCATTTTAAAAAACACATCCATAACACAATATTAACATAATGAGCGGTAATAGACTCGATGATTAGCATAGATACAATAAACTGTTTGACAAGTATTATACAATAATCTGATCAGGATTATAAAAAACTAGAAACATAAAAAATATTTTTAGCATTGTGTTATACAAAAACATTATTTTAGAAAATAAAATAAAAAACACAATAGTCAACATTAGACATAATGACTTGACCAATACTACACAATAAACTGATATTACACAATGATCTTACGAATATTACACAATGAGCTGAAATAACATGAAAATTTTTATGTATCAACATTATACGCATTTTAAAGATAAAAGTGCTTTTTCTTATGGTGTAATTTTTTAAAAAGAATAGTGTTGCATGTAAAAGTTACGAGCATTTAAAAAGTTGACAGACTTGAAAGTGTGACTAAGACTAAAATATTTTTGGTCTATCATTTAAAGTATT
Source organism: Flaveria trinervia (assembly GCA_025506515.1). Lineage (NCBI taxonomy): Eukaryota > Viridiplantae > Streptophyta > Magnoliopsida > Asterales > Asteraceae > Flaveria > Flaveria trinervia. Next base: position 9,097,948 of record CM046442.1, on the reverse strand, counting down.
TAATTATTTACCATTATACCATCGATTTTCCTAGCCCTTGGATTTACAACCCGATGGATTATAATCTTTCTTACGCTTTTTGTTATCTTTCTCCTGTTTAAAATGATTCCACCCTAAAAGTTAAACCTAGATCTTTATGTTTTTTATGTAAATTTATAATTTTAAAATAGTAATATGGAAAATAAGTTAAAATACTAAAAGATAAACAAAATTCAAACCAACCTAGAAACAAATTAGCAATGTTTAAATTCATGTGTGACATAATTTAGTTTCAGTTTTTTGTTAGGTTATTAGACCGACAAGCCGTAAACATGATCCTGTCAACTTCATAATTCTTCGGAAATTACACTATGCCTAGTATGGATAGAAATCTTACACTTAATCGGTTCAAAAAAGAAATCTTACACTTAATGACACCTTAAGGGATATAATATTCACATTTTATCCCAAATGAACATCTACATGATACCTTACTAAAATCATTTTCTTTTAAACGATATATGATGAGTCAATTTAACCACACACATACCAAACTTAGATGTTACAACCTGCTATTCTAGACCAGACCATTTTCACAACTCAGAAAAAAATTTCAACTTTTTAACATGTTCTACGGTGTACATGGTTTTTAACTCATAACTAAAAGTTTTGATCGATGAGGGGTCGAGTCTAATAACAAAGCGAGTCTAATAGCAAAGCTATTTAAAGTTAGCGTGATGAAGCCCCTACGAATGTCAAAAGTTTGAACACTGCTTATGACCACGATCAGTATAAATTAGATATGTTATAGATTAGGTGGAGTAGAATATCTAGGATAGTGTCTAACCATTAGAAAGAAGAACAGTTTGGAATATATTAAAAAGGCAAAAGACAACGTTTATGCGTATTTTACAAATCTTTAATGATCGCTTGTGTGAGCACTTGTGTTTGCATTTTTAACTAACATAAATGACCATGAAAATCTACATTTTTATTAGCTATCCGCAATTTAAATCTTATACTTATCTATTTGTCTTTTTCGGTACAATGACAATTGTTGTTTATTATTTTTTTTTCTCTTATAAATTTTAAAATTAAATGTTATGTAAAATTCTAAATATACCCTTCCGACTTACTTATTTGTAATAACGTTTTGATGTTTTTTTCTTTCTTTCTTCTCTTCAACTTTTAACATAATTTCTACAAAATCCAAATCGTGCGTTACTTATTTTCATCAACATTGATATTTATTGACGGTTTGTTCTATGTTTCAGTTGCGGTGTGACTATTTTATTAACGTTCCAACACTATTCTTTTAACGATGTCCATATTTTATATTAAGTTTCAAATATTATAAAATTACAAGTTCGTTTGTCCTACCTTCAACACATAGGTTCACGACAACATTTCAACGTTAGCTTTGTTGATGTTTTTACCTCCTGCCATAACGCTAGGGTCTTGATACTATACTAGTTATAGATATAAATCTAGACAGTTCGTTTATTTTTTTAGTTTCGATGACTGACAATATCTTATAATGTCATAAAAACAAACAAACCGTTGAACCATGAGCACGATTAATACATATGCAACTTGAAAGCATATTCAAGACATATGCTTAGAAAAACGAAATCCAAATACGACTAAATCAACTGCTAAAGTTATTATAGGTGTTATTGTCAATTTTGTATCATTCTCCAAATTTGTGTCTGAGTTTGAAATTTCTCTCTCCCTGTCAATCCAACTCAGAGGTCATTTTCCATCAGTTAATCGATTTTATGGTTTGGTCAAAGAAAATGTCCATGAAAATAGTAATAAATATGCAGGGTCGGGCAATGCCCTGGACAGGTCGGAAGAAAAGACCTCTGAGCCCTAACGACTTAAATTACATAAACTAATTTTTTTAATGAAAAAAAAACAATAAACATAATAATATTATAGTATTAAAATGACATACCCTCGTAAGGAGCAGCAATAACATTTGTGAAATTAATGAATTATGGGTTGTGGGCTATCCATATTCCATTTATTTAATAAATTAGTTTTTGAGGTTTTCAATACAATCATATTAAATATTTTAATAGGGCATTAGTTGAATAAATGAGTTAATAAAATGAGATCAAAAAATTATATTTGGTTTAAAACATAATTGGGTTAGATTTTTAATTGTATATATCTTATAATTATTTTTTTTATAATTATATATATAATATATAAAAAAACTTGTGCCCCCTAAGCGAGTGTGTCCTGGACGGGAGTCCATCCCGCCCCTCCTTAGGGCCAACAGTGTAAATATGTCCCACCATAAATGGCTTTTGATAACATGAAGAAGCAAGGTCATTTTGTAAATGTAACATTAAAAACTTAACCTTACGAAATAACTCAGTCTAGACTTGCCAAACCAAGATAATCGAACTGGCACCAGACCAAATGATCCACTGCTGTTTATGTCAGTTTTGCTTCGAGATTATTTTGTTTGATTTCGATTCGATTTTTGGTTCAAGATTCTTTAAGAAGTTTGGTTCTTGGTTCACTCAAATTCATAACTGGGCCAAACATGTCTCTCCCCTCGTTTTAATAGTAAATTGGTTTCTACCAATCTAAATTTCAATCAATTGACAGATAATAATACATACTTGCAATTTAATCAATGACTACCCTAACTTTTACTTTCATTGCTAAGAGCGACCTCACTAGCATAATAATAATCGAGTGAAATGAAATAATGTACGTCCATTATAAGTAAAATCGAGTGTAAATCTATAATGATTATGTGAGTGGTATCACCCGTGTCAACATAACTGAAAGTTAAAAGGTTATTGGTCAAATTACGAGTATTTTCGGTTTTGGTTGGGCTGGAAGGCTGGAAATAGAAGAGTAAGTGCACATGAGTACAAGGTTATGTAAATGTAAAAAGAAGAGAACTGGACATGAATGGTGTTTTATGACCTTTGGTTACAGAAACTGTAATGAACTTGAATATTGTAACAAAAACGATAGATTTGTAATGACTTAGACTATGGATTGCGCAATAGTATTTAGATATTTGGTCGAAGAAGAACCGGAAGGAGGGAACTACATTTAACAAATCAACATGACAATACTGAAAGTGTCAACTAGTAGCACCTGCACCAGATGATGCAAAATTGGAAACCTAGAAGCCCACTTAGGTAAACAATAGCATGCAAAAATTCTAACTTCAATAGAATCCACAAATACGTGTCTTTGCGAAGTCTAAAGCAACTTTTATGAAGATGGTTACAGGTTCTAGTATGAGCCCCTACTCATTAAAATCAATAATAGCATTGACAAAAGCTTCCAACTTTGATCAGACACCCATGTCTTGGGTTTGCTTTTCAATGTGAGATGGTATTCTATAGCTCAAACTCCCAAATTATAGAAAACTCTTGCACATCAATGTGATCATTCATTAGAACTTATATTTTGCTCTGGAGTTGTTAATTTAATAGTCGCATAAAGGCTAAACCTAATATGAGATAAAATCTATCACTCATCGGACCCAACAAAAAGTTCCAATGTTTCTGTTTGATCATAAGCGGGTTCGAATGACTGGTGCTCGGGGATGTGAGTACGCCACACGACATCCAAAAAGACAGGTCCATAATCTTTTGATTTGTCATACATCCATAACATCATCACTGGAGAAAAAAGTCAAGACGTCAGCTTAAACAAACCAGCTCTAGACTTTTAAGTGCTTGTTCTAGTTTGTTGTCAATTTAATAAAAAAAGAAACTGTTAATTAGTCAAGGAACTTTTTCTTCAATAGTAATAAATTCCTCTGATGATAGATTTTAGTCGATAGAAATGAATAACTAATTATAAGAGGGGGACTTTTTGCTTGGAAGAAACAAGGGTGTGATAATTTTTCTATTCCAACTTCAAATTTTCTCTCTTATCCTTTTACAGAATTAGGTAAACAGAAAATATATATCAACCACCCTACAATGCCATTAGTCAGTGTTAGGTCAGGAACTGATAAGAATACACACAAACACTATCTCACGCACACACAATAAGAAAAGAAAACAAAACACTAGAGATTCAACGTGGTTCGGTTGACAATCGTTGTGAAAATATGACCTATGTTCACGGATTGCAACTATTGTGTATATTATTATTATTATGTGTTCAAGGAATTACAAGTACATATGATCAATATATAGACTGAACGAGATTAAGTAAAAAGAGTAAACGGGCTGGGCTAGGCCGGCTGCCCTTGCATGCAGCCCCTGCCTAATCACACAAGCTGTCATTACTCATTCTTTAAAAATAGAATCACAGAAAAAGTCTAATCACACATTCGGGAACATATCTTTAACTTTCAAAGTCAATTAGGAAACTTTATTTCTCAATTAGTTTTTTGCAGACCAAAAAGAAGGAATTACAAGCTGGGTGATTTCTTCCCTGCTGCAATATGGTCAGCATGAATGTCAACTCTAATTTCAACTAGAAAATGCAAATTCCAACCACTATAAACCTAAAACCCTTCTAAAGAGAAGAAAATTTACATAAATAGAACCCACTAAAGCAAGTTATGTGAACATTAACAAGAAAGAGTCATAATGTCTCTGTTGCATTGTATTCACTAAAGACTTACATGTAACTTTGACCTTGTAGATGCTAATGTCATAAGTTTTGCGGGTACTAGTCTCGTGGTTTGGCTTGGAGCCACCAAGATGCTAACAAGAACAATGATTCACTTACAGTTTGAATTACTCCCAAGTTCCTCTGATAGATACCTGAAATCGGCAAAGCTTTGATTTCTAAAGAAACGATAAGAAAGGCCTGATTCAAGATGGCCAAGATCTCCAAAAGAAAAAACACTTCAAAATAATGTCTCTCAATAGACAAGAATAATTCAAAACCAAGAACAAAAACTCCTATTTCTAGTACAGACAATTGTACTCCACTACTTTAAATTGCTCAATTGTTCCCTCCCAATAAACAATTCCCGCTAACATTAGTTGGGCAAAATATGGTTGAATACCCACTGAATCTTTCGATTCATCAGTTGGGTTGGCCCAAATAGACGGATACGTATCATCCTCCATCTTAAATATAGTCCCTAACTGGCTTCACTATACTTGCATTCGAACTCTAATAACCAATATTATTGGTAATCCACTGATCTTTTTGCAAAAACACTGTCATAAAAAATGAACTGGCTTCAACATGATACTATTTTTTCCTTCAACTATAATGGTTATCTTTTTCAATATCCGAACTTATTATCTATTCCTCAATGTCATGTTAAGATTCTACTATATGCATTTTGTTATAAGTTCTCTTAGTCAATCACTTGTACTTCTAGACACTTAATTAAGGTGGTGAAAATACAAGTAAAGCTCTAGTGAATACCAGAGTCTGGACAGCCCAAAACAACCCTCATGTTTTCTTTTTACCATATTGGGAATCTGGGATACATGTGGTTTACATGTCAGATTTTACGCAAAGTCTTATATATTCATGTTACGTTTATATGTTGTGTCTAGACCAACCAAACAAAAAAGATAATGAACTGGTATGAGACCAAACCCTCCACTATTTTTTATATTCGTATCAACTATCAATCAAAGGGTCCTTTGAAAATCAGTTTTGGGTTCAAAACTGGTTGAAGATTCTTTCAAAAATGGGTCCATGGTTCACTCAGCTTCATACCCGGGCCAAGCCACTCTTCACATTTATTATCCAAACATGAACGGCATCACTTTTCAGGTTATATTACTTCCAACTAAATAAATTTTATATGTAAAAACTAAATCATTAAAAGAGAGACAACCAAGTTCAAAGTCCAGTTCCAGTCCATTATATTATATTTTTAAGAGTAACTTACACGGATCGTCCCTAAGATTTGCTCAAATTTTATTTTTCCTCCCTAGGATGGAAAAAATACATGTTTAGTCCTAAGGTTTAGAAAAACATTGCATGTTTTGTCCCTGGGTCTAACATCTGTTAATTTTTTCCATTAAAATTTCCGAATGACGATTTTACCCCTAAAATAAAAAAACAAAAAAGGTCAAAAAAGAAAATATATTGACCCAAGTTGCAGGTGGCTATGGTCAGCATACCACCATCACCATCGCCACCCTAACCCCCATTGAACCACCCACAATCACCAAATCAACACCGACCCTCTACCTCCTCCATTTGAAACCCACCACCAAACCACCACCGCAGCACGGCCATAAGAAATCTTCGATGGGATACCCAGATCCAATCCTCAGATTCGATTGGCGGTGTGGCCGATGGTGATGTTGACCCAGGTTGCTGTGGTCGGAGGTGGTATTATGACGGTGGTGTGGTCGGCGATGATGTTAAGGACTTAGTGCAGGTGGTTGTGGTCGTTGGTGGTATTGTGACAGTGGTGTGGTTGACGGTGATGTTGATGCGGGTCGTCGGAGATGTTTTGTTCACTGACGATGGATGTGGTTTGAATCCGGTCCGATTGTTGATAAGGTCGATCGATGGTGATAGCACTATGATGCTAGTCAATCGATGGTGATGGCCCGTTGATGATAACAAGGGTCGACCGATGGTGACAAGTGGTGGTACTAAACATGTAATTTTTCAATCCGAAATGTGAAATTTGAGCAAACCTCAGGGACAATTCGTTTAATTTACTCTATTTTTAGTTTTAACTAGGTCCAGATGCACAAAATTAACTACGAAGTCGGTTTTGTTGCTTTGACAACAACATTGTGCAAAAAACTAAACGGTCATCTAAATGTGAATATTAGAGAATTGCACACTACACATGAACCATGTTATAGTTACTTTTAATCAAAGGAACTGTAATGAACTTGGAACTTTTGTAACGATCTAGACTATGAATTAGGCATTAGCATTTAACCACAAGGTCAAAGAAGAAGCAAAAGGAGGGAACTACAAGTGATTTCTTCATTGTTCAAAATATGGTAGATGTGAAAGTCATCTCTCAATTCCAACCAAAAATACAAATCCTAGTCAGTAATCACAATAACCCCATTGCCAGAAGTGAAATGAAAAGTTTCTCCTTGACTCCTTCAACATGTTCAGGGTTCCTTCTAATGACCGACACTGTTCTATGAACCTATTTATCGCAAGGGGACAATATTGTAAATTTTCATCATTAGACAAAAGCAAATCCTAAAATGAGAGAAACTCTATCACACATGGAAACCTTTACGAATTGTAATGATTCTTTTCATCCAAGTGAATATATTGTAATCCCCATGAAGGTTTCACATGGATGGCCTACAAACTACAATCTGGTGTGCAAAATGCATCTAGACGTGTAATTCAAGTGAGCTTATGGATTTTCTTTAACTTAGGTAATAGTGTCCCATAACATCCAAACCGGAGAAAAAGGTCAACACATAGGCTCTAACAAACTAGCTCCAGAATTTATAGCACTTGTTATAACTTATAATATTCCATCAATTTAATAAAAAGACATTGTTAATTAATCAAGGCACTTCTTCTTTAATCTAGCCAAGCTTCCTCCTCTAATAATTGATTATTGACCATATGACTAGTAAAGCCTCCTCTAATAATTGATAATTGACCATATGACTGGTAATTGATTATGAGAGTATGACTTTTGGCATGGAAGAAGCTAGGGGATGATAGTTTTCTTTTCCATCTTCATTTTTCTTTCTTTCTTTCTCCTTTTAGAATTAAGCAAACGTAAAATAATACTAATAACCCTAAAATGTGCTTCACCAACGAAAAAGTATACTACTAGAGACCATCGTCATAACTCAAAATTTATAGGAGGATAAGAATATCTAGTATTTTTAGTTTTAAAGGTCAGAGAAGTCTAATGCTCAACAAATTATCATTAATAGTAGAGTCATGGAATACATATCTGTCTATGACAAAAACAAAAACAAATAGTTGACGTAAAAGTTGATGCAAGAAACTCAAATTCTTAGATAGTACTTTACAGGCAGTATACTGCTTTAAAACAACAAGAGAGAAGTTACAAGCTGGGTAATTTCTGGCTTTGCTGCAATATAGTCGACACTTGACATAGAGGTCAACTCTAGACTTCAACTAGAAAATGTAAAATATTACATAAATATACCTAAAACCCCACTGTACCACTACCACAAGTTCTGTTTAGTACCAGTCTGCCTGATCCTATTTCTATGAAGCAACATAATAATTAATAAAGAAGAAAATTTTACATAAAAGGGACCACTAAGCAGACTATGTGAACCTCAACAAGAAGAGTCATAATGTTTCTATATTACAGTATGCACTAGAGGTTTACATGTAATTTCTTAAGCATAATATGTGTCTAAAGTGTACAAAACAGAATCTTGACGTGACATCGATGAAAGATAATAAGTTGCGATATAGGAAATGATATCAATTATAGTGGAACGAAATAGAGAGATGGCAAAATTGTCGGGTTGTGAAGGCTTTTCTTTTGGTCTTTTTCTTTTGGTCGACAGGTTCGATCATGTGGACCGGTTTTCACTTAAATTATATGGGGCCTATTTTGTTTCTTGTCGACTAAGTTTTTTACCCTAGTTCTATCTCTACATAAACCAAGCATGTGTTATTGTAATCTTTGTGCTGAGCTGATAAAGAAACCCTAGCTGCATTTGTGGACGTAGGTCTCACATCGAGACTAAACCACATTATATTGTTCGTTTATTTCTGTTTGTATGTGATAATCGTTTCTGTGTGTGTGTTGTCTAATTTCGATGTGTACAGCTGTGATTCCTGAAAAAAGCGGTACTAAAGACTCCCAATTTATGAAATATGAAATAAAACTATATGACTCTAAGCATCAAAACTAGCATCATGTTGAGAGTATTTCATTTCCAATCATGATTGGAAATTTTATAAGTACTTTTCAAAAACATGATATGCAATTTTTATATAATTTTCTTACAAAAACATGAAATTGGGGAAATTTAGACATAAAGGATGCCAGATGGACGAGCTCAAAACAATTTCATGTTTTTTTACAAAATGGAATACGCGTTGTTTACAAACAATGGTTTATGCAAAGTGTTATTTATATATTCATGCTATATTGATACGTTGTCTACTTGTCTCCGATGCATATGCATGTTCTATACTTCGTAATGTTGTTACAATATCATAGCGTATAATAAGGTGTTTACTTGCATAATATAATACATAATCTGTTAATTGAAATGCAGGGTGTATGAGGTTTGTATAAACACTAACACTCCTGAGATGTATGCCTAAATAGATGTAAGCAAATCAATCAAGAAAACTAATGACATTACAAAAGTTAATGTAAACCAATTACCAGTTACTCAAAACAAAACTTACAGTGCATCAAAGCCCTTAAACCCTCTGCAACTTCTGCTACATGAATTCATCTTCAAAACTGTTCATCCAGCAGATCACTCCCTCTAAGTATGGTGAATCCAATTCGCGATTTAATCCGAGACCAAGAACCTTCCAATTTATACAACTCAACACCACCAACACTCCTTCCCCCCAACCAAACCCTAGCAATCAACTCCTGCACACTCTTCCTCACAACTTCATCACCACCACCACCACCTCTTATTACCACTCTAGCATCTCTAAACGTCGGCCAACACTTGTCCTCCACCAATTTCCGACAACTCAATCTCGAAGCTTCCACACACTCCGCCATCTCGCGTTCCTCGCACTTCTCCCTATCGATCAGATCATCCTTCGATGAACCACCGCCGGCTAGGGTTTTCCACCACGGCGGTGCACACTTCCTCGATGCGCTGACGGAACAGCCGATTCGAGCTCCGGCCTCGCATTGCTGTATGATGCTTGATTCGCATGATTTGTATGCTGATGCCCATGATTGAGGGTTTTCGAAGGTGAGGATTAGGGAACCGTCTTCTCCGGCGGGTGTGGGTCGCCGGAGAAGGGGAATTGGGCGGTGGAAGGTGATTAGGGTTTCCTCGGTGAGTAATCGTCGGGATTCATATGTATTTTTCGTTTATTGGCCACCGTTGGGCGTTTGGGAATTGGGATTGCTTAATTTTTCAAAAATAACTTTGTAAAAATAACAGTTTTTAATTTTTAAAAAATTTATTTTTCAAACCTTTAAAATCAACTTATTAACTTTTTGACTTGATTTTTGGTGGGGAGATAAGTGTTTCAAAGATAAATTTTTTCCTCAGCTATTCAAATTAGAGAGGAAAAATCGTGTCTCGTGAGGAATCGGATGGGTAAAAATTCGGACGGGATTCGATGGAATTGAAAGTGGGGGAAGGTAAATCATTCGGCACTTGAGAATCATGAGCTCTCAGATCTCGTAGATTTATTGCAGAGCTTTAATGCCTCTAATGGTGAAGATAGTTGGAAGTGGTTGGGTGATGATTCGGGTGATTTCTCTTCGAAGTCATTGAGGATGATGGTTGAAGCGAATCACTCTGCGTTTGATTTATCGCCTATTCCTTGGATTTCTTGGGTTCTGTTGAAAGTAAAGGGTTTGCGTGGAAGGTGAAACAGGGAAGGATTCAAACTAGAGTGGCGTTGGCCGAGCAGGGAGTCTTACAACCATTCGTGGAGTGTAATTTTTGTTTCGGTATTCCTGAATCAGCAGATCATGTTTTAGTTGATTGCTGGTTTGCAAAAGCAATTTGGGCTGAAATACATAGGTGGTGCAAGTTCCCTGCTGGTGGATCTGGAGCAGTTCATCATTGTGATGAGATCATTCTTGGGTCGGATTTGGGTTCTATGACTAGAAAGATTAAACATTGCATTGGCTTGGCAACTATGTGGTCTATATGGAGGGCAAGGAACAAAGCAATATTCAAAGGGGGTGTATACAGACGTTACAAAGGTGATGGAAAACATTAAAGTCAATGTGTTCTGGTGGTTAAAATACAGGGCTTCTTCGTTGAATATCGAGTGGCATAATTGGTGTAACTTTGCATTATAATGGTGTATGTTTTATATTCCTAGCTTCTTGCTGGGTTTTTTTCTATGAAATTTCAACTGTTCAGAAAAAACTTTTTAGCTAAACATACTTATTAACTTTTTATAAATTAATAAGTTCAAATTTAGTTAAAAAGTTAGTTTGCCAAACATGTATAGCATGCGATGGTGTTTCTACAAAAATAAGTTCTTTTTTAGATGGGTGGGAACTGGCTCTCAATTTGAGATGAAAAATACCAGTTTAGCATCACTATGAAATCGGTTTGGAATGGTTTGTAAACCGGTTTGAACATATCGATTCGTTTTTTCTTAAATATTAAAGCGTTAAAAATTAACTAAAACTAGTAAAAAGGCCCTCGAGTTGCGGTGGGGCATAAAACTGCTTCAAGTAGCACCAATGTCACACTACCGTTAGCGACCACAAACCCTAAAAACTGGTGTATTAGAAAAGGAAATAAAAACAAAAACATTAAACCAACAGAGAGTTGACGTAAAAACGTTAAACTACACATATGAAACATAAAACACTAAAAACAATGTTGCGACGCGTCCGTTCTAGAAGAAAAAATAGGCCTAACTATGCATGTCACCGTCACTATCGACGAAGAGAACAAAAGAATCATTGGGAGTTCCATATTAATATGAAGAGTATGAGAGATAAATGATATTGTGTAGAAAGAAAAATATATAACAAAAGAATAGAAGAATCAATGAGACCTGCAAACACACAAACCGTAGAATAAAATTTGAATGGTTGTGATTTCACAAAATACTATTCATTGAATTATTACATAAGCTACCGAATTCAACAACCCTATTTTTTCCAAAACCCATTTCTAGGAATTTAAAGATTGCTCCATTGACCTAATACTAAAAACACTCAAAATCTAAATTATCTTAACGAAATCACATAAAAATAAAGATAATATACCTTAAAACTAAAACATAAGATCTTTGAACCAAATTCAAATTTCCCTCCCTTATTCTTTGGTTTTCGCTGAAGCAAATTGAAAATTAGAAAACCCATTTTAAGAATTCAAAGATTTGAACTAATGTGTGCGCACCAACATTAGAGCAAAAGAATCAAACTATCATGATTGCAAAAGAGATTGTATTAAGTCATGTGCTAATGTGCTATTTGAGTAGTTAGTTGTGATAGTTGGAGAAATTAGACATGTGCTAATTGAGTTAGTTGAGTTAGTTGGTTTTCTGTTATATGGTTCTAGAATCTTTAAGATTCCTTCATGTATTCTTATAAATAGGGCCTCTCCATCTCTTGTTTCAATAATAGGAAATACAGCTCAAATTCTTATTCATTTTCTTCATGGTATCAGAGCAGTGCTCTGTGACTCCGGTGATTCTTCCGGTAGTCTTCTTTCCCTGATTTTTCAGTGTTCTTCACATATCCTTATGACAACTTCATCTTCAACAACAGATGTAAGAATGAGTTCAAGTAATCCATTACCTAATATCGCCAATTTTTTGTCTATCAAACTGGATGATAGCAATTATCTGAATTTGAAACACCAAATCATTACAGTACTGAAAACTTTGGGGCTATTGAAGTACCTCAAATCTGATATAACAATTCCAACTTCTGGTTCCACCGAACGAGAGGCTTGGGAGAAGAACGATGGTTATGTTCAAGCTCTACTTACTGCTACTTTATCTTCTTCCATCTTACATCTAACAAGAAATTCAACATCAGCATCATCACTATGGAAAGTGATTGAAGACTCTTTTATGCAAACTGTTTTTGCAAAACAATCACAGTTACGCACACAATTTCATCTTCTTAAGCAAAATACGAAATCGATTGTTGAATTTCTTAATGAAGCCAAAGAAATTGTTGATTCTCTGAATGCTATTGGTGATCCTATCTCTGATGATCTCCTTGTATTGCAAATCCTACAAGGTTTAACTGCTAATTATGAGAATTTTGTGATGAATGTTGTGAATCAAGACACGACACTCACCTTCTCTCAACTTCGATCCAAACTACTTGTCTATGAAGCAAGATTGAAACAACGGCAGTCTTCAATCCACCGGTTCTCGCTGCTATGGCTGCTATCACCAAGAATCCATCACATATGGACTCATCAAACATGATTTCTTGTCAGATCTGCTCTAAATCTGGTCACCGAGCTTCGACTTGCTATTTTTGTTATCCTCCAAATGATGGTTCTCGAAGCAATAGCAGTGGAGGTTCATCTTGGCGCGGTGGAAATCGATCTCGCGATGGTCGGTCTGGTGGTGGTCGCGGCGGTCAGAGATGGCCATCGCAGCAACCATCTCGGTTTGCTGCTCATCTTGCACAGTTTACTCCCGCTGATAGAGGCGGTGGAGTACGTAGTGGGTATAATGATGGTTTATTGGGCTCTTCTCCTTATATGGATACAGGTGGGCCTTTTGTTACTAGTGGACCTTTTACACAATGACCACATGTAAATAGTGGGCTCTTCTCCTTTGGCCCAACATCACAACAACCCACAACCTCTTCTACTTCAGCTTTTGGCTCTGGCTTTGGGCCTGGTCATTTTCAGAATTGGGCCTCCACATCCACTACACCACACTATGGGCTTGATGCTGATTTTTCACGTACTTGTCAAAATGTTGAATCATGGATTCCTGACTCTGGTGCAACTGCGCATATGACTTCTGATCCCTCTATTGTTTTTGGTACTATTCCTTATACAGGATCTGAGCGAGTTGTTGTCGGTGATGGTACCTCTCTTTCTATCTCTCATATTGGTTATTCCTATCTTAAATTGTCTAATTGCATTTTATTACTTCATTATGTTCTTGTAGTTCCTGGAATTACAAAGAACTTACTTTCAATCACACAGCTTGTGAATGATTATCCTATATCGATTTTGTTCTCACATTTTGGTTTGTCTATACAGACGTTCACAGGACAGCTCTTCCACCACATGCGAGCTAGTCCACACCAGCTATACTCTCTCACTGCCACTTTCTCTACATCTCGAGAGCTTTGGCATTACAGACTGGGCCATCGTTCTGATCCTGTGCTGTCTAGGCTTTCTTTTTTACCCTTCTCACGAGCTTCGTTAAATAAACCATGTAACTCATGTAGCATTTCAAAATCTAGTCGTTTACCATTTTGTTCAAATGTATCTTATTCTACTGTTCCATTATATGTGATTCATTGTGATATATGGGGGCCATCTCCTGTTTTGTCACGTTCTGGTTATCGTTATTTCATTACATTCATAGATGACTTCAGTCGTTTTACATGGATGTATCCTATGACGAAGCGGTCACAAGCACTTGATTGATTTCGTCATTTTCGATCTATGGTCGAAAATTTATGTTCATGCACTATCAAACATCTTCAATGTGATGGTGCTCCTGAACTAGTTCATGGTGATATGGCCCGTTATCTTTCTGAGCTTGGTATTGTGTATCGGATCTCTTGTCCATATACACCACAACAAAATGGGGTGGCTGAACGTAAGAATAGACATTTATCTAAGGTTGCTCGTGCCTTATTGTTTCATGCAAATCTACCAAAGAAATTTTGGTATGATTCTTATGCTACTGCTTCCTTTCTTATCAATCGTCTTCCTACGCCGATCCTTCATCACTCAACTCCTTATGAAGTTTTGTTTCATGTTCGTCCTGATTATTCCATTCTTTGAACCTTTGGGTGTTTGTGTTATCCGTATCTTGGTGATACTCGTCCGGATAAACTCTCTCCCAAATCTACTCCTTGTATTTTTCTTGGCTATGCTCCTAGTCACAGCGGTTATCTTTGTTATGACCCTGGAACTTCTCGCACTATTACTTCTCGACATGTGATTTTTCATGAGACTGTCTTTGATATTCCAGACAGCCCTTCTTTGTCTTCTACTTCATCTACTTCCATATCTCTCCCTGATTTCTTCATTCCTCCTCCCTCTCTTGTTACTCCTCCTCCTACTCCTCCTACTCCTCCTTCTTCTCCTCCTCCTCCTCCTCCTCCTTCTCCTCCTCCTCCTCCTCCTCCTGCTTCTCATTCCTCTCATCCCATGATCACTCGTTCTCGTGATCATACTCGCCAGCCTCAACAGTTTCCTAATCATGTTCTTTTTCATGTCATTACAGCTCCTTCTTCTGAGCCTGTTACATTCTCTCAGGCTCAACGTTATTCTGCTTGGTGGGATGCTATGCGTACTGAGATTGGTGCTCTACATTCCAACCATACTTTGGATCTTGTTCCTTTACCTTCTTCTGCCAATGTTGTTAGTTGCAAGTGGGTTTATCGGATCAAGCATCATCCGGATGGGTCAGTGAGTCGGTATAAATCTCGCCTTGTTACCAAGGGCTTTCAACAGACTGAGGGGTTGACTATACTGAGACTTTTAGTCCTGTAGTCAAACCAACTACCATCCGTCTCGTTTTATCTGTTGCCTTTTCTCGAGGATGGCCCATCCGACAAGTGGATGTCAACAATGCCTTTCTCCATGGTGATCTTTTTGAGACAGTTTACATGTCTCAACCTCTTGGTTTTGTTGACTCCACTCGTCCACATCATGTTTGTCTTCTTCGCAAGGCTCTATATGGCCTTAAGCAAGCTCCCCGAGCTTGGTTTTCTAAGCTTTCTACTGCTCTTCTATCTACTGGTTTCTCTCAGTGTCTCTCAAATACTTCTTTATTTGTTTATCATCATGATGCTTGTACCTGTTATGTGTTGGTGTATGTTGATGATATTATTATCAGTGGGAGCTCATCTGAGTTTGTTACCTCCTTGATTGCTCGGTTACATTCTCAGTTTGCTCTTAAGGACTTAGGATCTTTATCTTATTTCCTAGGTATTCAGGCTACCTTTATAGATGATTGTCTTCATCTATGTCAGCAGCGTTACTTGAATGATCTGCTACAGCGTACGGGACTTACACAGTGTCATCTTTTAACTACACCTGTTGCATCTGGTCGACAGTTGTCTCGGCATACAGGGACTCCTTTAACCGATCCCTCTTTATATCGCAACACTGTTAGTGCTTTGTAGTATCTTGTCTTGACCCGCCCAGAGATTGCCTATGCGGTTAGTAAGGTGTCTTAGTTCTTACAAACACCTACTGATTGACATTGGGTTGCAGTCAAGCGCATCTTACGGTATCTACGGGGTACCATTTCTCATGGTCTGACTATTCATCACTCCTCTAGTTTTGCAATTCATGGTTACTCTGGTGCAGGCCGGGCAGGATGTCCAGATGATCGTCGCTCGACTACCGGCTATTGTGTGCTTCTTGGGCCTAATCTTGTCAGTTGGAGTTCCAAAAAGCAACATACTGTTGCTCGTTCTAGTACTGAGGCTGAGTATCGTGCTCTTCCTCAGACTGCTGCATAAGATGGATATTATCTTTGTTACGCGAGTTACAAATTCCACTGCCTTCACCTCTGACCTTGTGGTGTGATAACATTGGTGCTACTTACCTCGCAGTCAATCCTATATTTCATCAGCGTACGAAGCATATTGAGATTGATCTGCACTTTATTCGAGACATGGTCTTATCCCAGACACTTTGTATTAAATATGTTCCTACTACTTCTCAACCGGCTGATTTGTTGACTAAAGGCTTATCAACTTCTCGTTTTAATGCCTTACGTTTCAAGCTTCACGTGACTACTCTCTGTTCAGCTTGAGGGGACATATTAAGCCATGTGCTATTTGAGTAGTTAGTTGTGATAGTTGGAGAAATTAGACATGTGCTAATTGAGTTAGTTGAATTTGTTGAGTTAGTTGGTTTTCTGTTATATGGTTCTAGAATCTTTAAGATTCCTCCATGTATTCTTATAAATAGGGCCTTTCCATCTCTTGTTTCAATAATAGAAAATACAGCTCAAATTCTTATTTATTTTCTTCAGATTGCAAAGGGTACTTGCTATCTTTCCCACACAAGGCACGGATTCTTACCCATTTCAAGAATCACCGACTCTCTCTCTCCCCCCCTTTGGTGTCACCATCATTGTCGACAAAGAGAACAAAAGAATTCATGACATTTCCATTTTCATATGCAGAGTGAGAGAGAGATGATACTGTGTAGAAATAAAAAAGATACTACAAAAGAACAAAAGAATCAATGGGATCAAATGGCATGTAAACAGTAGATTAAAATTGAAATGGCTTTGATTTCACAAAAGAATATTCATTTCCTTTCTGAATTACATAAGCTACAAAATTCAAAAACCACGTGTTTTTCCAAACCCAGTTCTAAGAACTTCAAGATTGCACAATTACCCTAATACTAACTAAGAACACTCAACATCAAAAATGACTTAACCAAATTGTATAAAATTAAGTGAATAAAATCAAAACTAAAACATAAGTCTTTGAACCAAATTCAGATTTCCTCCCATTATTCTTTGGTTTTCGCTTGTTATAAAGAAGTTAAATTGAAAATTTAAAAACCCATATCAAGAATTTAAAGGTTTGCATAAATGTGAACTAACATTAGAGTAAAAGAATGACTTTGCAAAGGCACTTGGCATATTGTAATTTTACCGCACTAGGAACATGTCCTCACCCATTTCAAGAATCATCGACTCTCTCTCGCCCCCTTTGGAGTCCTTGTCATTGTCGACGAAGAGAACAAAAAAATCAATTGGATTTCCATATTTATATGCAAAGTGAGAGAGAGAGAGAGATAAATGATTGTGTAGAAAGAAAAAAATATTACAAAATAACAGAAGAATCAACGGGACATGCGTCGACTATGTGTAGATTAAAATTTGAATGACTTTGATTTCATAAAAGACTATTGATTTCTCTTTAGTCATAATAAACAATCTTATTAGTAATTAAGATATTTCTTTAATACGAGAGAAGTCGGAAAATTTTGGTGAGGAAGAATGTGGTACTATCACATGTCCCCTTAGTTATTCTTTTATTAGAGTACGAAGATAAAGATTTGTCATGTACAATAAACAACAATAACTATATTTAATTATCAATGATATAACTCATTTTTATATAAATATGATAGATCATCAAACATATATTAAAATATAGGTATTTGTATTTTATATTGAGGTTTCTACTTTATCAAGATGAACACAGTGCATATTGGATACATAGATAAGATTATCGTGCAACAATTGTGGATATTGAAGCATTGTTTCCCATAGAGTAAGAAGAGCTTTGATTATAGTAAAGAGAGCCACTTGTTCCTGTTGAAGAACTACGAATGAAAAAAGCTGGCTCAAATGGTATTTGGAGAGTAAGAGATGAGCTATTAAGCATATGAACTACCGAAGCCATTGTTGGTCTCTCATCAACATTATTTTGAGCACATAGTAACGCAATGTTAATGGTTCTCATGATTTCTTGTAAGGAACTGGAATCATCCATCAATGTAGGATCTATCATATCTGCTACATTTTCATATCTCCAACTTTTCCATGTCTATAAGAGCATGGTCACACTATTAGTCCACGATATAACTTAAATGTATATTATCACCCAATCAATAGATAATACTTACATAGCTAAGAAGGAATTCTGACTTCCCATTAATCTTAAACCACTGGTTCTTTTGACCTGTTATTATTTCAAGCACTAGTACCCCGAAACTGAAAACATCTGATTTTACTGAAAATTGGCCATTCAGGACATATTCGGGAGGCATATAACCACTATAAAGTGATTTTTAGAGAAGGCGAGTTAGAAACAAATGAATGTTTAGAAAATTTTTCAAAGGCAAACATATCGAACGATATCCATTCAAGGTGGTGTACTTACTAAGTTCCAACAATTCGATTTGTACATCCTTGAGTTTCTTGGTTGTTGAATAGCCTTGCCATGCCAAAATCTGCAATTTTTGGGTTCATTTCTTCATCTAATAAAATGTTACTAGCTTTTAGATCACGATGAATAATCCTCAAACGTGAGTCTTCATGAAGGTAAAGAATGCCACGGGCGAGCCCTTTTATGATTTTCTTACGTGCATTCCAATCAAGCAATGCATGCTTACTTGGATCTATAACAAATATGACAATAAGTTACTATTAGTAAGGATATTACAGAAAAATGTTAAACATAAAATGATAGTAAATAAGAGTTGTTTCAAATATTCATGTGAGGTGAATTTGTACACCACCCTATCCAACATAAACAACATATCATATAGCATGCATGGTTATGTTATACGTTGATTTTGGTTCATCCCATATTGAAAAGACTTTAATTACCAAATAGAAATTTATCAAGGCTTGCATTTGGCATGAACTCGTATATGAGAAGCCTTTCGGTTCCTTCTAAACAAAAACCAAGGAACCTAACCAAATTGCGATGTTGGAGTTTTGCAACAAGCATGACCTCGTTCTTGAATTCAATTTCACCTTGTCTGGAATCATTTGACAACCTCTTCACTGCTATTTCTTGTTCATTTTGAAGAATACCCTAATTTTCCAAATTACAAGTAAATTCAAGGTTTTTATTTCATACATACACTAATCGAAGTATTCTAAAAAAGAATCATATTTTTATTACCTTGTAGACCGACCCAAATCCACCCTCTCCAAGCTTATTGCTCTCAGAAAAATTATTGGTAGCTGCTTTTACCATTCCGAACTTATATTGGAGTGATTCGATGGTGCTTATATCTGTACTAATATCTACATATTACATAAATACATTGAATAATAAAAAGAACATGTGTGATATTTCCCCTATTTGAAATTGAAGACGAGCTCATATAATAAACCAAAGGATATGATTTTAACCAACTCGTTATTATTATCCTAAAGCAACGGGTATGTTATAGACAGAATAAAATATAAACAGAATTTTTTTTTCAAAAAAGAATTAAAGTATTTTAAATGAGGATAATCTCTCTACTCTAATAAAATAAAGAGTTAATTACATAAATGGTCCCTGCGATGATGGTGAAAGTAATATGGTGGTGATGATGCGATGATGATGGTGGTGAGACAGTGGTGATGATGCAATGGCAATGATGGTTATGCAATTGATATATGAGGTGGAACTAGTGGTGGTGGTGGCTTGGTGGTGAGGATGACGATGATGGTAATTGTTGATGGTTCTGTTTTAGTTTCAATTAACAGTCTGAAGACGATGGTGGTAGTGAGGATGATGTGATAGTACTATGGTGGTCGTGGTGGAGGCCAGCCGTGGTGGTTGCCGGTGGAGGCCGGCCGTGGTGACTGACGGTGGTGGTCGATGGTGGTGTAGGAAATCACTTTTGATTTAGGAACTAAGGGGTATATATATATATATTATATATATATATAATATATATATATATAATATATATATATATATATATATATATAATTATTAAATTCTCCAAAGAGTCCTTTATTATATTAAATGACACAAATAGTCCATTTAAGTTACATTAGTAGTCCATACACAGTGGAAAGATAAAAATCCTTAGATTTAACAGAATAACTAACGTCTGTTATTCTTAGTATCTTAACTCGTTACAGAATAAAAAAACACAATACCCTAACATGTTACAAAAAACCCTTAGTACCAAATCTGTTACTTTGCATAAACCACAGGGACTATCTATGTAATGAACTTTAACATAAATATAGGAGGGACACATGTTAACACTATTTTTCTTTTCAATAATTTTTTTTGCTTATCTATTCTATTTAATAATCATATTAATTACAAATACTATTATTTAATTTTTTAGATTAAAATAGTTTTTTAAAAAACTAATTAAGATATATTTTTACTAATGTTATTCCTAAGGAAATATTTTTTCATAAAATTAGAAAACTTTTAAGAATATCAACTTTTTAAAAAATACAAAATATTTTTATAATAGGTGTTTTTATAAAGTAAAACTTTTATAAAAAAAATAATTATTACAAGTTATAAGAAAAAAAGTTTTTAAGTATGACACTTTTTAAAATGTTTGTTTTGAAACAAAAGTTTTATTTTATTTATTATAAGAAAATTTTCAATCATATCTTATTTTAGAATATCAATTTATAATTACTAATTTTTTATAATATTTTTTTGTTCAACCCGTGTAATATACGGGTTCACTTGTAAGGTTTCCTATAAGGCTGATGCACCCAAAACATCCAAAGTCTTTATGCATGCATGTACTGAAATACAGAAGTAGAAATACTTCGAAAGTTTTACATCATGCACTAGAAAATATTCTAAGTGTAAAATCTTCCGAAGCCAAAAGTGAAGTCTTCCGAAGCTTCAAATACAAAATCTTCCGAAGCCAAGAAGTGAAGACAGTTTTATACCGAAGACTTTTAGATACATGCTTTTATCTGATGTACTTTACCATAAAGCTGGACCACCTTTCCCCTGCAACTCTGTTCGGTCACCAACTTTCACAAATTGGTGAAAAGGTCCATGCTTTTGGTAACTATACATTGAGGTCTTAAGTTTGTGCTTTTTACTTTATGTACTTTTATCCTTTTTGTAATATATTAGAATGTGAGCTATGGCATGTCATAGTCACTAGTCAAAAGGCAATCTGCCTTTTGACTTTACATTTTATTTTGTTGTCTAGTCTTATGTTTGCAGCTGGTCTTCATAGTATGGCCGGCTGTAGGATGTAATATAAAGTATCTCAAGTCCTTTTAACTTTCTTGCTATGCTTTGTAATACTTGTAATAGAACTTGAGAGCAATATACATCATTCTTGAAAACCATACACTTGGGTTGTTTGCAATCTTGTTTTGTCTCATATTTTACTTGTGTTTTTAGTATTTTACACATAAGTAACCAGTTCCTTTTTGATCTATTAAGTGTTCTAAAGCTCTCTCCTCATTATGTTGTTGTGTTGTAAGTGACCTGCTCCCTTAAACGGTCTTGCATTTGGTATCAGAGCATTCCAGGCTCTTCATTATAAGATCTCATCATCTTAAGATCCCTCGCACACACAAAATACTTAACAACTAAAATGGCAGCTATTACTAAAGCTGATATGGAAACTGGAACAATGACAAAGTCCCCACTGATCACTCTTGAAGACTTTGACACTTGATGTCAAATAATGGAAGGCTTCATCAAGTCTCAAGACTCCAGGATGTGGGAGTCTGTTGTCCAAGGACCTTACATACCAAGCACCTCTTTAGTTGCTGTTGGAGGTGGTATGATTCCAAAGGCTGTGGCTGACTATTCTGATGAAGACAAAAAAGAATAGATTGATTAGAAAGCCATGATAGCCCTTCAAATTGTTCTTCCAAACTCCATCTACAAAGGCTTCAAGAAGTGCAAAACTGCCAAACAACTATGGGATGCACTGAAGCTCATGTATGAGGGGTCCACTGAAGCTAAGGAGAACAAGGACCTCCTAAAGCAGTAGTTTGAAAACTTCACCTTCAAAGCAGGTGAAACCATGACTCCATAATACTTCAGGTATGTTGAGATTGTGGATACTCTAATGGATGTTGGAGTAACTCTTGAGAACAGGGACATTGTGAGGAAGTTTATCTCCTCTCTTCCTAGACAATGGACATATTACTGTGTTGTCATCTAGAGGACTGAGAACCTTAAGACTCTTACTCTTACACAGTTGTATGGTATTCTCAAAAAATACAAGATGGAGATGAACATGCAAAACTCATCTGGTAACTCCAACAATCAGCGAAGTTCAGCCCTCCATGTGGTTGAAAGGGATAGCATTGAAACACAACATTATATTATATGCTACCCTGACAACTCGCAAAAAGGTCCTTTCATCACCTTCCTCGAGACACCAAGAGAAAGCTACACTCAAGAAAGTCCATTCCAAGAGACAAGTTCTTCTCATGCCTTTGTGTCTACAGATGAAAGCACAAACAACTTTCTCTTCACCCTTGAATACCTGGACTATATCCATTCAAATGATCCGGTGTACATGGAGATAGTTCACTAGATGGCTTTTCTCAATCATAGAGCCAAGAAGTTCTACAAGAGGACAGGGAGGAAGTTTTCTAGCAATGTAGCCAGTGGAAAGTTTGGGCTGGATAAAAGCAAAGTGAAGTGTTACAACTGTAACCAAATGAGACACTTTACAAGAGAGTGTAAGGCACCAAGGACAAATGGTGGCCAAACACAAGCCATACCAAACTACACTGAGAGAACGCCCTAGAATGAGAAGCCAAAGTAGCAAGCTGCACTTGCTGTTGAAGAAGGAGGCTTTGACTAGAGCTTTCAAGTAGAAGATGCATCTCTAAACCAAGCACTCATGGCAGACCATGATGAAGCTAAGGTATTAGAACATCTTTGTACTCCTGAATGCATTGCTAAAGTAAATAGATACAGTCCTACAACTTAGAGATGGATCTGATCTTGAGTCCTTAAATATCTTAAAAGCTTATTTTAAAAGAGCTGAAAATGATTATAAACTAAAATAGAGGACTTAGAGAAAACCATATCAACTCTTAAACATGAGCACACAAACTACAGGACTCAGATCAAAGACCTCATAACTGAGTTGACTGAATGCTAGGCTAAGCTTGTGATCATCAAAGCCAAGACAGAAAAATGTGTTCTTGAAGAAAAGACCTTTAAGAACATAATATCCTCATCCCTGCATGTAAAAGTTTGTTATTAGAATAAGCAGGGACTAGGATCTAGTGAGATAGCTCATCCGCACATAATCTTGTCAATAAGATCTCCTAGGTGTGGAACTTGTGAAGATGAGCTTCCCCTCATAGACCCTATGACTGAAGAGGATGAAGAGGAGATGGTGAAAAATGGCTTCAAGAAGAGTGAAGAAGAGCATTCTGATAAGGGTCATCATCCGTTTGAGGAGAGTAAAGCAGTTGTGATGACCAAGTCCAGAAGAAAGAACTTGATCAGGAAAGCCAAGATAAAAGCCAAGAAGGCTAAAGAGATCAAGGCCACCTTTAACTATGCACAGAAACAAGTCTTTGTCCTTACAAGTTTTGAGGTGGTTAAGGCTGAAGACACAAACTTGAACTCTAGTAACAAGAGTTCTAGTTCATGTCCATCTTATCCCAGCAATAAGAAAAAGGCTGATTAGTTATGCACCACTGCTGTACAACCTAAACCATCCAGCTCCAAAGGTAGTTCTATCCCTGAAAGGATTGCCATAACATCTGCAAAGATGAAGATGGAGAAGGAAAGTGATCAAGTTCAGCCTTGTTCATAAAAGAAGACTCTTAGAAGGAAGAAAATAGATTGTGTCATGTATGGGAGTAACTGTCATCTGGCTAAAGATTGTATTTACAATGCAAAAAGTATTGTCCACATGACCAAGAAAGAAACTTCTAAGAGTTTGGAGAAAAAGAAGCAAGATTCAGAAGGAAAACATTTTTCCTTTGGAAGCTCCAAAAGAACAAGAAGACAAGTGGAAACTTGCCTTCGGAAGAAAATTTGGTCTTGAAAGAAAGGAATACTTCCGTAGGACTAAAGCCTACTGCAGTGAAAGCAAGACCTTCTGAAGGTCCGGTCATCAAAACTTTCAAAGTCAACAAAACTTCCGAAGTGTTGAAGGTCAAGTCTAAGCTTCCAAAGGTGGTGTGGAAGACAGAGAAAGACCAAGTGGCTGAAAGTTCTTCATCAACATCAGCAAATGATACTCAAAACATGACTATAGGATCAATTATTGTTGCATTATCTTCAACTTCTTTTGATGAGCCCAAGACCAATAAGGCTTGGTTTCCAAATGTAACTAACCATCTCTTTTATGCAGGAACACATCAAGACAAACAAAAATGTATGGATCATTGATAGTGGCTGTTCCAGGCACATTACAAGCAATAGATCACTACTCTAAAAGTTTAAAAGAATTTATGGAGGACTAGTTGCTTTTGGAGGAGATGCTGAAGGTTACATTACAGGAAGGGCTAGGGTCACAAATGGTAAGCTCGGCATTGAGAATGTAAACTTTGTCAAGGAGCTTGGATACAATCTTTTGAGTGTATCTCAATTTTATGATCAGAGTCATAACATACTCTTTACTGAGCATGAGTGCATTATTTTTAGGCCCGGGGTGGTCATTCCTTATGAACATATCCTGCTCAAAGCCCCCAAGAAAGAGAACATGTACAAAATGGATTTGCAAGAAACATCTCCCTCAGGAGAAGTTTCATGATTTCTATCTAAAGCAAATAGTGATGAGTCCTTCCTCTGGCATAAAAAAATATGCCATGTAAACTTTAAAAACATGAATAAATTAGTTAAGAATGATTTGGTAACTAGAATGCTAAAGAAAGAGTTTACAAGTGATGACCACTGTGTTGCATGCCTTAAAGAGAAGCAACACAAGGTATCTCACAAGCCAAAGAAAAGAAACTCCATCACTACTCCCCTACACTTGTTACATATGTATCTCTTTGGCCCCACTAGTGTAATGAGTTTAGGAAGGACCTCTTATTGTTTAGTGATCACAGATGGCTTTACAATATTCACTTGGGTCTTCTTTCTTATAACTAAGGATGAGATCCCTGAGGTTCTAGAGAATTTCATCTTAAAGATTAAGAATAAATGTGCTCACAAGGTCAAAACCATAAGATTTGATCAGGGAACTGAATTTTAGAACCAGATCCTTTATATATTTTGTGATAAAAAAGGTATTATAAGACAATATAGTGCTCCCAGGACTCCTAAGTAGAATGGTGTTGCTAAGAGGAGAAACAAGACACTAATGAAGATGCAAGAACTATGTTGTCTGACTCTAAACTGGCCATCGCTTTCTGGGCAGAGGCAGTGAACACTGCTTGCTATGTGCAAAACAGAGTTTTAGTAGTTAAGACACATAGTAAGATTCTTTATGAACTTTGGCACAAAAGGAAACCATTCATTGGTTTTCTTAGGTCATTTGGATGTCCTTGCACCATCTTGAATACCAGAGTAGTTGAGGAGTCAATCAATGTGACCTTCAATGAGCACACTCCCAGTGTGAAAGGTTCTGGTCCCGATTGACTATTTGATTTTGATTTAGTTACCAACTGTTTTAACAAATCTTGTGAGCATGTTTCAGGATCCACAGATATACTACCTACAAGTGATCCTGACCCAATATTGAGCTGAGAAGACCTTCAAGCTACACAACTTCAGATCCAGTGGTAACTAACCATACAAATGAAGTTTCTACTAGCATATCAATGACAAATCCTACTAATACTTCTAGGGTGCCTTCAAATTCCAGCTTAGAGGCACAAAACTCAGATGAAGGTGCTTCAAATGTAGGAGGAAATGGTGGTAGTGAAAGTGATCAAGAATTTCTTGATGCTGACAACCACTCCATTAAAGAAAACATCAATGATGTCACACACTCGTTGGATCAAGTCAATATTGATAAGTGTGTTGATGTGGAGGGTGAATCTTCAATGGCAGATCAAAATTTCTCTAATTTAGATCTGTCAAAGCAACTTGCTATGATCCCTCAACTAAGGATCCACAAGTCTCATCCTACCACAAACATCATTGAAGATGTTGATACTGGGGTAAGAACAAGAGGACAAACCCATGAAATAATGTTTATCTTCACTCTTGTTTCTTATCCTAGATAGAGCCAAAGAAGATTGATGAGGCTCTAAAGGATGGAAGTTGGGTTGAAGCTATGCAGGAGGATTTGCTTCAATTCAAAAGGAAAAATGTTTGGAACCTATGTCCTCTTCCTCAAGGGAAGACTAACATAGGAACCAAATGGGTGTTTAGGAATAAGAGGATGATAAAGGATTTGTCATCAAGAATAAGGCAAGACTATTTGTTTAATAGTACACTCAAGAAGAAGGAATTGACTACACAGATGTTTTGTTCCTGTAGCAAGACTTGAAGCTGTTAGATATTCCTAGCTTTTGCTGCATCTAAGAATTCCAAGGTCTACTAACTTAATGTCAAGTGTGCTTTTCTCTATGGGGTGATTGATGAATAGGTGTATGTCAGGCAACCACCTAGGTTTGCAGATCCTGATCATCTTGATTATGTTTGTAGGCTTGATAAAGCTCTCTATGGGCTGCACCAAGTACCAACGAAGTGGTATGAGACTCTATCTCAGTACCTCTGTTAGCATGGCTATAAAAAGGGTACTATTGATGGAACCCTCTTCATCAAAGGAACAGGAAATGACATAATGCAAGTTCAAGTGTATGTAGATGACGTTATCTTCGGGTCAACTAATCCAAAGCTCTGCAAAGACTTTGAGAAGCTGATGAAGGATAGATTTGAAATGAGTGCCATGGGGGAAGTCAATTTCTTTCTAGGAATTCAAGTGAAGCAAGTTAAGAATGGCAGCTTCATAAGTCAGTCAAAGTATGTACAAGACATACTTAAAAGATTCAACATGACTGATTGTAAGGTTGCCACCCATCGCCAGAAACCACTCCCTTGGTCCTGATCTCGAGGGGGAGTGTGTAGATGAACATCTCTACAGGGCTATGATTGTGTCTCTTATATACCTCATAGCTAGCATGTCAGATATCATGTTTGCCACATGTATTTGTGCAATATATCAAGCCAATCCCAAGATGTCACACTTGGTCACTGTCAAGAGAATTTTAAGATATCTCAAAGGTTTCCTATAAGGCTGATGCACCCAAAACATCCAAAGTTTTTCTGCATGCATGCACTGAAGTACAAAAGTAGAAATGCTTCGGAAGTTTTACACCATGCACTAGAAAATATTCTAAGTGTAAAATCTTCCGAAGCCAAGACCAACATCTCCCGAAGCCAAAAGTGAAGTATTTCGAAGCTTCAAAGATAAAATCTTCTGAAGCCAAGAAGTGAAGACAGATTTCTTCCGAAGACTTTTAGATACATGTTTTTATCTGATGTACTTTACCATAAAGCTGGACCACCTTTCTGCTGCAACTCTGTTCAGTCACCAGCTTTCACAAGTTGGTGAAAAGGTTCATGCTTTTGGTAATTGTACATTAAGTTCTTGAGTCTTTGCTTTTTACTTTATGTACTCTTATCCTTGTTGTAATATATTAGGATGTGAGTTATGGCATGTCATAGTCACTAGTCAAAAGGCAATCTGCCTTTTGACTTTATATTTGATTTTGTTGTCTAGTCTTATGTTTCTAGCTAGCCTTCATAGTATGGCCGGCTGTAGGATGTAGCATAAAGTATTTTAAGTCCTTCTAACTTTCTTTCTATACTTTGTAATATTTGTTAAAGAACTTGAGAGCAACATACATCATTCTTGAAAACCATACACTTATGTTGTTTGCAATCTTGTTCTGTCTCATATTTTACTTGTGTTCCTAGTATCTTACATATAAGTAAGCAATTCCTTATTTGATCTATTAAGTGTTCTAAAGCTCTCTCCTCAATGTGTTGTTGTAATGTAAGTGACCAGCTTCCTTAAACGGTCCTGCATCACTATAGCTAGTGTGAAATATAAACCTTAATCCCTTATGTCCTAATCTAATGTGCTAATGTGGCAAGGACGACTCATTAGTTAAGTGGGTCGAGGGAAAGGGTGAGGCTCCCAAAATATATCACTAGCAATTTTGAAAAAATAATTATATTTAAAAGATAATTAATAAGTTAGAGAGATGTTCGAGGTCATTTGTGTCTTACTAGGGTTTGCATACTATAAATAGAAGATTAAGCCTTCAAGGTGAGTAGTGTTGTGGGAGATCTCTTGACGGTTTATCATGGATTTACAATAAATAGAAGATTAAGATTAGTCTGGCCTACTAATGGGCAACGTAGATTCAGTCACGATGGGTAGTCTTGACAACGGGGAGAGAATGGATGAAGGTTATAGTAACAAGATTACTCATAACCAACTAACACCATTAGTCATGTAAATCGAAGGAATTTTCCCTTCAATCAAGCTCCAGGGTCAATGAATATACAAAAAGAAAATAGTAGTCTCCTATATATACACACTAAACTACAAGAGGACTACTTTTGAAAGTGAATGCAATTTACATACATACATACATACAAACATACATACATACGTACATACATACGTACATACGTACCTACATACGTACCTACATACATACGTACCTACATACATACGTACCTACATACATACGTACCTACATACATACGTACCTACATACATACGTACCTACATACATACGTACCTACATACATACATACGTACCTACATACAAACGTACCTACATACATACGTACGTACCAACATACGTACGTACCTACATACATACGTACCAACATACATACGTACCTACATACATACGTACCTACATGCATGCGTACATGCATGCGTACATATGCACGCGCACGCGCACGCGCACGCGCACGCGCACGCGCACGCGCACGCGCACGCGCATACACACACGCATAGACACATACGTACGTACGTACATACATACATACATACCTACATACATACATACATACATACATACATACATACATACATACATACATGCATACATACGTGCATACATACTTGCATACATACGTGCATAGATACATGCATAGATACATGCATAGATACATACATACATACATACATACATACATACATACATACGTGCATACATACATGTATACTTGATTTCTATCAAAACTTAGTAAGAAATGGATTCAAAAACAAAAAATTTAAAAGTTTTATAAAAACCAAGGATTTGAACAAAAATAAATGATTTAAAAAGGTTGAAATATGAATATTCATGATATATTAGATTAAATACTTAAATGACTATGATTTTGGGAATAAAATTAAAAACATGATAGAAAATATTAATGTTTAATTTATGGGGTAATACTATTGAGTGTGTTAATTATATGATTAAATCAAGGAAATGAAAGAAAATAATTAAACATAAGCTCTGAATATGATAGAAATTGAAAAAATTATTTGATAAACCTTATATTTTACTGGAATCTCAGAATAAATTTCGAGACTTAATTCGTATGTATGACTGAGTTTTATATTATAGAATATTTAATAAGTGAAAATTGTAAAGTAATAGTAAAATAGTGGGATAAAACATGACAAAATTACATGAATTATGATATTTAGAGTAGATTAGTGTGTATGAATTTCGGAATTTTAGAGATGTTTAACTATTTCTGTCAATTAATATTGTATGTTATGAGTTATTGATATGAATTTTATGGCATAGTTAGATTTTAGAATGTTTATGCTGGTAATTTTTATTGTTTTTTGGATAGTAGTAGCTATCAGATAGAACTTTTGGGACAATTAGTGATTTAAATATTAAGATTTTTAAATAAATAAGATTTATTCTAATAAATAATTATTTTATAGGAATTATTTAACTTATTGGCTATAATTAAGGTGAGTAACATGGTCCCTTTTTTATTTATAATTTTTTGGGGAAAAACATACTATTTGTGTTGAATTTGATGCAAATTTGAGAATTTTGATTCGTTACTGTCATATTGACACAACCATGAATTCAGACGAGGAACCGTCAAATAATATAGGTAGCGCTACTTAGGAATATCTCAACTTGTATTTGCTAAGATGAGGGCAATGATGTTATATTATTTGATTGTGTGATTTGTATTTGATAGTTATGAATCAGTTGACATGTGAGTAGATTTGGTTGTGAGTTTAATTGTATTGCATCAATTCAAAATGATTTATATAAATTATATTTATACATATGTTCTCACCAACTGTATGTTGACTATTTTCAATATGCTTTTACATAGATATTCGAGTCCACTACTAGCTAAAGATTATGTGATACGTTGAAGATGTGTATTTTTGTATAGGATTGCTAATGTATAAGTCTAAGATATTAGACTAAATTTTGTAAATGTGACAAGTGACATGTCTGAAGACCCTACTACATGCCAACCTCTATATATGAACATGTATTAGTGGAACGGTGTTAGTGGATTAGTGAGGATTACCCTCTCGCGTGTGGGTTGTTTACTATATTTTGTTCAAGCGTTCGTGAAAGGTTTCCATACCATGATAAGTTAATGTACTTCTTAAGAACTTAATCATTACCTTTTTTGACCGGATGCTTCTTCCTCTTGAATACAATGAAAACGCAGATGGAAGCAATGACTATTGCACTAATAGTCGGAATAATTATCAAGATTACAGTCCGACTTGGGCTAGCTTTTTTGCCTGTAAAAATAGCCAAGAAATTAAGTTAGTAAGGAACGATATTTGAAAAACTAAAATAAAGTAAACGATAAGAAAACTCACATAAATTTATAAAAATAATAATTGAACATTGTGGCATTTCATCCGCATTCTAAACATGATTCAACCAATATTTATGTGCATGTTAAGGTTTTGTAAATATTATATAAGATTGCTAATAACCTGGTTGGAGCCATACTAGTGTAAGGTAATCAGAGATCAAAGAACATTAAAAGGATTTTAGGACGATTTTCTCTTTGTTATTTCTTCAATCAAACGATTACAAAGCAAGGAAATGAAAATATAGAAAGATGATCAAAGAAATAGTACTGATACTGATATCTATTTAAACCAAAACATAAAGAAAAAAAATTAACTTCCACGTTGCATGTTCAGCAACCATTCCCATGACTCCTCCATGTGACTCGGTAAAACCTGTTATACTTCCGAAGCCTATATACTTCCGAAGTTTATTGTCTTCCAAAGTCTAGTTTTTCTTCCAAAGTGTTAGTGTAATTCTTGTATTGTATAGAGTTCTTTTGTAACAATAGCATTGTATAGGGGTAATATGTGTAAATAGTTAGTTAGTACTTCTAACTACTATAAATAAGTGATGTAGTGTGTAATTTGATAACTTCTCAATAATACTTTAATGATCTTCATGTTCAGTTAATATTATTTGGTATCAAAGCGATAAACGGCTCTCGATCCAACACCTTCTTCCCCGCATCGTGATCGAATTACTCCGATCTTTTGGCGACGGTGATCGCCAACGTCTCCCCGCCCGGTTCCCTCTCTTGATTCACGACGATGGCCGATCAAAGCAAACAAGTGGTCCTAAAAGACATCGGTGATCCAATTACATTCAAGATCCCACTACTTACTCCGACGAATTACACCTCCTGGGCGATAAAGATAGAAGCATTCATGGATGCCCAGGGGCTTTGGGATGCCATCGAACCACCCACTGCAGGGGCGGTGGATGCCAAATTGGGCAAGAAGGCAAGAGCCTTCATCTTCCAGTCTTTGCCGGAGGATGTACTAATGCAGGTGACTGCATTTAAGTCTGCGAAGGAGATATGGGGCACTCTGAAGAAGCGGTACGTCGGTGAAGACAGGGTGAAACAGGCGTGAATTCAGACCTTAGACCGGGAATTCGAAATGTTGTCCATGGGGGAGTCTGAGTCGATTGATGAGTTTCCAGGCAAGATGGGAGAACAGATGTCGAAGTATAGGGCCCTAGGACAACTATCCCAGCCACGAAACAGGTGCGAAAGTTCTTGAAGGCAGCCCCTAAGAAGTTCCTTCCGATTGTGGGGGCCATAGAGCAGTTTACTGATCTAGCTGCTATGACCTTCGAAGACCTTGTAGGGAGGTTGAAGGCATACGAAGAGAGGGTAAAACCAGTTTCTCAGGCCAAGAACCCCTTAGGGCAGTTACTATTAACTAAGAGCGAATGGCAAGAAAGGACCAAGAACGACTCCAAGGCCCCGAACCCACGACAAAATGGATGGGAAAACAAAGGAAAAGGAAAAGGAAAAGGAAGGGGAAGTATACTCAAGGCAAGGGCGGCAAAACTGGCCCTGAAGGTGGTGAAAATGGTGCACGTACCACCAAGAAAGACAAGAGAAGCATAAGATGCTACAATTGTGATAAATTAGGCCATTACTCAAGTGACTGTAGGGCCCCAAGAAGAGGAGACCAGGAAGCACATTTGGCACAAACGCAAGAAGATTAAGAACCAACTTTGTTAATGGTGCAACAGGATATGGGCATTTTTGAGGAACAAAGTGTGTTCCTCAAAGACATGCCTCAAGGAGGTGACTCCTGTACTTGGTATCTTGACAATGGGGCTAGCAACCACATGACTGGCATCAAAACCCACTTCATTAAACTAGATGAAGCCATTACTAGCAAGGTGAAGTTTGGGGATGGGTCAGTGGTTGTAATTAAAGGCAAGGGATCCATATGCTTTTAGTGTAGCAATGGAGAACACAGAGTAGTGACAAATGTCTACTTCATACCTGCTCTGAGGAGCAATATACTTAGTCTGGGCTAGTTGGATGAAGTGGGCTGTAAAGTCTTGATGAAAGATGGCTACCTATGGGTCTATGAGAAGAGTAGAAGGACCCTGATGAAGGTAAAGAAGTCTAAAAAATAGGTTGTACAATATTAAACTCACTGTCACACCCCTTATGTGTTTACTTACAGCCATGCATGACCAAGCTTGGACATGGCATGCAAGGCTGGGACATTTGAGTTTTGACTCCATAAACCGTATGTCCAGGCACAACATGGTGAGGGGAATGCCCAAGATTAGCCACAAATCACAATTATGTGAGAGCTGTCTGGTTGGCAAACATAGAAATCAAGCCTACCCTAGTACAAGCAGTTTTAGGGCAAAGACACCTCTTGAACTAGTACATGCAGATCTGTGTGGGCCAATAGACCCACCCACACTTGCTGGGAACAAATACTTTATGCTCCTGGTGGATGAGTGCTCAAGGTTCATGTGGGTATACTTGCTGAAGTCTAAAGATGAAGCACCAGAAGCATTTAAGATTTTCAAAGCCCAAGTTCAATAAGAAACAAGTCACAAAGTCAAAGCCCTTAGAACAGATAAGGGAGGAGAGTTTACTTCTAAAAGCTTTGAATAACTATGTGACCTAGAGGGAATTAAGAGATACTTGATAGCCCCCTACTCTCCACAAAAAAATGGGGTTGTGGAGAGGAGAAACCAGACAGTTATGGCATGACTAGGTCTATTCTAAAGGCAATACATATGCCTTTGGATTTCTATGCTGAAGCTGTAAGACACTCAGTTTTTCTGCTGAATAGGAGTCCAACTAAGGCTCTAGAAGAAATCACACCATATGAAAGTTTGTTCAAAAGAAAGCCAAAGATGAAACATCTAAGGGTGTTTGGTTGAAGGCACATGTGAAGATCCCTAGTCATCAAGTAAAGAAGCTAGATGATAGGAGTATCTCAATGGTGCATCTGGGCATAAAGCCTAGTTCTAAAGCCTACAGGCTATATAACACAGTGACTGGGAGGATAGTGGTGAGTAGAGATGTGAAATTTGAAGAAGGAAAACCATGGGAATGGGAAAATAGTAATCCTGATGTGTCAAGACAAAGGTATGCAACACTAGGTGTGTCCTCCAGTGTACCTGGTTTGAATGATGTAGCATCAACTGTTCCAACATCTGATCATTTGGATCAGAACTCAGACATGAGTACTGGGAATGAAGCTTCTCCAAATGAAGTGCTCAGTCAAGATCAGAGTAACTCCAAGTTTGGAGAAGAATTGGAAGATTCTGGGGGTGCAAGTGAAGCTTATCCGATGGATGGTGCACAGGTTCCCAGATCAACATATGATGATACCCCACCTAGAGGTTTTACAAGCCTAAATGATGTGTTCAATAGAACAGAGGTCTTAGAATAGTTTCCTTTTAAGCCTCCTATGTTAAGTGAGTTAGAGATACTGTTAGTAGAAGAGCCAATCAACTATGAACAGGCTAAGATCAACCCCTGAGTGGAGAAAAGCTATGCAAGATGAGATTAATAGCATAGAGAAGAATAGAACTTGGAATCTAGTTGAATGTCCAAGGGGAGTGAAACCTATAGGATTTAAGTGGTTGTTTAAACTCAAAAGAAATACAGAAGAAAGAGTTATCAGGCACAAAGCTAGGTTGGTTATGTTCAGAAGTATGGAGTTGACTATGAAAAAGTGTTTGCTCCTGTTTCTAGGATAGAAACTGTGAGGTTAATTCTAGCATTGGCAGCTGTACATAACTGGAAGGTTCATCACTTGGATGTTAAGACAGCCTTCTTGAATGGGGATTTGAAAGAAGATGTGTATGTGACACAGCCAGAGGGTTTTGTGAATCTGGTAAAGAAAGGTTGGTGCATAAGCTCATTAAGGCATTATATGGCCTTAAGCAGGCTCCAAGGGCTTAGAATGAGAAATTACATGATACCTTGGTAGAATTTGGTTTTAAACGGTGTCCACAGGAACATGCAGTATACAGAAATCAATCAGAAGATGGATATGTGATAATAGGAGTGTATGTGGATGACTTGATAGTGACTGGTTCTAGTGCAAGAATGGTTGAGGAGTTTAAAGCCATGATGAAGTCTAAGTTTGAGATGACAAATCTTGGATTGTTAAACTACTACTTAGGCATAGAGGTGATACAAGAAGAAAAAGGTATATTTTTGAATCAGTCTGGGTATGCAAAGAAAATTCTAGAAGAACAAAATATGTGGGAGTGCAATTCAACGAAAGTCCCTATGGATCCAGGGTTGAAATTAGGGAAAGATGAGGATCAGGATTCTGTGGATGCTACTAAGTATAAGAGTTATAGGGTGTTTGAGATATTTAACTCAAACCAGACCTGACTTGTGTTACTCTGTGGGTATAGTTAGCAGATTCATGGAATTTCCTAGAACTACTCATTGGCAAGCAGTTAAGCATATTCTGAGATACTTAAAAGGTACTATAGACCATGGTATTTGGTATGAATGTGGTAATATTGATGATTTGGTGGGTTATAGTGATAGTTCTCATGCTCCAACTAAAGCTGATAGGAAGAGTACAATAGGTATGGTGTTCTACTATAGTGGAGGACCTGTTAGTTAGGTTAGTCAAAAGCAAGGAATTGTTGCTTTATCATCATGTGAGGATGAATTTGTAGCAGCTACTGCTTCTGCTCAGCAAGCAGTATGGTTAAGAAGTGTGTTGGAAGTATTAACTAGAGTTAAGGCAGGACCAGTTTTAATACATATGGATAATAAGTCAGCTATTCAATTAATGAAGAATCTAGTGTTTTATGGGAGATCTAAGCACATAGATGTTAGATACCATTACATAAGAATTTGTGTTGAAAGGAGTTTGGTAATTGTGAAGCATATTGTGGAGAGGAGCAAAGAGCTGATATTCTTACAAAAGCCCTTCCGAGGGTAAAATTTACTGATATGAAAGGGCTGCTTGGAGTAGGTTCAATAAAAGAAGTAAGGGGGTGATTGTTATACTTCCGAATCCTATATACTTCTGAAGTTTAATTGTCTTCCAAAGTCTAGTTTTTCTTCCGAAGTGTTAGTGTAATTCTTTGTATTGCATAGAGTTCTTTTGTAACAATAGCATTGTATAGGGGTAATATGTATAAATAGTTAGTTAGTACTTCTAACTACTATAAATAAGTGATGTAGTGTGTAATTTGATAACTTCTCAATAATACTTTGATGATCTTCATGTTCAGTTAATATCAAAACCTAACTAAGACCAAGTCACATTAACTTATAACTAGTCGTTTAAGAGTCGAGTTTGGTTATATGTTGTGGTTACATGATAGACTAGTGTAGACTTCATGAAGTTATCAAAACATGTTGAATTAGCGGTAGAGGTTAAGTGACAATTATGGGAAACACTACAAGGAAGACCACTTATAGCGGTGAATGGTATCGTCACTATATTTGTCGTCCTTATAGAGTCGTTTTGTTGTAGTGAAGGTGTTTGTTGGGCTGATTGTATGGATGCAGAGAGGGACTCATACTAAACTGTTGAGACTGAGGACTTTTTAATTAGAGGGTCTATTTTTATATAATTATTAAAAATTAATAATAAAGTTCAATTAGTATTCAATAAAAATGAAAATTAATACATACATACTTGCATACATATACGTTTAGGCCTGTAGGGTAAGTTATTGTGAGAAGAAACATTTTTTAAACAAGGAAAAAAAGACACGATGACAAGCATCTACGAGCAATAAGACAGAGTAATGAGTAGAAAAGACATAATGATGAACGGCAAATACATACAGAATGAACTAGAAACACAAAATTCTAAAATCTACAAGCTGAAAAACCAAAAACTAAACCCTAAAAGCTAACATCATGAAGTTCGAAGAGCCGGTTCTTGAGGCTTTTAGAGTACGCTCAATCAGAGAACCAATCTTAGGGTCAGTTAATCAAATTAATAGATGAAAATATAAGATTGATGACAAATCATTAATTTGGAGTTTGTATATTAGTTAATGAGATTTCATCTATTTTTCGTCTTTTGTGCTACTCCATTAAAGAAAACCTTCGCGATTAATTAAAGACACATATCTATCGTTGATTTTTTATGTTAAGTAATAGTTCCATCAATTTTCTTAAACTAAAATAACTTTTGCATGTTAATGTTATTTTTAAAAACTTATAGTATAAAAATCAAGCATTTAATTTTTTTTTTATGTTTAATATGTGTATATATTATTTTTTTAATAAATTATTACAATAATATGTGATATAATTATGATATTATACAATTTATATTATGTTATTAACGTTTTTAATCATAGTAACCATGTTTTTATACAATTGCATAGTTACTTTATACAATTTACATTCTGCTATTATAACAATACAACATAAACGGTATAATAGCACAATCACTTTTAATATACACTAGTACAAAAAGATTCAAAAAAGGCGGTTGTTGAAATATGAATCGTAGTAAAAGGTAACATTTCTTAAACAATTAAAGAAGTGAAGATAAGAATACAGTTAAATTTTCAAAACCACAATAAAAGGGTGAAATTGTTGTGATTTAATTAATTTAATTAATTTGTGAACCGCCATATAGGTTAAAATAAAATTATATTTCATTGAATTTAAAAAATAAAAATTTCATATAAGAACCGCCATATTAGGTTTATGATTTTTATAATCGGTTTAGTTTTTAAAATCGCTTTATTAGATATTTATTATATTTTTTTCTTTATTTTATATTTTGAACTGTCTTGTTAGCATATAGCTTTTCGTTTTTTAATTATTTTATTTTTAAAATGTCTTATTAGCATATTTTTAATTATTTTATTTTTGAAACGCCTTATTAGGTTATTATTTTGAAAATATAATGAGAGGAATGTGGGGTTGGTTATCTTTGAAACATTCTTTTTAAATTTTGAAAATTTAATTGATATATACGTATTCAACTTCTAATCTGAATTTGATTCGATTCACTTGAGCATTCTACTTCAAATTAAGTATCTCTTCTTTATTTATTGGAGCTCGATCCCACGTTCAAAATTAAGTATATCTTCTTCATTTATTGGAGCTCGATCCCACTTTCAAGATTCAAGCTATTTTGTTGCTTTTATTTATTTTGTGGATCTTCAAGGTAATATGATTAATTGTCATTTTGTAGTTTAATTTAGACTATTTTATTATATTTTTACATGCATTCATTTAGATTTAGAAACCTTTTTGTTTATACCCGTCTGAAATTAATCTATTAGAAATTAATTTTAGATTGTCCCTTCTCGGGACTGCTTTTTGATTGTCTATCTCATTAGGATATGTATACATTTTAACGGATTGATTGTTCAGAAAATCAATATATTTCTCTTTACTCCATCAAGCTTGTTATTTAAGCAAACTTGAGGAGTTAAAAGGAAATGCTCCTGGTTTTCAAAACAAGCAATCCCTTAAAATATATATATATGAGATAGAACAATTAAAAAGTGAGTTAGGATCCACCACCTTAGATTAAGTTTGTACAATTGATTCATATCATATATACTTATTCGATTTACATCTCTTTTTTGTTTGTTTATTCATTTCAGATGTATCGTAACAATTGGATGTATGAAATTACACGTACTAACAAGTGATTTGTGATGGAACTACAAGGTTTTTTTTAAGATTGCTGAAGAGGATCGTGTTAAAAAAGGGAACGAGTCCATCTCGTGTCCTTGTATGAAATGTAAAATTTTTACCGAATTCAAGGAAATAGAAGAAATTGAGTATCATTTGTTTAAGAATGGTTTTATATTTAATTATACTTGTTGGTCAAAACATGGGAAATTGATTGATAGTGTAGCACAACGTCAGTACATTTGGAAGCTAATTGTAATGACGAGAACAATGATCCCCTTATCGATGATGACAATTATAATTTAAATGAGGGCAATGATAATTTAAATGAGATGTTCAATGATATGGAAACTAATATATCTAATTATGATCAAGAAAAAACTACAAAATATATTTGTCGATTCAGAAAAACCATTATATGCTGGTTGTGAAAACTTTTCTAAGCTTAGTGTTGTGTTAAAACTGTTTATCTTAAAGTTAAACTACGGATGGAGCGATAAAATTTTTACATGTCTGTTAGAGTTATTGCATGACATGCTTTCCGAAAACAACGAGTTACCTATATCAGTATACCAAGCTAAGAAAATAATGTGTCCAATGGAATTAGAAGTTGAAAGAATGCATGCATGTCCATTCGATTGCATGTTGTATAGAAAGGAATTTGAAAAAACTCATAAGTGTGTTATATGTGGTGAATCACGGTACAAGCGTAAAAAGGAAACTGATGAATATGCTCATGATGTGACAAAAAACGGACCAACAGCTAAATTATTATAGTTGCTAATCCATAATGAAGTACGGAAAATACCGAGACTAAAACGATTATTTGCTAATCCAAAAGAATCAAAGTTGTTGCGTTGGCATTCTGATGATCGTAAAGATGATGGAAAGTTAAGACATGTGGCGGATTCACCTCAGTGGAGAAATATTGATTATAATTTTCCTGATTTTGGTAATGACCCTAGAAATATACGGTTTGGTCTTAGTTCAGACGGTATAAATCCTTTTGGAACCATGAGTAGTCGTCACAGTACCTTGCCGGTTCTTTTATGCATCTACAATCTTCCACCATGGTTATGCATGAATAAAAATACATGATGATGTCATTGTTAATTCAGGGTCCAAAACAACCTGGTAATAACATTGATATTTATTTATCTACTTTGATTGATGATCTTAAAACCCTATGGAACCTAGGTGTAGATATGTATGATTCTTATGTGAAGACTAACTTTAAGTTGCGAGCCATGGTTTTTTGCACAATAAGTGATTTCTCAGCATACGGTAATTTGTCAGGATATAGTACAAAGGGTAAACATGCTTGTCCTATATGTGATCATGAAACATGCTCCATAAGATTAAAACATTGCAAAAAACCGTGTATATGGGGCATCGACGATTTCTTCCGCTAAATCACCATTATCGACAAAAGAGTTTGATGGAAATACTAAGCACAGAATGGTTAGGAAAGATCTTGATGCATTTAAACAAGTAGAAAATATAAATACCATTATGGGGAAAAGAACTTGGACATAAAAAAATGAGCAATTGAAAAAAGAAGTCAATTTTTGGGATTTACCTTACTGGAAAAGTTTGAAAGTTCGACACTACCTAGATGTTATGCATATCGGAAAAATGTTTGTGATAGTTTGTTGGGTTTACTATTAAATATTCCCGGAAAAAGTAAAGATGGATTAATGTTCGTAAAGATATGGAAGAAATGAGTACACCTAAAGAGCTTGCCCATGTTAAGAGAGCCAAAAGTATTTATCTTCCACCTGCGTGCCATACCATGTCAAAAGAAGAAAAAAATAAAGTTTTGTCATGTTTGCATGATATTAAAGTTCCATTTAGCTATTTTGCAAACATTAAAAGACTGGTGTCGATGAAAGATTGTAAATCACTTGGTATGAAATCTTATGATTGTCATGTTTTGATTACGCATATGATTCCTATTGCAATTCGTGGGTTGTTACCGGTGGAAGTTCGTCATACAATCACAAAACTCTGTTTGTTTTTTAACATGATTCACTCAAAGGTTATTGATCCAGAAGTGTTTGATAGTTGGGAAAAAGATATTTATATTACCCTTTGTGAACTAGAGAGGTACTTTCCACCATCGTTTTTTGATATAATGGTTTATCTGGTATCTCATATCGTAAAAGAAATAAAGGCATGTGGTCCTGTATTCCTACGATACATGTACCATTTTGAAAGATACATGGGCGTGTTAAAAGGTTATGTGAGAAACCGTAATAAACCTAAGGGTAGTATTGTTCAAGGGTATACTTTTGAAGAAGTGACTGAGTTCTACACAGGTAAAATTGATATCACGACCTTCATAACATTTTATATTTTAGTTTATTATAATTGTTGTAATACTCAATGTATCTACAGGTTATTTAGAAGGCCTCAAAAGTGTTGGTGTTCCAAAATCTCACCATTCAGGTCGACTAGCAGGTGTGGGAGTCATTTGATGATATAAAAATCTTCTGCTCTATCAATGTAGTTTGAAGCAACATCTTTTCAGCAACAACAAATGATGCCAAATGAAAGAAAAGTGTATGAACAGTACTTGCATGCATTACAAGACGATGGCGGTTTTAATGAATTGGTAATCATTATATATATATATATATAATATATATATATATATATATATATATATATATAATATATATATATATATATATATATATAGTGTGTGTGTGTGTGTGTGTGTGTGTGTGTGTGCACACGCATGTGTGTGTCTATTCACTAATAGTATCTTTATTGGTTAATGTAACTTACTGAAAATCAGTTTTCTTATAATCAAACTGAGCATGGTCCTTTGTATCAGTCTACTAAGCCTGTTAATGGTAACCAATCTAAAGAGACAGTTCATGCTTACAAACCTACTAATCTCGTCAATGTTAATTAGTCTACTAAGCCTATTCATGTTGTTAAACCTACTGAGCACGTACCTGAATGTCAACCTACCAAGCCTGCTGTTGCTTCTAAAACTTTAAAAGAAAAGGCAGTAATAGAAAAAAAGTTAAGGCCTCAAAACATATATAGATTAGCGGAACAAGTGGCGCTTCAAACTAAAAAAATTCTACTCTATGGTTTTCACTTCACCAACCAGGATGTATGAGGGCGCTTCAAACTAAAAAAATCCTACTCTATGGTTTTCACTTCACCAACCAGGATGTATGAGAAACATCTTGAAAAGAATGTTGAATTGAGGCTGTTATGCAGTTATGTGTGAATGGTTTGGTGGATGGCTGCATTCTACATTGGTTTACAATGTATGTTTGACTACTTCTTTAAATATTTTGTGGTGTTATTTTTTAAACTATAATGGATTGTTGCT
Source organism: Flaveria trinervia (assembly GCA_025506515.1). Classification (NCBI taxonomy): domain Eukaryota; kingdom Viridiplantae; phylum Streptophyta; class Magnoliopsida; order Asterales; family Asteraceae; genus Flaveria; species Flaveria trinervia. The sequence continues at coordinate 9,056,048 of CM046442.1, read as the reverse complement.
AACCTTATCAGATTTATCTTCTACTTCTATTATAGGTATTTATATACCATTGGAAGAAATGAGGGTTTAGATACTATTGCATATTTTCATCCTTGTTATATTGAAGGTAATCTTATCTCAAGCAATAATGAGTTTGTGATCGACCACATAAGAAATGTCATCTTTTTTCATAAGGACAAACAATGGTTTGTGGCACTCCATTTAATCGGGTATTATATTTTATTCATACATATAATGCTTTGCTTATTTTATTTTTTTGTGTTACATACGGTTCAAATCAATCTCATTTTATCCAGGAAATATTGGATATTAATTTTACTTCAGCATCATCCAATGTATAAAACTTGGAAGGGTCACATATTTGATTCAATTAAAGGTATAAAGGACTCTTCAAATTACATGATAACCGATACATTCGAAGAGGCCATAGAAATAACATGGGACATGGTTGATGTAAGTTTTCTTTTGTTTTTTACATGTTTATTTTTAAATTTTAGTTAACTAATTGTTAATTTATATGATTTAGTGCCTTCAACAACCTAAAGATTGGGAGTGTGGTTATTGTGTTATGATGGCTATGTATGATTTTGTGATTCGTAACAGAGAACATATTGTAAGTATTTTTATACACTCATATTCATATACATTTAACTATAATGTATATTATATTGTAATCTAACTTTTATTTATCTTTCAATTTTAGTTGTTAAATAAACTCAACATGGTTCGTCAACGTCAAATTGACGAATTTGTAGAGCGTACTTTAAAGGTGTTTATATCTTTCTTTGATAAGGACGAGAATGAATAGGATGAGGAGGATGGATGAACGTAAGTTTTTTTATGTTATGAAGTTTATAATGTGTTTTAGCCGTCTGTTCTCAAAATAAATATTTATGTTAGTTATAATAGCTAGTTGACATTATCCATTTTGAATGTGTTTATAGAGTTCTCATACCAATTTTGATCCTCTAATTGATGTGATCCAATTTGACCATATATATATACATATGTGTGTGTAAACATGTTTATATTTGACTCATTGACTCTACACTTGGTTGATGTCTAAAGGAGGTCAAGAAGTTTAAAACATGATGACTCTTTGGTTGGATGCTTTTGTTGTTCTTGTTTTTTGTTAGACGCTCTTTGCTTAGTTGGATTTTGTTACATTTGTTTTTTTGTTACATTGCTTCCTAGCTAAGTGCTTTTTGAAATATAACTTTGGTTTATTATATGTGTATATTTATATTTCAATTGTTTTTTGGGTTTTTTCGTCAAAGATGTATATATTAATCTTATTGGTTTGTATATGACTTTGTGAGATGCTATGAATGATAATTAGTTGGTAAGTATATAAATGGTACATGATTACAAATAGCTGAAAAAACAAAAACAAAAATACAAACGCTTTAAAAGGGACCAAAATTGGTTGACAAAAAAGCTATTGATTCTTAAATAAGACCAAAAACAGTTATGGATTGTAAAAAAAACTAGTTACCAAAAACAACATAGTTGGTGTTAATATAAGACCAAAAACAACTATGATCGTAACAAAAAACAACTCAAAAAAATAGCTATTACCAAAATAGCTATCAAACTATTTCCAAAAACAACTACCACATTTTAGTCGGTTATATACCAAAAACAACACCAAAATATACAGCGTAAAAGTAACCGTCTTATTATGCATAAAATCATCATATTTGGTTATCTATTTTGTACTAGTGATAATAAAATAATAAGTTAATAGCATAATGTAAATTATATAATAGCACATTAACCTAAAATAAAACACGATAATAGCATTGTGCAAACTGTATAATAACACAATTATATCATCTATTATTGTGAATCTTTTAAAACAATATTTTAAAACATAAAAAATATAACAATATTATACACATATTAAAAATAAGATATTTCTTTTTTATTATGGTATAATTTCTTAAAAAAATAACAAAGTACGCTATTTTAGTTAAAAAAATAATATAACTATGGGTGTAAACCCGAGCCGAGCCCAAGCTCGCTTAGGCTCGTTTATCATTAATTTTTTAATTTTTATTCTTTATATTTACTATTATATTTATTTATAATTATACTTATCATATATATATATAATATAATTTTTAATTTTTTAATTTTTTCTATCATATTTTTATATATAACTAATAATATTATTTAAATATATATGATATGTAAAAAATTTATAAAAATATATAAATAAGCAAAACCTCGTCGAGGCTCGCAAGCCAGCTCGAGCACGATATCCGAAGCTTGGGCTCGAGCTCGTCTAGTAAACGAGTCAAAATATGAGTCCGAGCTCGTTTAAGCTCGGCTCTATTCGAGCTTTTTCAAGTCAATCTCGAGTAGCTTGCGAACCGGCTTCGCTCACTTATACCCCTAAATATAATTAGTATTTAATCTAAAAAATGAGTACAAATATAATACGTATGACAATAGTACCCTTGTTGCCAAATCATCACATGACCCAAATGACGAACAAATATTTGTTCTCACTGTTTTAGGCAAGCTAACCGACGAACAACTATAAGGAGGATCAAATATAAAATGTTTTTGACTAAATTTGGACTATCCAAAAAAGGAATTGGTGGTTGAGATGATAGGAGGAGTTCCACCAATGGAACAAAAGTGATTGGAGGGATATTTTAGGTAGAACACATCATCACGTAAAATCCTACAACCACACAAAAAAGTGTGATCATAGACCTTTGTCACATAAAATTTTCAGGTCAAGTGTGAGCATAGTTTTTAGTCATCATATCGAGTCATCATAGGTACCATAAAGTCACAATCACGTTTAGTGGTTAGCAACTAGAAAGTGTTTCCAAAGGCAATCAATCTTAATTATTGGAATCAAGCATTCGTATCAGTAAGTGTAGTTAAGACAAGCAAGGCTTGGGTTTCCAAATGTAACTAATCCTTTTCTTTGTGCAGGGACAACTCAAGACAAACAAAAATGTCTGGATCATTGATAATGGTTGTTCCAGGCACATGACATGTAATAGGTCACTACTCCAGAACTTTGAAAGGATTGATGGAGGACCAGTTGCTTTTGGAGGAGATGAAGGTGGTTACATTTCAGGTCGGGACATGGTCACAAATAGTAAGCTCAACATTGAAAAGGTAAACTTTGTCAAAGAGCTTGGGTACAATCTTCTTAGTGTATCCCAATTTTGTGATCAGAGTCATAACATGCTCTTTACTGAGCGTGAGTGCATTGTTCTCAAGCCTGGTGTGGTCATTCCTCATGAGCATATTCTGCTTAGAGCCTCCAGGAAATGGAACATGTACAAGATGGATTTGCAAGAAACATCTCCCTCTGGAGAAGTTTTATGCTTTCTGCCTAAAGCCAATAGTGATGAGTCTTTCCTATGGCATAAAAGAATGTGCCATGTAAACTTTAAGAACATGAATAAATTAATTAAGAATGATTTGGTAACTGGAATACCAAAGAAAGAGTTTACAAGTGATGACCATTGTGTTGCATGCCTGAAAAGGAAGCAACATAAGGTATCTCACAAGCCTAAGGAAAGGAACTCCATCACTACACCCCTACATTTGTTACATATGGATCTCTTTGGCCCCACCAGTGTAATGTGTAACATCTCGTATTTTTTTAACTAAAAGTTAAATTCGTTTACTCTTACAAGGGTTATTATTGTCACTTTTGAAACTTGCGTGTTGTTTGTGCTTATTCTTTATTTGTCATTGGGTTTTTATGAAATGTTAAGCTTAAATATTAATAATAATGTTAATATTAATAAAAGTAACAATAATAATAAGTAATAATAATGAATAATAGTATTAGTAATAATAAGATTACTTTTAATATGGTTACTTATAATTCATAAGGGTTATTAAACTTAACCATATTTAAAACATAAACTTAAATTAAGTTTGAGGGTTTTATTTGTCAATTTGGAAACTTAAAATGGAACTTTTAAACATAAAATGTTAAATAATAAACCAGAGGGACCATTTTTGTAAAATTATTAAAACCCAAACCTTTCCCCCCTCACCCACGATTTTCCGGCCAGAATTCCGGCCTGTCACCAGCGGCCTCCGGCCACCACAAAAACCATTAAAAATAGCTCGTTTTAACGAACCGAGATGCTCATCGACTCAGGAAGACTCCTCGAACTTGAAACCGATACTTAATTGAACAATAAAGCTCGGTATTGAAGGACTTCGAACCGAACACACATCTCGATCGGCATATAACCGTTTAACGTACAAATGATGATGATTAATCAAATTAAACATACAGAAACGTTCGAATCATCATTTCTAAGCTTAATGCATAGTTAATTCGAGTTAATTAAACACCTAATTGTAACCGAGGTGACCGAACTCGAACCAGGACTCGTTCGGCATCTCAACAAACAAATCAAGACTATATAATAGAGGGCTAATGCTTGCTTTGATCTCTTTAAACTCACTGTAAGCGCAAATTCATAAAACATTCATCCATTTAACCGATTGCTAGGCACCTGTTCTTCGTGAGATAACCGAGACAAAACCGAGCATAAATACTACAAATCGAGCCTAATCAAGTAAGTACAATACATCATTCAACTCGATTTCCCTTAGGGATCAAAAGCCCTAAGGTTAATCGAGTTGAAACTCTCGAATCGTTGTTCAATTTTGGATTCGAGTAATGTAGGGTTTATATGAAATTGGGGATTTGATTGAAACTTGGTTTTTAACAATTGAAATCTGATTCATATCGCGGCTAAGGCCTATGGTTTACTGGTTAAGATCCTTGCACTTTCAGTATGGGGTCCCGGGTTCGAACCCGGGCACCCTCATGCAATTTATTTATTTATTTATTTAGTTATTTATTTGTTATTTATTTATTTATTTTTTTAGGCCTTTTAAGCTATGATTTTATTATAGAAAATTTATAATAAATATAAAAATAACTTTTATAAACTTCGAATAATTTAAAGTCATCTAAATATTTCTTAAAAAAAGAATTATTAATTCTTGTACAATATTTTAACATTTTATTATCTACAAATGTTATAACTAAATAATTTTTATAAAAGTAGATTCATATAATAATTATTAATTATTGGTCTACATGTTATCTTTAATTATAGAATCATAAAATGTATATACATTTTATAATCAAATTTTATAAATTTTTCTATAAAGGATTTAATTCCTTTAAAAATTTTATAAATAGTACTTTACTTAAGAGTTCACTAATCTTATTTATGAATCCCCAATTCTAGTACCCTAGTTTACATTAAATCATTAACCTTATTATTAACTTAAAATTTGTAAATATATATATATATATATATATATATATATATATATATATATTATATATATATATATATATATTTAGGTACCTCGTGAAGGTTTACTTTGGAGCGTCGCTTATTATTCTTATTAGACATCTCTTTTATACTTATTGAACATGTGAGTTTTCCATGGCCCTTTTTGTCTTTTCACACTAATTTGGGGTGAAACATGATTACTTATACATAATGCACTTGTAACGTTTAGACTTGTAAAGCACTTGCAATTCATATATTTTTTTTTGTCATAGTTATTTTGTGTTGTAAGTGTTTATATGAGATACATATTTTTGTTTACAATCATTAACTATTGCTAGCCTGGCGACGTCTTTGATCATTGGGCCTGACAAGCCTATTTGGTGCTAAAGTCGATGTATTGCCGACTCCTGATGACGTATGCTTGTTCATCATGGGAACCAAATACACTTAGCCAATCTTTTATACTTGTAATCAAGTCGAGGTTTGGTTGTAACGATATGTGTTCTATAACCTTATTTGCTTATGACCTATGACATGAATTGCTACTTGTAACCTTTTTCTATTATGTATAAAAACCTTGGAAACTCACCAACTATTTTTAGTTGACTCTTATTTTTATCATGTTTCAGGTCAACCTCAAGTTTAAAGTGATCCTTTTGAAGCATGCAATAATCTAGGACTTGGACCTAGTTAATGAAATAAAAAGTTTACATTATGTTATGCTTGTTATGTTTGAACTTATTACTTGTTTGAGACTTATGATTGTATTTCATTTCTAGACTTATGATAATAATATTTATATTTTATATAGCGTTATGTGGCTGTGAACAATCTTAACCCTCACATCTCGACGTTTCCGCCGTCAAGGTTGGGGTGTGACAGATTGGTATCAGAGCCCATAACTATAGGGATTTAGGTTATTAGAAATGGTGACCTAGACTATAGCTTATGCATGAACCTCATAGGATAATATTTATATTCTTGGAAATATATATATTGTTACATGCTACATAATGCTATACCTTACTTATGTGCAACTTGATGTCTTAGCATAGGTTTACCTTGTAATTGTTTAAACTTTGTTATTAGTCTCCCTAAACTTAACTTTGACTCTTTGACTCTCCCTGACAAATGAAACTCCTTAATCTTATTCTCGTCAACACGTGGGAACTTATGCTTATGCTTATTATTTGAATCTTTAGACTTATGTCTAATCTATGTTAATCTCATCAAGGTTTTGTTTACATGAACCTAAGAAATTTGTGCGACACATAACACCTGTATTCTGGATTTCCTGGCAAAAGGCCCTCGGGCTAAGGCAAGCATATCGCATAAATCCTACGGGACTAGTTATGCTTACCTGGGGATTTCTGGAATGAGTGATAAACTATGGTCAACATACACAAATTTCTAAGGCGAGTGGGTCAACTTACCTTGACGTGTCAACGTTTCCAAATGGTAATGCGTTACCAAATGGAACCATTCCATGTGCCTTACAACTTTTGCCTTATCCTTGTTGAACATTAATCTTCGTTGTTCCAATTCTCATAGCTAACTCATTTTGTATATTCCAGCATGTCTCGTCATCATGGAAAACGTGGAAGTTCCGATCGTAAGTTAGCCGCCATGATTGCTCGACAAATGGTTGCTGTCATCCCGACCATGGTTGCTGAACTCAATAGCACCTTAATGACCAACTCTAGCAACAACGGTCATGGGGAAAATAGTGCTAATCAAGGGCGCAACAACCAAACTTGCACTTTCAAGCACTTTAGCTCATGTAAACCCACTAGTTTTAGTGGCAAGGAAGGAGCCACTGGTCTTCTTGAGTGGTTCGAGAGCATGGAGAACACCTTCGTCAACTGTGAGTGTCCCAAGGCACTCAAAGTTCGTTATGCCACTAGCATGTTCCAACAAAGGGCTCTCACCTGGTGGAATAGCGAGAGGAGAAATCGTGGGCCCGATGCTATTCTAGCACTTACATGGGAAGAGTTCAAGAACATCGCCATCGCAAAGTTCTGCCCGAGAAGCGAACTGCAAAAGCTGGAAGAGGAATTTTGGAATTTGAAACAAAATGATGGTGATCATTTGACCTACTCAACTAGGCATCATGAGTTGAGTATACTGCTGCCCCATATGGTCGACACTGTCCCCCGCAACATCGAGAAGTTCATTAAGGGTGTACCACCCCAAATTCAAGATGCTATGGTGGGTAGCCGACCCACAACCTTGGAAGAAGCCATTACTATTACCGCTCAACTCACCGAGAACCATATACGAGCGGGCACCATGTCTGTGAAGGGTGCAAAGAAGGTAGAGAAGACGGCTACCGAGGCTGTTAAGGAGACTAAATCTGAACCGCCTTACAACAACAACAACAACAAGAAGCGCAAGTTCACACCAGCGCGTAACTATGCTGTGGCTGCACCCAAACAACCCCAAAGACAACTTGTACCTGCGGCTACACCTATGGCACAAGTGCCTGGGGCTAGGGCTTATGCTGGTCCTCAGCCTATGTGAAACACGTGTAGGTATCATCATCCGGGGAATCAACCATGCCGCATCTGCACCTTATGTGGTAAAAATGGTCATTTGGTGGCGACTTGCCACCGTGCACCTAACAATGCCGCCGTGGTCACAAACCGTGTTTGCTACAACTGTGGGGAACCTGGTCATTTTCGTCCACAATGCCCTCGTCTTGTGGGTAATGTTCCACAAACCCGAGGATGTGCTTTCAACATCAACGCTAACCAAGCGCAAGCAAACAACGATGTGGTGAATGGTATGTTAACTCACTTTTAACTTTTGTGATCCAATTCTCTTCATACTTTACCTGAATCATTATATATCTTAAAAATTGACCAGGTATGTTCCTTATTAACAAAACTTATGCCTATGTCCTATTTGATTCTGGAGCCGATAAAAGTTTTGTTTCATTATAGTTTGAACCCATACTTGCTAAGCCACATACGAACTAGAAAGACCTCTTACTGTTGAAGTTGCCGATGGAGAACCATCACTGTTGAGGTCATCATTCGTGATTGCATCTTAAGTCTTGACACGCATGATTTTCTTATCGATCTTATCCCTATGAAACTTGGAAGCTTAGATGTCATCATTGGTATGGATTGGTTAGCCAAACACCATGCCGAGATCATTTGTTTCGAGAAGTGCATCCGTATACCGTTACCTTCTGGTGATACTTTGAAGGTGTTTGGTGAAAGATCTTCCAAAGGACTTAAACTCATGTCTTGCACTCAAGCCCGAAAGTGCTTAAGCAAGAAGTATATGGCATTCTTGGCTTACGTGGTCAACACGAAAGTCAAAGGGAAAGAACTTAAGGATGTCCCTATCGTACGAGACTTTCCTGAAGTATTTCCCGATGACCTTAGTGGTTTACCTCCCATGCGTGAAGTTAAGTTTAAAATCGACTTGATACCAGGAGCAAACCCCGTGGCTAAGTCACCATATCGGCTTGCACCATCGAAAATGCAAGAACTCTCTAGTCAACTTCAAGAGCTATCCGAGAAGGGCTTCATCCGTCCTAGTTCTTCGCCTTGGGGTGCACCTGTTCTTTTCGTGAAGAAGAAAGATGGATCGTTTCGTATGTGCATCGATTATCGTGAGCTTAACAAGCTTACCATCAAGAACCGTTATCCCCTTCCTCGTATTGATGATTTGTTTGACCAACTTCAAGGAGCTGCTATTTTCTCGAAGATCGATTTACGTTCTGGCTATCATCAATTACGTGTCCATGATGGTGATATCCCAAAGACCGCTTTCCGTACTCGTTATGGACACTATGAGTTTATGGTGATGCCTTTTGGTTTAACCAATGCTCCTGCTGTCTTCATGGATCTCATGAACCGAGTATGCAAGCCTTATCTAGACAAGTTTGTGATCGTCTTCATTGATGACATACTTATCTATTCCAAGTCCAACACCGATCATGAACCGCATTTGAGATTGGTTCTTGAGTTGTTAAAGAAAGAGCAATTGTACGCAAAGTTCTCGAAGTGTGACTTCTGGCTCGAGGAAGTTCAATTTCTAGGACACGTGGTGAATAGCCAAGGAATTCACGTTGATCCTGTAAAGGTGGAAGCTGTGAAGAATTGGTGTGTTCCTACAACTTCTACCGAAGTTCGTTCTTTTCTTGGTCTTGCTGGTTATTATCGGCGATTCATTGCCAATTCTCGAGGATAGCGAAACCGCTCACTACTTTGACACAAAAGAATAAACCATTCGAGTGGGGTTCCGAGCAAGAAGAAGCTTTTGAAGCATTAAAGCATAAGTTATGCAATGCTCCTATCTTGACCCTACCCGATGGAAACGACGATTTCGCCGTGTATTGTGATGCATCTAAACAAGGCCTTGGTTGTGTTCTTATGCAACGAGGGAAGGTCATAGCTTACGCATCGAGGCAATTGAAGGTTCACGAGGTGAATTACACAACTCATGATCTCGAGCTTGGTGCTGTTGTATTTGCTTTGAAGATTTGGAGGCACTACCTGTATGGTACGCAATGTATAGTCTACACCGATCACAAAAGCCTTCAACACGTTTTCAATCAAAAAGATCTCAACATGAGACAACGTCATGGGGTGGAGTTGATTAGTGACTATGATTGTGACATTCGTTACCATCCTGGTAAAGCAAACGTTGTAGCCGATGCACTAAGCCGAAAGATTCACAACAAGATGATCTCATTCCAAGAAATTCGCGATCGACGTCAATGGTTTGACACTTTGGGTGAGTTCGATACTGAGATCCGACTAGATGTCAACGAGACCACGGTACTACTACAAAACCTGAGAATAGATAGTGATATCGAGTCTAGCATCCTAGAGGCTCAACAAATGGTTCAACGAGAAGGAAGAATGAAGGATGAGTTGGAGCATAATCTTCTAACTCAATTGGAAACGAAACCCAATGGGTTGATGTACTTCGCCAATCGCATTTGGATTCCAAATCGCGATAACATTCGTACCTTTATTATGAACGAAGCTCATCAAACTCGTTATTCTATTCATCCTGGTTCCGATAAGATGTACATGGACCTACGTGGTCAATATTGGTGGCCTGGAATGAAGAAAGACATAGCGACTTATGTAGCTAAGTGCCTCACATGTACGAAGGTTAAAGCCGAACATCAACGTCCAAGTGGATTACTTGAGCAACCCGAGATTCCTATGTGGAAATGGGAACACATATCCATGGACTTCATAACAAAGCTACCCCGAACCTCTCGAGGACATGATAGCATATGGGTGATCGTTGACCGATTGACCAAGTCGGCATATTTTATACCCATACGTGACACTTACAAGACATCAAAGTTAGCTCGTATATACGTTGATGAGATTGTAAGTCGTCATGGGGTACCTCTGCACATCATATCCGACCGAGATGCTCGTTTCACTTCACATTTTTGGTCGTCTATGCAAGAAATCTTGGGTACACAATTAGATCTAAGCACGGCTTACCATCCCCAAATTGATGGTCAAACCGAGCGAACAATCCAAACTTTGGAGGATTTGCTACGTCTCTGTGTTCTTGACTTTGGTGGCGATTGGGATACGCATCTACCGCTCGTGGAATTTTCGTATAACAATAGTTACCACTCGAGTATCAAGATGGCACCGTTTGAAGCACTTTATGGTCGAAAATGTCGTTCATCGATCTGTTGGACCGACATTGGTGAAAACTTCATCACTGGTCCTGAACTTATACAAGAGACGACCGATAAAGTTTCTATTATTCGCAAGAACCTTGAAGTGGCGAGAAGTCGTCAAAAGAGCTATGCTGACAAGCGACGCAAGCCATTGAAATTCCAAGTTGGGGAGATGGTTCTTGTTAAGGTTTCACCATGGAAAGGTGTGGTTCGCTTTGGAAAGAAGGGCAAACTGGCTCCAAGATTTGTAGGACCTTTCAAAATCCTGAAAAGGATTGGGAAAGTGGCTTATAAACTAGAGTTACCTTCCGACCTTAGTGGAATTCATCCTGTGTTCCACGTCTCAAATTTGAGAAAGTGTTTGGCCGATGAAAGTCTGTATGTTCCGCTGGAAGACATTCAGATCGACGGGTCCTTGCATTTCGTCGAGGAACCTGTTGAAATCATGGATCGTTTAATGAAGAAGACTAGAACCACGACAACCCCAATCGTCAAGGTTCGTTGGGAAAATAAACGTGGCGCTGAATTTACTTGGGAACGTGAGGAGCACATGAAGAAGAGATACCCATTTTTATTTGTATAGTTTCATTTCTTTTAATTTCGGGAGGAAATTCTTTTAAGTTGGGGAGACTGTAACATCTCGTATTTTTTTATAACTAAAAGTTAACTTCGTTTACTCTTACAAGGGTTATTATTGTCAATTTTGAAACTTGCGTGTTGTTTGTGCTTATTCTTTATTTGTCATTGGTTTTTATGAAATGTTAAGCTTAAATATTAATAATAATGTTAATATTAATAAAAGTAACAATAATAATAAGTAATAATAATGAATAATAGTATTAGTAATAATAAGATTACTTTTAATATGGTTACTTATAATTCATAAGGGTTATTAAACTTAACCATATTTAAAACATAAACTTAAATTAAGTTTGAGGGTTTTATTTGTCAATTTGGAAACTTAAAATGGAACTTTTAAACATAAAATGTTAAATAATAAACCAGAGGGACCATTTTTGTAAAATTATTAAAACCCAAACCTTTCCCCCCTCACCCACGATTTTCCGGCCAGAATTCCGGCCTGTCACCAGCGGCCTCCGGCCACCACAAAACCATTAAAAATAGCTCGTTTTAACGAACCGAGATGCTCATCGACTCAGGAAGACTCCTCGAACTTGAAACCGATACTTAATTGAACAATAAAGCTCGGTATTGAAGGACTTCGAACCGAACACACATCTCGATCGGCATATAACCGTTTAACGTACAAATGATGATGATTAATCAAATTAAACATACAGAAACGTTCGAATCATCATTTCTAAGCTTAATGCATAGTTAATTCGAGTTAATTAAACACCTAATGTAACCGAGGTGACCGAACTCGAACCAGGACTCATTCGGCATCTCAACAAACAAATCAAGACTATATAATAGAGGGCTAATGCTTGCTTTGATCTCTTTAAACTCACTGTAAGCGCAAATTCATAAAACATTCATCCATTTAACCGATTGCTAGGCACCTGTTCTTCGTGAGATAACCGAGACAAAACCGAGCATAAATACTACAAATCGAGCCTAATCAAGTAAGTACAATACATCATTCAACTCGATTTCCCTTAGGGATCAAAAGCCCTAAGGTTAATCGAGTTGAAACTCTCGAATCGTTGTTCAATTTTGGATTCGAGTAATCTAGGTTTTATATGAAATTGGGGATTTGATTGAAACTTGGTTTTTAACAATTAAAATCTGATTCATATCGCGGCTGAGGCCTATGGTTTACTGGTTAAGATCCTTGCACTTTCAGCATGGGGTCCCGGGTTCGAACCCGAGCACCCTCATGCAATTATTTATTTATTTATTTATTTTTTAGGCCTTTTAAGCTATGATTTTATTATAGAAAATTTATAATAAATATAAAAATAACTTTTATAAACTTCGAATAATTTTAAAGTCATCTAAATATTTCTTAAAAAAAAGAATCATTATTCTTGTACAATATTTTAACATTTTATTATCTACAAATGTTATAACTAAATAATTTTTATAAAAGTAGATTCATACAATAGTTATTAATTATTATTGGTCTATATGTTATCTTTAATTATAGAATCATAACATGTATATACATTTTATAATCAAATTTTATAAATTTTTCTATAAAGGATTTATTTCCTTTAAAAATTTTATAAATAGTACTTCACTTAAGAGTTCACTAATCTTATTTATGAATCCCCAAATTCTAGTACCCTAGTTTACATTAAATCATTAATCTTATTATTAACTTAAAATTGTATATATATATATATATATATATATATATATATATATATTATATATATATATATATATATATTTAGGTACCTCGTGAAGGTTTACTTTGGAGCGTCGCTTATTATTCTTATTAGACATCTCTTTTATACTTATTGAACATGTGAGTTTTCCATGCCCCTTTTTGTCTTTTCACACTAATTTGGGGTGAAACATGATTACTTATACATAATGCACTTGTAACGTTTAGACTTGTAAAGCACTTGCAATTCATATATTTTTTTTTGTCATGGTTATTTGTGTGTTATAAGTGTTTATATGAGATACATATTTTTGTTTACAATCATTAACTATTGCTAGCCTGGCGACGTCTTTGATCATTGGGCCTGACAAGCCTATTTGGTGCTAAAGTCGATGTATTGCCGACTCCTGATGACGTATGCTTGTTCATCATGGGAACCAAATACACTTAGCCAATCTTTTATACTTGTAATCAAGTCGAGGTTTGGTTGTAACGATATGTGTTCTATAACCTTATTTGCTTATGACCTATGACATGAATTGCTACTTGTAACCTTTTTATTATTATGTATAAAAACCTTGGAAACTCAGCAACTATTTTTAGTTGACTCTTATTTTTATCATGTTTCAGGTCAACCTCAAGTTTAAAGTGATCCTTTCGAAGCATGCAATAATCTAGGACTTGGACCTAGTTAATGAAATAAAAAGTTTACATTATGTTATGCTTGTTATGTTTGAACTTATTACTTGTTTGAGACTTATGATTGTATTTCATTTCTAGACTTATGATAATAATATTTACATTTTAATATAGCGTTATGTGGCTGTAAACAATCTTAACCCTCACATCTCGACGTTTCCGCCGTCAAGGTTGGGGTGTGACATAATGAGTCTAGGAGGGACCTCTTATTGTTTAGTGATCACAAATGACTTTACAAGATTCACTTGGGTCTTCTTCCTTAGAACTAAGGACGAGACTCCTGAGATTCTAAAGAATACCATCTTAAAGATTGTGAATCAATCTGATCACAAGGTCAAGATCATAAGATGTGATCAGGGAACTGAATTTAAGAACCAAATCCTTGATACATTTTGTGATGAAAAGGGTATTACAAGACAATATAGTGCTCCCAGGACTCCTCAGCAGAATGGTGTTGCTAAGAGGAGAAACATGATACTGATTGAAGCTGCAAGAACCATATTGTCTGACCCTAAGCTGCCCATCACCTTCTGGGCAGAGGTAGTCAACACTGCCTGCTATGTGTAGAACAGATTTTTAGTGGTCAAGACTCATGGAAAGACTCCTTATGAACTTTGGCACAAGAGAAAACCTTTCATTGGTTTTATCAGGTCATTTGGATGTCCTTGCACCATATTGAATACCAAAGATCAAAGTGCCAAGTTTGCTGAGAAATCAGATGATGGACACTTTATTGGATACTCTTCTCAAGCTAAGGCTTATAGAGTATACAATCTTAGAACTAAGATTGTTGAGGAGTCAGCCAATGTGACTTTCAATGAACAAACACCTTGTGTGGTTGGTTCTAGTCCTGATTGGCTATTTGATCTTAATTTAGTTACCAACTGTTTTAACAAATCTTGTGAGAATGTTTCAGGATCTACAGAAAATCTAAATACAGGTGATCCTGATCCAAGATTTGAGCTGAGAAGTTCCTCAAGTCACACATCTTCAGCTCCAGTTGAAACTACTTCTGCAAATAAGGTTTCTATCAGCACTACAATGACAAACTCAGCTGATGCATTTGGGGTGCCTTCAAATTCCAGCTCAGAGGCTCTACAACCAGATAAGGATACCTCAATTGTGGAAGACAATGATGGTGGTGGTGACAGTGATCATGGATTTCTTGATGCTACTAACCACACCATAGATGACAACATCAATGATGTCACACATTGCTCGGATCAAGTTTCTCTTGATAAGTGTGCTGATGTGGTGGGAGAAACATCTATGCCAGATCTAAATTTCTCTAATTTAGATCTTTCTCAGCAACTTGCAGTGATCCCTCAGCTTAGGATCCACAAGTCTCACCCCACCACAAACATCATTGGAGATGTTGTCACATGGGTAAGAACAAGAGGACAAACCCATGAAGCAAATGTTTGTCTTCACTCTTGTTTCTTATCCCAGATAGAGCCATAGAAAGTTGATGAGGCTCTAAAGGATGGAAGTTGGGTTGAGGCTATACAATAAAAGCTACTTTAATTCAAAAGGTAGAAAGTTTGAAACCTTTGTCCTCTTCCTTATGGGAAGACTACCATTGGAACCAAATAGGTGTTTAGGAACAAGAAAGATGATAGAGGCATTATCATTAAAAACAAAGCTAGACTAGTTGTTCAAGGGTACACATAAGAAGAAGGGATTGACTACACTGATGTCTTTGCTCTCGTAGCAAGACTAGAAGCTGTTAGGATATTCCTAGCATTTGTTGCATCCAAGAACTTCAAGGTCTTTCAACTTGATGTAAAATGTGCTTTTCTGTATGGAGTGATTGATGAAGAGGTATATGTCAAACAACCACCTGGTTTTGTAGATCCTAATCATCCTGATTATGTCTGCAAGCTTGACAAAGCTTTTTATGGGCTACATCAGGCACCCAGGAAGTGGTATGAGACATTGTTTGAGTATTTTTGCAAACATGGATACAGGAGAGGTACTATAGATGGAACTCTCTTTATCAAAGGACATGGAAATGACATTTTTCTAGTTCAAGTGTATGTGGATGACATCATTTTTGGTTCAACTAATCCAAAGCTCTGCAAAGACTTTGAGAAGCTGATGAAAGACAGATTTAAATTGAGTGCCATGGGAGAACTCAATTTCTTTCTGGGAATTCAAGTGAAGCAAGTTGAAGATGGCATCTTGATAAGTCAGTCAAAGTATGTTCAGGACATACTCAAGAGATTCAACATGACTGATTGTAAGATTGCTAAGACGCCCATAGCCAGAAACCACTCCCTTGGACCTGATCTTGAGGGGGAGTGTGTAGATGAACACTTATACAGGGCTATGATTGGGTCTCTTATGTATCGTACTGCTAGCAGGCCTGATATTATGTTTGCTACATGTATCTGTGCAAGATATCAAGCCAACCCTAAGATGTCTCACCTCATCACTGTCAAAAGGATTCTTAGATACCTCAAAGGTGCCTCAACACTTGGTTTATGGTACCCAAAGAATCCTGACTTCAATCTGTATGATTATACAGATAGTGATTATGGTGGTTGCAACATGACTGCAAAGTCTACATCTAGGGGATGTCAGTTCCTTGGTGGAAGGGTTGTCTCATGGCAATGCAAGAAACAATCATGTGTCTCTACATCAACTGCTGAAGCTGAATACATTACTGCTACAAGCTACTGTGCTCAAGTGCTTTGGATTCGGAATCAGATGTTGGACTATGGGTTAAACTTCAAGGAGACTCCCATTCACATAGACAACAACAGTGCTATCTCAATCACAGAGAATCCAGTGTAGCACTCAAGGACCAAACACATCAATATTAGGTATCATTTAATAAGAGATAACTATGAAAATGGATTAATTAAACTAGTCAAAGTTCACACAGATGAACAATATGCTGATCTGTTTATAAAGGCTTTTGATAAACAGAGATTTAAATATCTAATATAAGCTATTGGGCTGATCAACTTTGAGTAGGTTTTTCTTAAAACTAATTCTTATTATCTCTTAAAATATGTGTGTCCTAAGTTGTCTAGTTTATCACTTTCATAAGCTCCTGTTTTCTTTGGATGAAAATATCTTTTTGAAGACTTTCCTTAGATTTTTGACAATTTTTGATCATTCGGAAGTTATGCTTTTAACTTCGGAAGCAAATCATGCCTTCAAAATAAATAACTGTCTAAGAAATTTACCTTCGGAAGACGTTTTCAATCTATCTTCCGAAGCTTAAATACTCGTCTCAGACACTTATTCATTTTTAAGGACTATTTTCTTCCGAAGCAAAATTAACTCTCGAAAGCTTTGTTGTTTTATATACAAAGAAATAAAGTTTTAGTTTCTCTTCCGAAGCAAAATTTTCGAAACTCTTAGGAAATTCTTTTGAAGTAATTTTAGCTGCGGAAGCTTTTTAATTAAAACTTTCGTAGATAATTTACTTTCGAAGCTTTTTGACTTCCAAGAAAACTACTTTTTGAGCAGAAGTAAACTACTTTTTGAGCAAAAGTAAACTACTTTTTCAGATGTGGGACCGACATCCGGATTTCAAAGTTTATCCTCCTTCATTAAACTTTATCTGAAATCCCTCTCACATATAAACCCAACTGTTTTCCCCTCTTTCTATCATCTGTTCTTCCTCCAAACCTAAAACCCAAATTTCTCTCTAAAATTTCTTTCTTCCTTCTTTCTTATCTTTAAGCTATCTCACAATGGCCAATCTCGCTCACAGAAATGATCCCAACTTTACCATGCAGCTACACAGGCAACATAATCAGGTTTCTCTGTTAAGCTCTGAGAAAGATCCTCATTTCTCAAAGGTTTTTCGATTCTTAGCTTTGTCAAACTACTTCACCTCCCTAACCATTGATCCTCCACTCTATGAGGATCATCTGCTTGATTTCTGGAAGACCTGCCAAGAGGTCGTAATGGATGGGGAGAAGGCACTGTCTGCCACAGTGCAGGGGAGAACAGTCTTCATCACCGGCCATCATCAACATGCATCTTCAGCTGGATGATGAAGAATGTGAGGTGTTCTTCCCAAAGGAAGCTGTTAATCATTCCTTTGAGCAGATGGGATATGAGGGAGAATTCTCTATAAAGACCTTTAGGAAAGGGAAGGTCTCATCCCAGTGGAGATTCCTACTCCATATGGTCATCCACAGCTTGTCAAACAAGCATGGTGGATGGGAACAGATTCCTGAGGATCTTTCATTCATCATCCATGGAATGATTCAAGGGGTCAAGTTCAGGTATTCTCAGTTTGTTTATACCAACTTGCTTGCTAACTTAGATTTCTTAGAATATTACATGTTTCCTAGATATGTTCAGTATATTCTTAACTGTGAACTTGGCTCATAATTAAGGGAAACAGGTAACATTCTTAAATTGGGACAGATGAAACCCGACATCTTTAAAATACTGAAAAAGCCCATTGTTGGCTTCTCTGGGGTAGAAATAGCCCTAGTCCCAAAATGTGAGAGCTCATTGCTCAAGGTGACAACGTAACAACACAAGCTAGTGTTGAACCCACACCTATTGTTTCCCTACCACCTCAACAGCCTCAAATTATCCTCACTTACCAAAGAAAATTCAAACGAACCCCTGCTCAAACTATTTAGTCTGTGGAGGCCTCTATATACTTACCTACACTGGAGGAAGTAGACACTCGAGCTCCCACTTCTCCTGAGGAGCATACCACTCCCATCTCTTCAAGGATCAGTGCTGAGGTTCCTCATGCTCAGCCTGATGAGCTCATTAGCCTAACTGCCTTAAGCCATCACTCTAAGTCTCAACACTCAAGTGATCAACCTTCATGGGACAATTACCATCCCCAGCCTATAGATCTCAACCAACCAATTCCCAACCTTGATTTCTATACTGATGAAGATCTAGGTGTGAGTACCATGATTCTCTCTTCTTTTTCCCTACTCAAAGAGAGATGAGTGCTTCTGAGGCTCCTATTTCTAGCCCTCATCAATCACCTAATACTGAGGTGGACACTTCTGAACCTGTTCAGGATGTCCATATGGAAGAGGCTCTCACTTTTAAAAGTGATTACATCATTAAGACCTCAACCATGGCAACTCAGCCTACTGTCATCTCAACTGAGACAGCCAGTGAGCAGAGGAAATCCAGCAGCCAAGAACCTGTAGCTGGTGGTGAGACTGAGGACTTTAGTCCAATCATCTCATCCCCCAATGATTCTTCTGATGAAGATGAGGGGAATCTAAGACTAAAGGTGCGCAAACTATCTAAAACATGAACTTATTTAGTCTCAAAGGTCAGTCACCTTGAATCTCAGGTGACTACCTTACATAACAGGATCAATGATCAGCAAGTTGAGATTTCATATCTTAAGGAAAAACTAGTTGGGAGACTCTTAAGAAGAGCTCAACCAGGAACACAAGAACCTGTGGATGTGATTGACCTATCTTCTAGCTCACCTATGCAAGTGGGTGATGCTACCAAAAAGGGGGAGAAAGTCATTATAGCTACAGAACCTGGGAGTTCTTCAGAGAGAGTGGACATTAAGGACTCACCATCCTCACTTGCAATTGTGCATCTCAACAACCTCCTTAAATTCATATTGATGTGGATTACACAGGCTCCTTATACAGAGTCTGTTTGAGGATGAGATACCAAGGGCTATGTCATCTTCACCATCTTCCAATCACATCATTGGGTGGAGGTATGATAGCAACAGGAAAGCCCTAATCATCATAAGAGTTCAAGGGCATCAAGAAGTCTTAAATTTTCAGACTTTGAACTACTATGAAGGTCTGGATCTAGTCATCATGCCACTTGTCAATCCAAGACATTCAAGACAAGCTGACATGCTTGCTCAAAGAATCCAAGACAGGATCACTACAGAGTTTAGCTTCAGAAGGAGACTTAGGCAATCAGGCAATGCCATCCGTCAACTGAATGTTGAGGCAGACCCTAAGATTAGTTTCATAGGGGAAACCTTGACTGAAGGCCCAGTGGTAGAACCTGAGAGCTCTGTCTCATCATCATCAACTGCTGCAGAGATTCACATTCCTTTTGAGACACCTGTTGGTGAAGGTGCTTCTCAACCTCTCTCTGGCCAAAGCTCAGAAGTTGCATCAAGCAATGAAGGCCAAAGCTCTCTCCACCTTGAGTCATAAAGGTCTGTGAGTGACAAAGGGAAAAGAAAGATGACATCTGAGGAGATTGAGGAGGAGGAAAGAGAGAGGAAAAGGGGCTGAGGGGAGAAAGTTCCTCTGCTGGGTCCTCAAGACTCATAGAGTCTGCTATCAAGGCTGCCCCCAGACCAGATACTCAGAATGATGAGTTAAGGGTAATCAGGATAAACTATCTGCAGACAAGGAACTATGACATAGACAATGTCATTTCTCTCCCCTTAGAAGAGCTAAATAAACTGGTTGACCTAGAAAGGTCAAGGAGAAGAAAGAGACATAAGATGCAAAACTTCTAGTACAAATCAAACAAGAGAGAAGAAAGAAAAGATTGTACAAACATGTGCCTACCCTCTCCCCAGTTCAAGCAAGTCCTGCACAAAAGAATGTGGTTCAACAAGAACCTCAAGTAGATAAAGAAGAAGATAGGATCAAGATGATCAACTACTTGAGTGCCATAGACATCTATCAGACAGAAGCACTTCTTCCCTTGTCCTATGACTATGTTGAGTTTGAGTATCTCAAACAACTTGAACTTGAGATAGTCAAGGAAAGAAAGAAAACCAAAAGGAAACTAAGGGAAGAAGCTGCTAAATCAAGAGCCATCATCCAGAAGAGTATGAAGAAGTTTGTTGAGAGAAAGAGGATGATGAGCTTCTTGAAGCTGTATGGATTCTTCGAAAGGAGACTTGGCCCCATGTCTCTATCCACTATGGATGAGCATATCAGGGTGATCAAGCAGAAGATAAAAAGTGGAGAGCTCATTGATTTACACTCCCCTCCAAGTCAAGCCCCACCTAAAGTGGATGTTAAGGTTGAACAACTAGAGACAACACAACCTGGACCTCCTGCTGAATCTCAACAAGCTTCATCTTCTGATCCACAGCTGGGTCAACCTCCCTCTCCTTCTGAGCCTGAGAGAGAGGAAGTCCCAACTGAGAAAGACAATGAAGATCAATCTGGTACTGTAGGCTAGTCTTCTCACTTAAAACCTGTAAAGAGAATGAAAAGGATGGCTTCTAAACCAAAGCCAAAGAAGAAGAATACTGCACCCTCTTCTAAACCCCAGGATGAGCTAGAACAACCTAAGGATGTGCAGCCAGAGGATGCTCAATCAACTCCAATTTCAGTAGCTCCTCTAGCATCAGGAAGACCCATCTTGTCCTAGACATACACCACAAATCCAAAAACATGGCATGTCATTAGAGAACAAGGAACTGAAGAAATCTATACTTGGAAAGATATGTTTCAGTTGCCTCTGCATGATCTCTTTGATATGAGAAGACATTTTTCCAGTTTGAAGGATCTTGATCAGCTCATGAAGAAAGGGCTGGTTATCATTCTAATGAGAACTATTGATATCTGAAGTCTATTAAGTGTTTTGGTAGCATCAGCCTAAGGGGAGTTTGTAGAGATTAATGAAGAGGCTGATGCAACTCAAACAACCAAAGTCTATCCTACATGCTGCACAAGTGCATTGAAGAAGAATGCTTAGAAAGTTTCACACATGCAACAGAAATATTCTAAGTGTGAAATCTTCCGAAGCCAAGACCAATATCTTTCGAAGCCAAAGATGAAGTCTTCCGAAGCCTCAGAGACAAAGTCTTCTGAAGCTTCAACTCATGAAGACAAATTTCTTCCGAAGACTTTTGACACATGCTTTATCTGATGTACTTTTCCATAAAGCTGGACATCTTTCCGCTGCATCTCTGTAAAGTCACCAACTTACATGAGTTGGTGAAAAGGTCCATGCTTTTGGTAACTGTACATTGAGGTCTTGAATCTGTAACTTTCTACTTCATGTACTTTATCATTTTTGTAATAGATAAGGATGTGAGCTATGGCATGCCATAATCACTAGTCAAAAGGCAATCTGCCTTTTGACTCTACAATTGATTTTGTTTGTGTCTAGTCAATTGTATCCAGCTAGCTTTCAAAGTACAGCCGGCTGTAGGATGTAGTATAAGTATCTCATGTTCTTGTATCTTTCCAATATGCTTTGTAACACTTGTAACAGAACATAGAGAAAGCAATATACTGCATTCTTGAAAACCATACACTAGTGTTCTCTTGTTCTGTCTCTTATATTACTTGTGTTCTTAGTGTCTCATTTGTGGTTAATCCAGTTTACTGTTTGATTAAGTTTGGTTAATCTCCTCTTTGTGGTGTTGTGTTGTAAGTGACCCCCTTCACCGGTCCAACAGGCCTAGATCACAGGGGCCAAAAGAGTAATTTACTCATACTAATAATATATAATAATTTCACTGATATGTTCTCTATTATATAATTTTTCTGTTTAACAACTATCTAACCAAGTTAAGGGCTGTTTATTTTGGTCTGACCGGCTGACTGGGCTGACGCGGTTGACCGGCTGATTCGGTCAATAGGTCAGCCCGTTTAATATGCAATTCGTTTCAGCTGACCGGGTCCAAGGTAGCTGACCGAAACCTGATTTCGAAAAAGGGTGACCCATCCATTTCAGCTGACTATGATCATCGACGGCCACCCCACCCCAGACAGTCGGGGCTTCCACCAACAGCGGACCCCCTGCGCGACGACCCTCCTACGCGATGACCACCCCTGCGCGACGACCCCCCCTGCGTGACAACCTCCCTTTTCGACGACCCCCCTGCACGATGACCCCCCCACTACGCGATTCCTCCCTGCGCGAGCACCGATGAGCGCATCCCCTACGCGATTCCTCCCTGCGCGAGCACCGTCCCACTGCGTTTCCTCCCATTCGCAACCAAATCCCCTGCGTGATTGCTCCCCTTTGCGACCAAATCCCTTGTGTGATTCCTCCCCTACCGGTGGTGGTGGTTATGGTGGTGGAGGCCGGTTGTGGTCGGGAGGGGATGTAGAGAAAGGGTTTTGGTTTTTGATGGTGATGGTAGTGGGTGAGAGAGATAGAGATGTTTATGGTAGTGGATTTTGTTTTTCGATGGTTTTTTGTGTGTTAAAATAATTTATAAAAGGAGTATTACATAACATCAGTTAAAATACAAGGGTAATATGATTATTTTCATTATTCAGCAGAGCCAATCTGCTACTAAATCAAACAACCAAGTTTCAATCAGATGTAGACTCAATGAGAACTTTTGACTAGGTTAACTTCTGACTCATTCAGATTTTACTAAGTCAATTTTATCAAACAGCCCTTTAGTCGGTGTAACATATTAAATAAATAATTCAGTGAACCCCTTTAGCTATGATGTCACTACAAAGGGTGATTGATTGTTAGTGACCGGAAAAATGTTTATATATTTGTGGCGAGACACCAAAACCTAATAATTAAGTAACGCAACATTTTGATCTAACTAGAGGGAAGAAGATGTTGGAGAATTTTCGAAACTTACTGGATAAATCTGAAGTCGTGTGATCACTTTCAGATCAAACAATTGGAATTTCTACCAACGTTTGATTGGATAAAATCAGATTGATTATAGATTTCCGTATGGATTTTGATTGAGCAATTTTGAGAAGATAAAGAAATCAAATTTCTTTCAGGGGATTAAGAAACCGAATACGCAGGAGCGTATTTTTAGTTTTCAAGAAAACTACTTCTTGGGGTAACTTACACTTTTAGTCCCTCAAGTTCCACGAATGCATATTTGGCCCGAAATTAAATTTCTAATGCATTTCGATAAAGGGCTTTTGTCAAAAAATAAAAATTTCCAAGTTGACCTGGCAGCTCGACCCTAGACAAGGGCTCTGCCCTTTGGACCCCGCTTCTTTCGGGGGCGATGCCCCCTTGGATCCCCCGTTAGGCCCGATGACAATCAAACAACAATACACTCTTATTTGAATGTGATACGCAATCTCAAATTACACTAAAATATCCAATAGAAGATTTGTGTATAACATTTTCTCTTTTAACTGTGGAGTATGTGATTGTCTGTTTGTATGTTTTGTATTAGGTTTGAGACATATTTTGGGTTATGTTAAACTATCTCTCCTCTTATCATTGTTACTTAATAAATATATTTCTTTTCCTTTACTAAATCAATCACTTTGTTTTTTTTCTACTCGGATGAATCTGAAAGACCTAATCTTGATATGTTTATTATTAATGGGTTATAATTTGGACAATAGTCAATTACATTGCAATTTTGTAAGTTAATATGATTAATAAAAAATATTCTAACAACTAACAAGATGTTTAGAAGTGTTAGACACGCATTTAAAAACGTATACAAATTCAGGGCTAACGAAATACGTACGTACCTCGTGGTGTTGGTGATGGAACAAGCTGAGACGATGGTGGAAGATAAGCCCAGCTGTTAATGTTAAACTCATATGTCTCATACCTAACATTACAACGTGCCATAAGAACTACTACACCAACTCGCCCGTCACAACACGATGACATTTGATCAATTCCATATTCCAAACACTCGTTGCACTGCTGCTCCGATAACGTTGGAATACACTGCGTGAGCCCGTATAGTGTTGTGTTAAAGGGCCCCGTTGTGTTCTCCATAGCAAATTTCAGCCATGAAGTCCCAGCAGCTGCTTCCCTTTGCAACTTGTTCATAAACGGATGGATAATATCATTGGCTTGCTTCTCATCAGAGAAGCTTTTAAAGTTATTCAATCTGTAAATATCTCTGCTCATATCATTATTACTAAGTATATTGGCATTAGAGTACTTCAATACACAAAATTCATAATATATAACAGCTTCTCTTTGGTTAGGACATTCAAGTCGTAACCGATAAATAGATTCCCTTAAACAGCTTTGACACATGTTTAGCTCCACGTCGCCACGGCAAAGGCAGATTGCATTGGCTTTATCAACTCCTTGACCCATTGACGCGTTAAAGTAACCGTAGCCTGTGTTTATACCGCGCAGAGAAGATAAAGCTGCATCGAGGTTTCTACTGTAAGAGCTGCTGGGAGTGTAAGTTGTATCGTTTTGACAGATAAAGAAAGGGTATTCAGGTTGGGCTTTGATGAGAAACTTATTTAGGTACATGAAAATATGGCATGATAATATCACAAGTGTTTTTCGCCTGAGCATTCTCATGTTTTTCTCTCTTTTGGGGGGAGGAAGAGATGCAACTGAGGTTAGTTTATATTCTATATTAATAATAAAGAAAAATATTTAAAACCACATGATATATATCTACACTTTCCGTATACACCCCACTTAAAATTTGGATATGTGTCGTTAATTACTAGAATGAATGCTAACTATTTAATTATACAATAAGCGTTAATGATTATTTATATATCTTTTCAAATTACTATAAATAGATTTTTTTTGCTAAATTAAAAATATGCTTCTTTATAATTTTTTTCAATATATAGAAAATATAAGCATCATTCATATACTCATCATCTTATCTATCTGATTAAATAAATCCGTCTTTATATGCCTTATTAAATAAAAACATTTCTTAATACTCATGGCTGCAACCTGTAAAACTAATTAAAATTTCAATAAATGATAGGCCAACGGATATCTAATATGTGTATGCCAGTGGTAGAACTAATTAATAATTAGGCAATAAAAATTGGAATTGATTAGGGATTTGGGTCTTTAATTTTAGTATTCTACAATTTAAGCAACTAAGATGGTTTTTAATTAGGCAATAGAACTATGGCGACGACATTCGTCGTCACAATAGGATTGATTTATTGTCGCTATAGCCTATGGCGATAACATGTCGTCGCCATAGACCTAGTTGTCACAACCTTGTCGTTATAGCCCATTTTTCAGTTGTCACCTTAGGGTGATCTATAGCGACAACATTATGTCGGCGTAATAGACCTAGTCGTCATAGGAGCTTTTTCTGATAGTGTACTTTAACTTACAAAAAAAACTTATATATATATATATATATTTTAAAACCAATGCGCAACGAGGTGTTCGAAATTTGTATATTATATGTGGGAACCGAAAAAAATGGTGTGAGTTGACACCATATTCTCCAAGGTAGTTCTGCCCATGCGAGCATTATATACGTGTATCTATATGTTGATAATAATTCATAAGCGTATACAAGAATTTTTTATGGAAAAAAGTTTTTTATACGAGTAAGAGTTCCGTATTGTAAGACTATTTTCGTGATAGAAGTATCGAGATATACCAAACTCACGAAAATGATAATTAAACTTAATTTTTGGGTAGAGATGTAGAGTTATACTAAAAATAATGTTTAATCTAAAAAAACCAAAAAGGATTGTGGATGTCACATGTATCATTCTTTTGCTTTAAAGATGAAAACATTTTGGTCATTGCGTCATATATTTTAGTTCATTGTTTCTTATACATTTATTGTTAAAAATATCAGTTTATTGTGTTATATATTTTACATCATTTGTTATATGTATTCATAATTGTGTTTTACGTTTGATAACATTTTATGTTATTTTTATCATTGTTTTTATAGATTATATATACTTTTATCTGTCATTGTATTTTACAATTAAAAAACACAATGATATACTTTCACCAATGTATTTTTTAAAACCATCTTTTGAAGACCACACAATGTGTTATTTTTGTCATTGTTCTTTATAGGTTATATAAACTTGTTATCTATTATTGTGTTTTACAATTAGAAATATACAATGATATTATTCACCAATCTAATTTTTAAAACTCATAGTGTTCAGCATAAATACAATGATGATAAAAAACACAATAATAATAATAATAATAATAATAATAATAATATTATTATTATTATTATTATTATTATTATTATTATTTGATTTATAATATCAGTAAAACACCATAGTATTAGAGAGAGATATCCTAAGTGAGATAGTCTTAAAAATGTTAGGAAATATATAAAATCAATATATAGAGTTTTGTTTACAATTTAGGTTCCCACTAGTCTTCCGAAGATATTTGACTATATAATAAAATAATTTAAATATACTTAAAAATGAAAAATGAATAAATAAATTTGTAAACATAAATCAATCAAACAAAAGCATTTAAAGATAAAGAGACCAATTACTTGGAAAATGAAGTCGTAAAAGGAAATATATAAAAAGAAATAGTATGCATAAATAATAAAATAATTTTAAATCTAAAAAGTATAAAAAAATAATTTAACCATCAATATTCTTAATTAATAGTTGAGATCAAATTGTTATAAAATATTTTGTTAAATGTGTATATTAATCATGACTATTTTTGTTGATCTTTTTTCAAGTTATTTTAGATTTCATTAACGTTCATTATTTTTATGCACAACATCAATTTTTATAAAAGCTATACCATAAAAGTAAATAATTTTTATCATTAAAACGAGTATATTATAATTATATAAAAAATAAAGTTTCTTTTATGTTATTCAACTCATTTGATTTTTACTCGTCATTGTGTATTTATTTCAATTCATGGTTTCTTTTCATTTGTTACTTTAAATTTTGAACACTATTGTACATATTAAAATAATAATAAAATAAAATTGTTGTATATTTCTAATATATAAAATATAATAATAAATAACAACTAATTTATTTAATACATTAAAAACAATAAGAAAATAATATAAAATGTTAAACATAATGTAAAATGTCTAATTGTGTTTTCACTAATCGTTATTGTGTTTTCCTAAACATTCTGAGTTTTGAAAAACATATTGGTGAAATAACATCATTGTTTAGTTATAATTGTAAAATACAATGATAAAATAACAAAAAATATTATATAATATATAAAAAATGATAAAAAAAATGAAATAATCTAAGACATTAAACACAACAATAAATACATAAAACAAATGATAAAAATATTTGACATAATTATCTAATATATTTGACATAATGACCAATATATTTTCGTCTTTAAAAACAATATAAAAGAACATATGTTAACCAAAATCATTCTTAGCATTTTCAGATAAAATAAAGTTTTTAGAATAAAAGGAAGAAGGATTCCATCATTTTATTTACGGTCAATAACTTAAAATGAGTTCGATTGAGTTTGTTTGATCCGACTTATGAGTAACTAAAAATCTTTCTTAACTTTTCTAGGCAAAAAACATCTTTTTCCTGTTTAAGCCTCCCTCCCTATATATATCTCAATATATCATCATTTCTCAGAATATTACTATTATACAGTTAGTCAACATAGGTATTCTCATACATATAAATCACTAGGATGCAATAAAACGAATTTTACACACTTCAAAAAAGAGGCTTTCTGCAACGTGTTTGACCATCTAAGTCCCTATTACGTGCCAACCTCTATATGAACATGGATTGTTAAAATGATGGAAGATTGATAGTGATATTTTGGTTCAACTTGTTGAAACAATCACTGCGATTCTATATACGGCATGTGGCCTTGAAAACTTGCTAACAGCAAAATATCGTAGATGATGCAACTTGACATCTAAAATGTTGTAACCATAGGGACTTTTCTAGCCTTGACAACATGCTAAAAACCAAAAGCTATTGAAACTTTAATTTGGAAATCATTATTCAACTTTGAATAATTTTCTAAGAGGCGTTTGGTATGTATAATGGAATTCAAATCTGAATTACATTGCTCATTGTGTTTGAGTGGTAGTGATTTGTTGGGTTTATAATTGGATTCTATTCTTAACATGTTTGGTTGTGAAAACAATTGACATTAAAATTGGAATTTATTTCCTCAAATTCCTTCAAATGAAGGTTTACAAAATCATTTCAAAATTTGAAGGATTTCAAATTCCACAGACCCCACCTCCGCCTCCGACTGCCACCACCTTCGAGTGCTGTCATCAACCGTCGCCACCATTACCACTGCTACCATTGTCCGACCCTAATCACAACTGCCGCCGATCGCCCAAAACTGTTTGACGCCCCACCCACTGCCCGGCTGCCCGCTTGTTGCCATGCCCCCACAACTCAAACCCGCCAACAACCCATCGTGCCGTTACAGTTGTCAACAATTGATAGTCGTCGCTAATCGCGCCCGTTGCCTACAAATTACCATCTCCACCAACTGCGCCAGCGATCGACCAACAACCATTAGTTTTTGCAGTGGGCGTGAATGGTTGGTGGCGGCGGTGAGGCACAGTTAGTTTTGGCAACGAGCGCGGTTATTGGGCGTGGTTGGTGGTCACAATCAATTGTCGGCAGTGACGGCGATGACAATAGATGGTATGTAGCGGCGGTGATCGATGGTCATATAGGTGGTGGCGGTTTGTAATGAGTGATAAATTCTAATTTCTTTTGTGTGTTGTCATGACTAAAAATGCGTTTGAATTTCTTTACAGATTCCAATTCCGTGAATTCCAAATTCTTTATAAAATATTGAATTTCAAATACAATTTCTTATAATTTCAATTAAAATTCCAATTTTAATTTCAAAAGTTCTAGCTGCTATAACTTTTAACTTATTATTAGGATTTAAGCCATAATCTACTTCAAAAGTTTTTTTTAACTCTTGCAACTATTTAGCAAACTCAAATAGGTATTTTTTTATCAGTTTTGAGGTTCTCTATCAAAAAAGTATTAATATAAAAAGCAAAAAAAGCACGTTGATAAAATGTTCTATTCAAAGAGTAAATTACTATTTTGGTCACTGTGGTTTGATTATTTTAATCATTTGAGTTCCAAAATAATTTTTCTAACAAATAAAGCCCCATTATTTGTATTTTATAACTTTTTTAGTTCAATACGCTAACAAATTTATATTTTTTAGGTAGTTTATAATAAAATGATCAAAATGTTCTTGGACTGAAATGGTTAATTTTTAGTAACCTCAAGGACCAAAAACATAATTTACTCTCTCACACAAACATATTATATATATACAGACATATACATATATATATATATGTGTGTGTGTGTGTTTATGTATATGTATTAAAGATTTGTTTATTTTATAAAGTTATTAAGAATATTTTTTATTGTTTGGATTTTAAACCGATAATGTAATTACTTAAAATTGTTCTATTATGTGTTTTTAAACCATTTGGTTTTGTAAACATCTTTTTTTAAACAATTGGTTTTTAAAAAGGTCGGGTTTTAAAAATAATTTTTAAAATAATTCATCTTTAAGACGTTCGGATTTAATTCTTTCGGTTTTTAACTTTATTTTTTATAATCGTTCGGCTTTTAAACCTATTTTTTTATTGATCGTCTTACTTAAATGTTTTTGAAAATCTTTAAGTTTTTCAAATGTTTTATTTAAATGGCTTTTTAAACAATTCAACTATCTAAACTTCTTTCTAAATTTGTTTGTCTTATTTAAATGTCTTTTTCAAATCGATGGTTTATTCGGACGCAATGAACGACTTAAAAAGTTTAAATAAACTAAACACAAGTAATTTTAATATCGTAAAAGCCCTAATTATAATAATCAAAACCCAAATTAATCTTAAAAAAAGACAAATGACGTAAAAGTAGAAACACTTTCATGTCAACTTTAATAACAGACGATAAAAATTTGAAAAGAGAAAAAAATGTTTTTATAAAATAAATGGTTTAAAAATGAAGCTTTTTAGTAAACGAATGGTGAAAAGACGTTCAAATAAAAGAACGGCATAAAGTTACGTTTAAACGAGCCGAATGATTAAAAACTATATATAAATAAAACATGAAGTTAAAAAGATGCTTATTTGAATTAAACGATTAAAAAGACGATTAAATAAAATAACAGTTAAACAGACTTTAGCGGTTTAAATAAAACAAATAGATTATAAATGACGTTTAAGTAAGCCTTACAGAATACATAAAAAGTTTAATAATCCAAACGATTTTATATTTTCTGTTAGATAAGATGAATGATTTAAATACGGCGTTTAAAACAGAGCCGTTTAAAAATAACTTTTAAAAATAAAAAATATTTCGTGTGTGTGTGTATATATATATATATATATGTGTGTGTGTGTGTGAGAGAGGGAGAGAGTGAATTATGTTTTTGGTCGTTGATGTTATTAAAAATAACCATTTCAGTCCAAGAGCATTTTGGTTATTTTATTAGAAAGTAGTTGAAAAATCTAAATCTGTTAATGTATTTGAGAGAGAAAGTTATAAAATACAAACCATGGGGCTTGATTTGAATATTTTTTTGAACTCAAATGGTTAAAATGACCAAACCATTGGGACTAAAATTGTAATTTACTCATTCAAAAATGTATAAATGATGAATAGATATAAAAAAAAGTTTGCCTAATTAATTTTCAATGTTCTAAGTTTAAATATCACTTTTTTATATGATATTAGGTTAAAAAGACTGTATAACAAAGATTACATAAATGCAAGCTTGTATACTTGATGATTAGGATTTACATATTATATATTTATATATCATATTACTTGGTCTTTTTAATACAAATTCTAGAAACGTTATATACTTAATTTTTTAAAATGTTATATAAAAAGAGTGAAAAAGATCTTTAATTTATACATGTATTATGAACAAACCTAACTTAAAAAAACACTTTATAAAAGGAATTATAGAAATTAATTTTAGTTGATAGGAGAGTAGAAGCCAGGAAACAAAATATTATAAAAGCAACTAAAATATTTTATATTATTAAAATAGAGATGAGAAAAAAAAAGTCTAAAAAGACATAGGAAACTTATACATCTCTTAAAACTTTTATTTCTCATAAACAATTATCATGTGACATTATATTGTGTTCACCAGATTGGATTTTGAGCGTATTTTGCTCGGTCATGATGTGTGGTTCGAAAAGACGACACCAGTGGAATTTGGGAACGAGTAGGTGATCAATGCATTAGTGATTAAGGACTCGTAGGTCTCTTGGTCTTTATATGTAGTTACATAGGAAGCTACATGGATTAGGAAGTCTCAATCCAGATGTCTTCCAAACTTGAGGCTGTGGTTATGATGCCAGCCAGTGGTGTGTGGATATGTTAAACTTGTTGAGAAGGCTGTCGTTGAACAAAGGTAAGATAGTTTTCTAACTTAACTTTCTTCTCAAATTTAATATACACTTAAAGCTATATGTCGACATGTATAAACGAGCTAAGCCAATTATTGTTTGAAACGCATCAGTTTTTTTATTTATTTTTTATTTTTTTATAAAATACTTTCACCAATATTATCAGAGTTTAGGTCCCAGTTCACAACAAAATTTATCACTCGTGATGACATGTCATTTCATAATATATAAAAAAACATTATAACAAACATAAACATTTCACAAACTTTTAATACAATATTTATTATATTAAATATTAAACGAGAGTAGTGTTCATTCGTCAGTCCAGTCTAGTCCGTGAAGCTTTAACCATTTAATGGTGCTTTTCTTGAAAACATTTAAAACATATTTTTATTAGCTTTTGCTAAGTAAGTACATCTCTTTATTTCAAAGACAGATTTTCTTTCATTGGAATTTAACATTCAAACTATTTATTTATTTAATTCTCTTTACATCTTGGAATTTAACGCCTGAATTTCTTATGAGTTTATTTTTCACCCTTGAGGATTAATAACTCCTCTTATATATATGTGGAGTTCAACAACCCCTTGAGATTCCAACACTCGAAATTCTTACATATATTTAACTCTCTTTTTTATATATGTGGAGTTCAACACCCGAACCCCTTGGGATTTCAACACCTGAAATCCTTACATATATTTAACTCTTCTTTTCTATATATGTGGAGTTCAACACCCGAACCCCTTGGGATTTCAACACCCGAACCCCTTGGGATTTCAACACCCGAACCCCTTGGGATTTCAACACCCGAAATCCTTACATATATTTAACTCTTCTTTTTTATATATGTGAAGTTCAACACCCGAGCCTCTTGGGATTTCAAGACCCGGAATCCTTACATATATTTTAATTGTACATCATCTTTAAAACCACTAAATCATATATTTAACCCATACCCCATAATCATTCTCACAAAAAATCATGCATATTACTGAGCACATATCTCATGTATTTACACATATTTCATCTCCACAAAATCATACAATCTTACGATGACTAAAACGTATAACATGTAAATAAACATGTATTATAAGTAAGTTATGGGTGAATGTAATTACCTCAACTCACGATAATATTATACAAGATCGAAGTTTGCTGCTTATCGATCGTAACTGTAAACTATTGCTACTAACTGGAACCAACTACTTCTAAAATGTAATTTTTTTGACACCACCGTCTCTCTCTTTTCATAGCTTATCAAAGCCTTATGTTAATATATATATATATCTTACCAAAAGCTCAATTTGTTGTCAGCCACATTAACATATGTCAATCCATTTGTATATATTGTTTAACGTGGCACATGTAGATTTATGTTACCTGTCTATTAAAATTAAAATTAAAAGTTCATGTTTATCCAAAGTACACATAGCCATCAATTTACATATTATGCTTTCAAGGTGAGACCTTCAAAATAACCCGGTTTACAGTGGAAGTACAGGAAGGAATCCGAGTCTACATGGGAGACTGAGGAGGAGATGAGGCAACATTATCCTTATTTGTTTGAGGAATAACAGGTTTCGGGGATGAAAACTATATAAGGGGGTGGACTTGTAACACCGGTTATTTTAAAAAGACAAGACATTAAGAATAAAAGAAAGAAAAGCAATAAAGTCTAAGTGGAAGGACTAAAAGTGACCAAAAGGACAAATCTTTGAAAAAGTTGGTGTAAAGGTGGGCATGGCCGCCCACCCTCCCTTCACATCACACTTTCTTTCGGTTTTAGAGAGAGGGAGCAGAACTTCGAGTTTTGAAGAGAAGAAGAAGAAGAAATCAAATTCAAGGTAAGAATCGTGGTTTTTAAGTGTTTATGACGGGTTTTATCCCGGTTATATGCTTATGAGCTAATGTGTTTGTGTATGTGCTCGGGTGTGTGTGTTTAGTGTTGTTTTTAGGTGTTTGAACTCACTTGCAAGCGGGTTAGAAGGAAGAAACACCCAAGTTGCTTCAGGTGAGTTCTAGACCCCGGTTTTTACTTGTTTTAAACTATCTTTGGGGCTGAAAATGTATTAAAATGATTTTCAAGGCTTATGTATGTTTACCCGTATGTATTGTGCATGTTGGATGTTAATTCTTGAATGCTTATAGGTTATTCATGTTTAGAATAGCCATGTTAAGTTTAGAACAGATGGGTTTGATGATTGGGTTTGAAAACATACTAGAAACATGTTACACAGAAGGTCCATGCGCCTAGATAAGGCTCATGCGCTTGAAAATGTCTCAGAAGGATTTAAGTGTAATCCATGCGCCTGAACAGTAGCCCATGCGCCTAAGATTTCCTTAGAAATGTTTAAGTATAATCCATGCGCCTGAACAATGGTCCATGCGCCTGGAAATATTAGTTGGACGACCAAGTGTAGGGCATGCGCCCCAATAGTGCCCATGCGCCCAAGTGGCTCATGCGCCTAAGTGTCCATGCGTCCGAATAACCCATGCGCCTAAATGTTCATACGCCCCAATAGTGCCCATGCGCCTGAATAGTTCATGCGCCTAAGTGATAAAATGATTAAGTATTGGCTGATGCGCCTACATAGTAATTAAATGCCCCCCCCCCAATAGTGTCAAAGCGTCTAAGCACTTAGAAATTTTTACAGAATTTTCTGGGAGTCTGTGCTTTTAGGGGTTGACCGAGAGTTGACAGGGGCTTATTTATGATGATGTTTAATGCATGGTTATCATTGTTTCTTAATATTGTTATTGCTATTATTATTATTACTTAGAGTATGTGACTTCACATGGTATGTTTATTATCGTAACGTAAAGTATATCGTAATAATAAAGAGAAAGAGCAATAAATAAAAGAAGAGGGACATTAATAAAAATGTTAACAAGTCTTGCAAGCTTACAGGAGGTACACGACCAGGTTGTCGTTAGCTCAACTGTGCTGCGGGTTAACTACCCTAATATGCACACAGGGCCAATCAATTGAGATTGGTAGGACCTTTGCAGCGTGTCCTGGGTGCTTGGGTTGGCCTTGTATATAGTACACAGAACCCTTTTGAGGTATACAGTTGACCTTTTCGAGGATATAGTTGTCCCTTTCGAGGGATATAGATGGCCCATCACCCGTTTTCCATCACGGATACAGTTAGGGTATTGCTCATTGGTCCATACAGAAAGTGAAAGATAAAGATAAAAGTTTACAGAACATACAAAGCATACAGTAAAGAGAACGAATAGTATCTATTCATATAGTTAATGTGTGCTCGTATATATAGTACATAGTTGTATTTTACAGAAAGGAGTATTTTCATATACAACATACATAAAGTATTTTATTACTTATAAAACTAGAACTCACTCAGCAACACTGACTTTTATACATTTTCAGTTGGTAGGTAGTTATTGCTGAGGATGGCACGAGGGTGAAGCTACTCGGCAGGAAAGACTGACATTCATTCGTATTCTATGTTGTTGTTGTTTTGTAGTGCAGTAAAACAATTCTTTTGTAAACAGTTAAATGATGATGTATTGCTTAACAACAGTGTTTTAAATGAAATGAATGGTTTTTGATAAATTATTTCCGCTGCGTAAGTTTGTGTAATTATAATGTTTAATGTTTTAGCTTCTGTGATTGACCAACTGTGAGGTCTCCGGGAACGGGGCCTTACATAGATGGATTTGACCAATAATCCTTTCGTGCTTTAAATTTTCCTCCTTCAATGTATCCACTTGTGCAATTCTAATTTGATCAAACAAGTCTGAATTTAAAATCAGTTTATATGACTTTACTTTAATTGGAGTGTAACTATCCTTTCGGCTTAAAGCATCAGCTACAACATTAGCTTTACCCGGATGATAAAGTATTTCACAGTCATAATCCTTGACCAGTTCTAACCATCGTCGTTGCCTCATATTCAATTCCTTCTGGTCAAAGAACTATTTCAGACTTTTATGATCAGTGTAGATAGTGCACTTTGTACTATATAAGTAATGCCTCCAAATTTTCAACACAAATACAACTGCTGCCAGCTCAAGATCATGGGTTGGATAATTTGCTTCATATGACTTCAACTGACGTGAAGTGTAAGCTATTACCTTCCCTCTTTGCATAAGAACACAACCCAATCCGACACGTGAGGCATCAGAATAAACTACGAAATCTTTAGTTCCTTCCGGTAATGCCAAGACCGAAGATTTAGTTAACTTTTCTTTCAAAATTTGGAATGCCTTTTCTTGTTCTGGGTTCCATTCAAATTTGGAATTCTTTTGAGTTAGCTTTGTCAACGGGGAAGCTATTTTCGAGAAATCCTGAATAAAGTGCCGATAATAACCGGCTAAACCTAGAAAGCTTTTGACTTCAGTTGGGGTATTAGGAGGTGACCATTTCATAATAGTCTCTGCTTTGACGGGATCCACCAAAATACCCTCTGCATTTACCACATGACCCAAAAATTAGACTTCTTGAAGCCAGAATACACATTTAGAAAATTTTGCATATAACTTCTCTTTTCTTAGTACATTGAGAACCTCACAAATATGTCGAGCGTGATCGTCTTCGATCCGTGAATAGATGAGAATATCATCGATAAAGACGATGACAAAACGATCAAGCATAGGCTTACATACTTGATTCATGAGATCCATGAAAACCGCTGGAGCATTCCTTAGACCAAATGGCATCAGAACAAATTCATAACGCCCATAACGAGTACGAAAAGCAGTCTTAGGTACATCTTCTTTTGTACCTTAACTTGATGACAACCTGACCTTAAATCGATCTTTGAAAACCAGCTAGCGCCTTGTAGTTGGTCAAAAAGATCATAAATTCTAGGCAAAGGGTACCTATTCTTGATGGTCAGCTTATTCAATTCACGGTAATCAATGCACATACGCATGCTACCGTCCTTCTTTTTAACGAACAATATAGGCGCGCCCCAAGGTGAAACACTTGGGCGAATGAAACCTTTATCCAACAGATCTTGGAGTTGAGACATCAACTCCCTCATCTTGTTTGGTGCCAGTCGATATGGGGATTTAGCCATAGGTTTAGCTCCAGGAACTAAATCGATTTTGAATTCGATTTCCCTTGTTGGTGGAATACCTGGAAGCTCGTTACGAAAAACGTCAGGGAATTCCTTAACTACCGGGACTTCATCAAGTTTCTTCTCTTTCATTTCTTTATCAGCCACGTAGGTTAGAAATGCTTGATGTCCATGTCTTATGTAATTCTTGGCCTTCGCCATTGAGCATATAATTAGGTTGCTCTTTCTTTCTCCATAGATAAAGATTTGTTCTCCCATTGGCGACATAAATTGAACAATCTTTTGATTGCAAACTATTGACGCGTGACGCTGGGACAACCAATCCATCCCAATAATTACATCAAATTCCTTTAAATCTATTGGAATTAAGTCGATATCGTACTCCTCTCCTTGAATATTTACTTTATAGTTTCGGCATATTTCGGATACGTAGAAACTTTTAACGCTAGCAATGTCAATTTCTAACACATGTGCTAATTTACTTCTAACAAAAAAACTATGGCATGCAAACTTTATAGATACAAAGGATCTACTAGCTCCAGAATCAAATAAAACATATGCAGGGAGGGAATTGACTAGAAAGATACCTCTGACGACATCAGGTTCAACCTTTGCTTCTTCAGCAATGATTTGAAAAGCCCTGCCTTGTGGTTTTGGAGCTTCCAACTGTTTCACATTCTCAACCGCCCTAATCCTTCTACCGTCTTGGTAACTCTTATTTTCACTCTGGACAATCATTTCTCATGTGACTCGGCTTATAAAAATTATAACATAAGTTTACAGGGCTCATACACTGTGGTGCGGTATGCCCCGGTTTCCCATATTTATAACAAATTGGGTTCTTATAACGACATTCTCCAAGATGTCTCTTTCCACAAAATTGACAATTACCAGACTCTGTGATTGAGCCAAACCCTTTAACAGGTTTTGAAAGTTTTGCTTTCTTTGTTAGTGCTACAGGAATCACAGCCTCAGCCTTTCGTTTTTCATCTCTTTCTACTTGCCTTTTAGTTCTATTTCTCGTTCACAGGCCCAATTAAGAAGCTCATTAAGATTTCCACATTTTGATGGAGAAATAAATTCTCTAATTTCTGTTTTAAGGATGAGATGAAACCGAGTCATCCACATATCTTCAGAAGTGAAGAGCGAAGGGCAAAACTTAGCTTTGTCATAGAAAATTCCAAAGATTTCATCCACAGTCTCATTGCCTTGACGCATATGAAGAAGTTCCTCTGTGATACGATCAATTGAAACACGAGGACCGAAATGTTTTAGGAAGATTGATTTGAATTCTTCCCAAGACATACTTTTGATTCTTTCTCTCCCCTTCTCCTTCTTCATCATTTCCCACCAGTCTTTAGCTCTTTCACAAAACTGGTTTGTCGCGAACATCACTTCATCCTACGGATTGCAATGACACGTATCGAAAATAGTCTCCATGGCTGTCATCCACCTTTGGCTAACCAAAGGGTCAATTTCTCCTTTGAAATGCAAGGATTTACAAGCCATGAAGTCTATATACGTACAATGACGTTTTTCGACTTCAGTTATTGGCGCTACTCCCATATTATTCGTAACTTTTTCTACTGTCACATCATTCTTTTTTAGTTTTTCTTCTAGCATAATTCCAATAGAATTTTGCATTTCAGCTAGAAGGTATGGGATATTGGCTTTAAATGCCTTTCCCACTTCAATGGCAATCTGTCTACGAATTTCTTCAGGTGCAAACGTTGTATTATTATTAAGACGAGATGAATACACTGATCTTTCTAAAGCATTATCTACATGGTTTTCAGTGTTACGACTTCCTCGCCTTGTATAGCATTCTCCCCTCTTTCATCCGCCATATTTCTCTAAACAATTTTTTCACGTTATTTTTATTCTAATGATTTCTATACTGCAAGCACTTATCTAAGGCC
This sequence comes from Flaveria trinervia, assembly GCA_025506515.1. NCBI lineage: Eukaryota > Viridiplantae > Streptophyta > Magnoliopsida > Asterales > Asteraceae > Flaveria > Flaveria trinervia. The sequence goes on along the minus strand of CM046442.1, from coordinate 9,017,096 downwards.
TTAATGCCCCATACTTTATTATCAAGACAAACAATATATCTAAGGCCAGAAAGTACTATATATGCATTTATAACGTACTACACATACACATCATTTTATGCATATATACTTCCCATCCCCACACTTACTCTTTGACGTTTTCAATATATATGATCTTTGAAAATTCACGATAATATGATATATTACCCTCATACTGGCCAGGTATGAAAATAATATATTATTTCCATTATAATTTTCCAATTATCATATGATATCTTAAACATACAAATTTCAGTGTACACATATTTTCTCATATGTTTTCATGAAACATCAATACAAACTCCCCATTTATCTGCTTTCTTGGACTGCTTCTGGACTGAATCCTCTCGTTTTAATATTAGTAGCACTTTATGGTTCGAGTCTAAGTATTTCTTTTTATACTTAAATCTCTCGAACCGTGCTCTGATACCAACTTGAAACACACCAGTTTTTTTGTTTTTTATAAAATACTTTCACAAATTTTATCAGAGTTTAGGTCCTAGTTTATAACAAAATTGTCACTCGTGGTGACATGTCATTTCATAATATATAAAAAAAACCATTACAGCAAACATAAACGTTTCATCAACTTTTAATACAATATTTATTATATTAAATATTAAACGAGAGTAGGATTTCTTCGTCAGTCTAGTCTCGTCCGTGAAGCTTTAACCATTTAATGATGCTTTTCCTGAAAACATATAAAACATATTTTTATTAGCTTTTGCTAAGTAAGTACACCTCTTATTTCAAAAACAGATTTTCTTTCATTGGAATTTAACATCCAAACTCTTTATTTATTTAATCCTCTTTACATCTTTGGAATTCAACGCCTGAATTCCTTATGAGTTTATTTTTCACCCTTAGAGGACTAATAACTCCTCTTGTATATATGTGGAGTTCACACTCAAACCCCTTGGGATTTTAACACCCGAAATCATTATATATATTTAACTCCCTTTTTTATATATATGGAGTTCAACACCCGAACCCCTTGGGATTTCAACACCAGAAATCCTTACATATATTTAACTCTTCTTTTCTATATATGTGGAGTTCAACACCCGAACCTCTTGAGATTTCAACACCCATAATCCTTACATATATTTTAATTGTACATCATCTTTAAAACCACTAAATCATATATTTAACCCATACCCCATAATCATTCTCATCAAAAATCATGCATATTACTTAGCACATATCTCATGTATTTACACATGTTTCATCATCATAAAATCATATAACCTTACGATGACTAAAACGTATAACATGTAAATAAACATGTATTATAAGTAAGTTATGGGTCAGTGTATTTACCTTTTAAAACTCACGATAATATTATACAAGACCGGAGTTTGCTGCTTATCGATCGCAACTGTAGACTATTGCTACAAACTGAAACCAACTACTATAATTTTTTTTTGACACCAACTTCTCTCTCTCTTTTCATAGCTTATCAAAGCCTTATGTTAATATATATATCTTACCAAAAGCTCAATTTGTTGTCAGCCACATTAACAGGTGTCAATCCATTGTATATATTGTTCAATGTGGCACATGTAGATTTATGTTACATGTCTATTAAAATTTAAATTATATTATGCTTCCGTTTAGATTGATATTTACTATAGTTCCAATATTCTTATTATTATATTTACTTTTATTCAAGAACAATTATATCATGCTCTTTTCTTTTAACTAAATTATAATCTAATTATAATATCTTTAAACAAATTTAAACGTTAAACCTAGACGCTTGTATTTTAATGATCATTTGAGCCACCTTTTTACTCGTTAATGAATATTTAAAATATACATTTCAAATATTTTATTTTCATTTACAAAACAAGATGTTACAGTGTTACCTAGGATAGGCTCGTTACGAGCTTGAATTGAAGCGAGCTAAATGGAGCTTAGGGCATCAAGATTGAGTTCAAGCCTAAAAATAAGAATGTTAATTTGGATGAATGAACCTAAGTACGGGTTTCACATATCGAGCTCGAACTAGCTTGAGAGTCTATCGTTTATAGAATTTTTATTTTATATATTTTTTAAATATACCTATGTAATAACTATTACTATACAAAAACTGAAAGATCTAATCTTTTATATTTACAATTGAAAGGCTTAACTTGAACACAGTAAAAGCGCTCAGTGAGTAAAACCAAAAGTTTGATTTAATCAATTTGTAATTATTTGTTTAGTAGGAGTAGTTAATTATTAGTTTATCTAGTTGATTTTGGTTTGTTTATGTTAGGTATTTTTACGCAGCTAAAATAAACACACTGTTATACGCAAGCACACGAAAGCAATAAGAACATGAGAATTTATAGTGGTCCGGTCAAGATTACCAACGTCCACTCTCTATAACTAGGTATTTTTATTAAGCTTAAAGTACAAGATTACAATACAATGGCATGCTTTATATATAGAGATAACTAGCTTTAGTAACTCATGTATTACACGGGTTGAATAAATAAAATATTTATATAATAATTTATTAATTATAAATTAATATTTTAAGATATGATATGACTGAAATTACGTATGAAAAATGATTATAAATAATAAAAAAGTGATATCAACTTTTTAAAATTTTGTTTTTATTTTTATTTTTAAAAATATATATTTTGTTCTAAAACAAACCGTATAAAATGTCATTTTTAAAAAGTTTTTAATTACAACTCCCAAATTTAATTACTTTTTGTTTTTTAAAAATTGACTTAATAATAATATTAATTTATTTAGAAATAACATTAAGAAATAGATTTATTTCTTAATTTATTAAATATTAAAAAGTATTAAAATTCTATTATTAGTAATTAAGGTAATTATTTATAAGAGAGAGAGACGGGAAACTTTTGGTGAGATTGATTATGGTGCTGACACGTGTCACCCACATTTATCCTTTTATTAAAGTAGAGAGATTAGGATTGTAAGAAGCTTCAATGGGCAAGACCCATAACTCCATCCAAAAGCACAAATGCCTTCACACCTCAATAATCTTCTACTTGAAGACCTTGTGAATACTCCAGCTAGCCCCATCTATGTACAAAGCAACCTTGTCATGTAGTATTATTAGTGATATTCAAGTAACAGAAATGCTCTAAACCTCCAATTTCGAAGAACAAGCTAAGATTTCAATCCAAATCCCCTACTCGCAGTGGCCCCTTTCCATCAATTACTTGAAAGGGCATGTTAAAGCTCACACGAGCTATAACTCAGTCGTGGCAAATTCCAACAACGATCCATCCTCTGTCTCAACTAGTTTACACAATCCACCAGATTTAGAGATACATCGAGAACCACTAACACTCTCTAAATTTAGCAAACAATCACTAGTAGAGAATTTCTAGTCGTAGTCTTCAAAACCCACGATTCTTCTTAACTGTACCCAGAACATGCTCCATGCTCCCACTGTCACAAAATCCTCTGACTGGTTTAGACTTATAACCCCATCAACTACAATCTTTGCTCCAAACTTCATGTTTGCAAAATGAACTGTCTAAGCAGCAAATTTAACGAACCCGACTTGACTTGCTTAACCGGGTTGATCAGTCCCTGAGCAGGTACCTCCACCATGTACAAATTTAAGAGCCTATTTTGTTTCTTGTCGACTAAATATTCCCTAGTTCTATATCTACATAAAAGCTAAGCTGATAAAAAAACCCTAGCTGCAGTCGTGGATGTAGGTCTTACATCGAGAGTAAAACACATTATATTGTCCATTTATTTTCTCTTTGTATGTGATAATCGTTTCTGCATGTGTGTTGTCTACTTCCGTTGTGTATAGATGTGATTCATAACAAAAGTGGTACTAAAGACTCCCAATTTATGAAATATGAAATAACATTATATGACTCTAAGCATCAAAACTAGTATCACACTAATACTATTTCGTTTCCGATCATGGTTGGAATTTTTATAAGTAATTTTCAGTTATATATATATATATATATAACTGAATTTTTATAAAACAATTTAGTTTATATAATATATGCACACACATTTGACCATAATTCCTCAATTCCACTTTGTATATATTTATACGCACATTTTCAGCTTAAATTCCTTTAAAATTATAAAAGTATTATTAAATTGTTACACACACATCTTTATATGTAATTTTTATACAATTTTTTACACATACATGAAATTGAGGAAATTTAAACATAAAGGATGCCAGATGGACGAGCTCAAACAATTTCATGTTTTTTAATACAAAATGGAATACGCGTGATCACATGATAATAATTCAAGGTTTAAGTGATTTAATTGTGTGATTTTACATCATGGTTGAAGTGGAACGTAGTTACTTTGAATTGATTTGGTATATAGGGAATTGGACCTAAATGTTCCACATTTGGGAAGAAAAGAAGCCATAGAAGGAAGTACAGGGGTAAAAATGCAAATAACAGAAACTATGCAAAAAAAATGGCTGGAAACCCTAAACCGGCGTATGATACGCCGGGTATGGGTGTATCATATGGCGGCCAACGTATGAATGGGCGTATGTATTGGCGTATTAGAAAAAAATTCCAGATGACCGCGTATGATACGCTGGGTATGGGCGTATCATACGCCGTACCCTAACAAACTCCTAGTTTCATGGAATTTTAAGATATTTAAAGATCAACAACTCCACTTCGAAATCTAACTTTTTCATAACGAATTCAAGGACTTTGAAGGTATCTTTTGAGTATTCGAAGCTTCCCATATCATCATAACAATCATCATTGATCATCATCAAGCACAAATCAAAGTTTTAATGACAACCATGCGTGGCTAAGTTCGTGTGATTGCTTTCGGGTAGAGAGTTTCTATCAAGTGAGGTGGTTAGTGTATCTAGGTTTTCTTTATGTTAAACACTTTGTGATTGAATGTATTTGAGGTTTTGATTGAGTTAAACAATTTGTTTATAAAGAAAGTTATTTGCTTTATCATTAGTTTTCGGTTTTCTTGCATTGTGAACTCATTGAGAAAAGTAGATACTGTGATATAGATGAATTGATGACTTTGTGAATGAACGAGTCTTAAAATATTGTTCCTTGGTCATCACTTCAATCAAAAGTCAATATCTTGAGTTGTGTTATGAAACCCTAAAATATATCTAACAAATCATTGAACTTGTGGAACTTGAAATCCAAAAATAATTGTTCCTTAATATTTAATCAATTTCATTACAAAGTTTGTTGCTTTATGCAAGTGTATTCATTAATCCATTCCAAGTTTCAATTTGTTTATTATGAAGTTTGAGTCTTTAGTTAATTGAGTCACGTTAATTAAACACTTTCCACATATCCTCTAAAAAGACGACCTTACTTACCATTATACAATAAAGGTAGCTAAGACCGGTTATTTAACTTATTTTTGATCGAGTCTCGACAACCAGGTCAAAATGGCGCCGTTGCCGGGGAATTAGTGCGCTTATTGTTTAATCGGTTTTACTTGCTTTTATTAACAAATTATAAAAAAAACCCAAAAAAAATTTACTTTTATGTTTCTTAGTTTCAATTTATTTTTTTGTTCAGTATTACGCGTGGTATTTGTGTTTTCTTGTTTGCAGGTGACCATTACGTTAATGCATACAAGATTTCCAGGAAGGACTTTGCCATTGCACTTTGATCCAGAAATCGAGAAAACTGCAAGGGAAAATCGTGTGTTTCACAAATCATCGATTTCTCACATTCGGGGTCAAACAAGATAAGAAGAGGGTACATCATCTGCCACAGCTCATAGGATTTTAGGCCGACTCTCCAGAACACCAGGAAGTAATCAAGCAGGAGGGATGCATAATCCACGAAACCCAGGAGAGCCACAACCCAACCAACCTATGGGAGATGTCCCATTCCCTGTGTTTCCTCCACCTGATGATCATCCACCTCAACCACAACCTGTGCAACCTCAGCCTCAAGGGTCGGTCCCTGTGAATCAAGGGGTGCAACACCAACCTCCTCCCATAAACTTCCAACCAGCACCTAATGTGTGGATCCGTTATCCAGGTCTTTAGCATGATGGGGAGGGGACTCATCATAGCAATGCGGATTGTTTTTAAGTCGAGGGTAGTCACCATAGTAATCATGTAGACGAGTGGATTAAAGATCAAGTTAACATGGATGGACCAAACCAATATGATCTTCAGGATTATGGAAACCAACCGGGATATCCACACCATAATCAGGGTGGCTATGCGCAAGCACCGATGCGCAACAACATTGGTGGTCAACCCCTTAATGGAATACCTGCCAATCTGGGAGCACAACATCTTGCACCAGCACATGGTGTGGATACTTACTTCCATCCCGCCATTGCCATCAATTCATCTCCTATTGTTTCACCAACACAACGAGGGAGAGCTTTTGAGGTCAGACCTCAATGCTTAGGCATTCTTCCTCACTTTCATGGAATGGCAACAGAAGAACCATATTTGCACATATATGAGTTCGAAGCATCTTGTAGCACTATTGGTGGTTAAGGTTTTTCACCGGAGGAAGTTAAGTTGGTACTATTTTAGTTTACACTTAAAGATAAAGCCAAACAATGGTTCTTATCATTGCCCTTTGCAAGTATCTACACTTGTGTTCAAATGCAGCAAGTATTTTTAGATGAATATTACGCATCTCAAAGAACAAGTGATGCAAGGCGAGCAATTAGAGGTTTTACACAACAATCAGGGGAACAATTTCATGAAGCTTTTCATCGATTCAAAGAAATGTTGAGAACTTGTCCACATCATGGAATAGCTAAATGGGAACTGATATCAACATTCTATGATGGGCTCTCACAAGAAGATGCAAGAGATGTAAACTGCACAAGTGCGGGTACATTCGCGTTGAACCATGAAGATGAGGATTGGGATATTCTTGAAAGGATGAGTGTTATATCCAAGAAGCGTGCACAATCAAGTCGAAGGTCAAGAGGAGCAAATGTAAAGATGGTGAATGATCAAGTTGCTATGGATAGAATTGCAATTCTAGAACGAGAAATTGGAAGCCTCAAAGTCAGGAAGAGTAGTGTGGCACATATATCCAATGCGTATGATATGTGCGAGATGTGTAATGACATTGGCCACACATCGATGACGTGCTATTTAAATGTGGGGGAAAGTGAAAAAGTACATCAAGTTCAAGGCCAAGAAGAAAGAAAAACATATGACATGAATTCTAACATATATCACCCTGATCTTAGAAATCATCCTAATCTTAGATATGACAATTCTAATAATCAATTGAATCCCCCTTTTCAGGTACAAGTTCAAGGAAATAATTAATACCAAGGCCGACAACAAAATTACAATCATGGTGGCTATCAAAGGAATAACTTCAATCAAGGGAATTACCAACAAGGAGGTACTTATCAACAAAGGAATCAACAAGGATCTTCAATTCATAACAATAATGATAATGCGATCTTAACAACAATTCAAGATTTAGCAAAAGACATGAAAGAGTTCAAGCAATTCAAGGAAGTACAAGAGAACACTAATGAAGCTATTTCTAAGCATTGGGACAACTAGCAGAACAATTGTCTGGACGAGAAACGGGGAAGCTTCCAAGTGACACAACAAAGAATCCTCAACATCATGCTTCAAGTTCAAAAAGTTCTCACGTTAGCCACGTAAGTATCTTGAGAAGCGGTAAGGCTTATGACAACAAAGTCGTACCACCTCCGCCATTGAAAGAGGGAGTGGTGGTCGACCTTGGTGAAAATGGGGATTGTGATAGTGATGGGGAACCTGAAACACCAAAAATAACCAAAAAGGTAACTTTTCAAGAATCAAATAAGAAAAAAACAAAATCAGACACAACTGTATCACAAGGGATGAAGATGGAGAACAAGTCCATCCCGTTCCCCACTGCTTTAAAAGAACCTACCAAACCAATTCTTAAAAAACAAGGGCCTCAGCAAGATGAGATTTGCAAATTTTAAACAAGTTAAAATCAATCTTCCATTATTGCATGCAATTAAACAAGTCTCGGCTTATGCCAAATATTTAAACGATTTATGTACACAGAAAAGACAACAAAAATTACCAAAACAACTTGATTTTACTGATATTGTTTATTCTGTGTTATCAAGTGTACTTCCACCTAAACTTCAAGATTCAGGAGCACCTTTAATTTATATTCAAGTGGGTGACTTCAAGATTAACAAGGCACTCCTTGATCTTGGGGCAAGTGTTAGTATTTTACCCGGAAGTTTATATGACCAATATGAGTTTGGACCATTGCAAAAAGTCAATACTACCGTGGTGTTGGCTGATTTATCACTTAAACTTCCGTGTGGAATAGTAACCGATATGATAGTAAAGGTGGGAGATTTTTATTATCCTGTGGATTTTCTTGTGTTGGACTATGCGAACCCTACAAATGATAAGAAACCTAACGTTATTTTGGGGAGACCATTTCTCAAAACAGCTTAATGCTTGATCAATTGTATGACTGGCACGGTCAATATGGCATTTGGTAATCGAAGATTGAGGTTAAATGTGTTTTCAGCTGTCCCAAAACTCATATTCAATAACGAATGTTTCATGATAGACATAATTGACGAGTGCCATGCTCATGAAAATGAGGATAACACCATAGAGTTGTGTGTTTTATGTGACAGGGAAGAGGCACAATTAGTGAGTGAATTGGAAGCACAAGAACAAGAATGGGAAGTGAAGGCAATACAAAAAGGGAAACTGACTTGGACGCACCAATTTGAGAGCTTACTAGACGTATCGATACTCATTTAAAACCTTCTTTAATTCACCACCACAAGTGGAATTAAAAGAATTGCCTAAACATTTGAAGTATGCTTTTGTAGGTGATAACAATACTTTACCGGTAATCATTGCATCCAATCTAACAAAGGAGAAGGAGAAGGCTTTAACGGAGGTATTAACGACTCACAACGCAGCCATCGGGTGGACCATTGCAGATTTGAAAGGAATAAGCCCATCAATTGTGATGCACAAAATCATCACAGAGGAAGGAGCCAAACCATCACGTGATACACAAAAAAGATTGAACCTTAACATGAGAGAAATTATTAAGAAAGAAGTTCTAAACTGGATTGATGCAGGAATTATCTACCCAATTTCGGATACCACATGAGTAAGTCCAACACAAACAGTTCCAAAGAAGGCAGGTATTCAGGTTGTGAAGAATGATAAAGGTAATGAAGTAGCCACTCAGCCGGTAACCGGGTGGCGTATTTGCATTGATTATAGGAAACAATATGCAACAACTTTTAAGGATCATTTCCCGTTACCATTTATTGATCAGATAATAGAAAAGCTTGCAGGTCAGAAATTTTAGATATTTGACTGTTTTCTAGATGGATATTTTGGTTATAACCAAATTGTTATTCATCCTGATGATCAACAAAAGACCACGTTTACATGCCTTTATGGAACCTTTGTATTTTGGCGAATGCCATTTGGATTATGTAAAACCCTAGCCACCTTTCAAAGGTGCATATGAGTATCTTTTCAGATATGGTTGGGGAATCTTTGGAAATCTTCATGGATGATTTTTTTACTTTTGGCACGTCTTTTCATTCATGCTTAACTCAATTAACAAAAGTATTAAAAAGGTGTGTTGAAACAAATTTGGTTTTAAGTTGGGAAAAAAGTCATTTTATAGTTCAAGAAGACATTGTTTTAGGTCATGTGATCTCTAGTAGGGGAATTGAGGTCGATCATGCCAAAATTCAATTAATTTCGACTCTACCACCCCACTAGCGTAAAAGGTATACACTCATTCTTAGGGCATGCAGGTTTTATTGACGATTTATAAAGAATTTTAGTGTTATTACAATGCCGTTGTGCAATCTCCTTTTAAAAGGTGTTCCTTTTGTATTTGATGATGAATGTGTTCAAGCTTTCAACATGTTAAAACAAAAATTAATTGAGGCCCCAATGTTGCAATCACCAAATTGGGCTTTACCTTTTGAAATTATGTGTGATGCAAGTGATTATGCGTTGGGAGCTGTCTTGGGACAATGTGTGGATAGGAAACCCGTGGCCATATATTACGCAAGTAAAACTCTTTTTGATGCACAATTAAACTATACAACTATAGAAAAAGAATTACTTGGAGTAGTATATGCGTTAGACAAATTTAGATAATACATTTGGGGAAGTAAAGTCATTATCTATTCTTATCATAGTGCGGTACGATACTTGATGGAAAAGAAAGATGCTAAACCACGGTTAATTAGGTGGATTTTGTTGTTACAGGAAATTTAACTTGGAGATTCGTGACAAGAAAGGAAGTGACAATGTAGTAGTTGATCATATGTCACGTGTCATACATCAAACCAACATCCATAATGATGTAATTAAAGAAACGTTTCCAAATGAACAATATTATCTGTTTCCACCACTCTATGGTATGCTAACTTTGCTAACTATTTGGCTGCATGTACACTTCCAGACCGTTGGACGAAAAAGAAGAAGCAACAGTTCCTAGCCCAAGCAAAGCATTAAATATGCGATGAACCGGACTTGTTTAAAATGGGGGCGGATCAGATTATCAGAAGATGCGTACCCAATGATGAGATCCAATCGGTTTTAGGACATTTGCATGCATCTACATGTGGTGGTCACTTCAGTGGACTGAAAACAGGGCATAAAATATTATCATGTGGGATGTATTGGCCCATACTCTTTAAAGAATCATTTGAATTCGCGAAACAGTGTTTGAATTGTCAAAAAATGGGTAGTGTCTCCAAACGGAATGAGATGCCCATGCAATCGATTCTTGTAGTCGATATTTTCATTGTTTGGGGAATCGATTTCATGGGACCTTTTCCTAACTCTATGGTAATCTGTATATTTTGGTGGCAGTTGACTATGTGTCCAAATGGGTCGAGGCCATCGCCACCAAAACCAATGATCACACTGCAATTTGCAAATTTGTTCAAGCAATATATTCTCGCGATTTGGACTCCCTCGTGTGATCATAAGTGATGGGGGATCTCATTTCAAGAACTTTAAATTCGGCAAATTGCTTAAACGATATGGAGTCAATCATCGGATAGCCACACCATATCACCCTCAAACAAGTGGCCAAGTAGAGGTGTCTAATAGGCAAATTAAGGATATTTTATAGAAAACTGTGCAAGCCGACCGTAAGGACCGGTCTACTAAACTAGATGATGCCTTATGGGCGTATCGCACGGCCTATAAAACCCCAATTGGCACTAAGCCTTATCGCTTGGTCTATGGTAAAGGTTGTCATTTACTAGTGGAATTAGCTCATAGAGCTTTATGGGCTGTTAAGAATGTTAACATGGATTATGATGTTGCATGTAAAACAAGGAAGCTTAACATTTGCGAGTTGGAAGAACTGCAGGACGAAGCTTATGAGTGTGCTTCTGCCTACAAGGGAAAAACAAAAGCAGTTCATGATGCTAAGTTAAGGAAAAAGACCTTCGAGGAAGGCCAAAAAGTGTGGTTATATAATTTGCGGTTAAAGTTTTTCCGGGAAACTCAAAAGCAAATGGACAGGTCCGTATCTCGCTACACGTATCGGGAACTACGGGGATATTGAGATTGAGGATTTCGAGGATCATTTACGCCAAGTAGTGAATGGTCATCGGCTAAAACCCTATTTGGAAGCCAATGATGTCAATGGACCCTCTCACACACCTAAAAGCTTTCTCTTAAGCACCGTGCCAACATTGTCATCCACATAATTGTCCAAGGTAATTCGTCTGTCTGAAGACGTTAAACTTAGCGCTTGTTGGAGCATATATAGTCATATATAGTGTGTCCGTCGCTTGTCGAATAGTCTAGGCTTAATGTTATACACCTGATATGTTGTAAACACATGAAACTGGGTCATTCGCAGGAGCATATGCGAATGAGACTCAATTGTACGACTAAGCCATGCTAATGGACCAGCCGTGCGACTGAGAGATGCGATTGGAACATTTGTAAGACTGAACCATAAGAATGGTTCGGTCGTACGATTCAACCATACACATGGTCCAGTCGTATGATTAAACCGTACGCATGGTCCAATCGTACGAATGGGCCTAGTTGCATCTAATATGGGTCGGGGCCTATATATACTAGTTTCAATATGTAGAGAGATAAGGGTTTTAGAAAGAGTGTGCCCGGGAGCCTAGGGCTGTCGGATGAGAGGGGAGATCATGCTCAATCTTCCCCTTGCCAAGAGTCTTGATTCTTATGTTGTAACGAGCTTGTAATCGTTAGGTTTTATCAATGAAACCATTCAATTATAGTTCGTATTATTGTTTGACTTTTGGTTTGTGCTGTTGTATATCCTTCCGTCAAGAACATGCTCGGATGTTTATCGATCCAAGCCGACTTCACAATTGGTATCAGAGCCGGTTACTGCTGGAATGATCTAACAATCATTCTAGCAACCCGAGCTCTTGATTTCTGGATCAAATTTCAGATCTTGACGTTAAACCCACTTCGTGTTCTTCGTGTTTTGCTCAGATCTTGTTACGTGTGTTGCTTCTATGTTAAAATCAAATTCGAAACCACGTTCCTATCACCCTTTCGAATCTGATGATGCCTACTTTGTTTCGCTTCATGTTAAATTCATGATATTAGGGTTTTGAGCAGCCCTGGCGGCTGCAGATCTGAAAATCTGTGTGAGACATGTTCATGCGACGGGGCCATGCGGATGTACCATTCATATGACTGGACCATGCGAATGGACAATTCGTACGATTGGGCCAGTCATATGTTCAATCGTGCGACTGGACCAATCGTATGTTCAATCGAACGAATGAGCCATCCGCATTGACTCATCCGCATTTGTTCCAGACAAAAAAAAAAGTCTGGAACAACTTCTTGCACAGATTTGAAGATAAGCAAAGCATATTCACCCTGTGGTTCTTTTGTCAAATAAGTTCGATGTGTACCCCATTATTCGTCGGACTTCCAGAATAGGTGAATGTAATTGGAACACGAAAGAGAGAAGAGAATATGTCAGCAGTTGGTGCTGATTTTATGGGGTAGTCAGGAGCATCTGACTACTTATGGGCCAATCAAGTTATATTTATCCGCACAAAGAGGATTCTCATTCTTAGGGGGAATCCATGTATAGAGAAATTGAAGACACAATCAGAAAGTGATGATGTGAGTAGGTTTTGATGATGAATCTACATGCATGCTGATTCGAACCTTCAACCTTTTGCCCAATACACCGTGTGAAGACGCCAGAAGAGCACAATATCTATATATTGGGATATGCTGAATGTGAGGGGGAATTTCTGCAGGCGTTGATGTTAATCAGGTTAGCATGTGTGAAGATTGAAGCAATGGAAAACTGTTCATGTCATTATCTAAAAAAATCAGTCATATGGGGAATCTTGCTGCTATGATGGTGTTCTGCAAAGTAAACGAAAGCTATTGTGCCTAAATTCATTTTCAGGGATGTGTGTAACCTGACGGATCAGCAACGTTGGCTAATATGGTTTTTGTTTGATTCTATTGGCAACCAGAGCAAAGACTAACTGAAGATTGTAAGAGGTGTTACCTATTATTCGCAAGCAACATCCAAGTGGGAATTTGTTGGAGCATATATAGTCATATATAGTGTGTCCGTCGCTTGTCCAATAGTCTAGGCTTAATGTTATACACCTGATATGTTGTAAACACATAAAACTGGGTCATTCGCAGGAGCATATGCGAATGAGACTCAGTCGTACGACTGAGCCACGCTAATGGACCAGCCGTGCGACTGAGAGATGCGATTAGGATATTCGTAAGACTAAACCATAAGAATGGTTCAGTCGTACGATTCAACCATACGCATGGTCCAGTCGTACGATTGAACCATACGCATGGTCCAGTCGTACGATTGAACCATACGCATGGTCCAATCGCACGAATGGGCCCAGTCGCATCTAATATGGGCCGAGGCCTATATATACCAGTTTCAATGTGTAGAGAGATAAGGTTTTAGAGAGAGTGTGCCCGGGAGCCTAGGGCTGCCGGATGATAGGGGAGATCATGCTCGATCTTCCCCTGCCAAGAGTCTTGATTCTTATGTTGTAACGAGCTTGTAATCGTTAGGTTTATCAATGAAACCATTCAATTATAGTTCGTATTATTGTTTGACTTTTGGTTTGTGCTGTTGTTTATCCTTCCGTCAAGAACATGCTCAGATGTTTATCGATCCAAGCCGACTTCATAGCGCTAACAGGGGGCAACCTGATAATTTTGTGGTGTGTTCACTACAAACCCTCCGAGACTATAACTCGTCCACTCAGGTCTACCAAGGGGTTTAAAGGCTTGTTGCATATGCTAAATGCAACCATGATTCCTATGAAAGTGAGTTAGCTTTCTTGCTTTTTATTTTTCGTTATTCTTTTAGTTATGCTAACCATTTTTCAGTCATCTCCCGAACTTGAACTTAGGCCAATATCTACTCGATGGTTCTCCTCAAGTGTGGGGATGGCTAGATCAAAGATCAGGTATGTTCAAGACTTTTTATGTGCTTCGAGACGAAGCCCGATTATATGGGGGTGGTGTTAAGTAATGGTAAACGTAAACGTAAACGTAAGTGGTTGAAAAAAAATAATTTTTTTTACTATACCGGCGTATCATACGCCGAGGGTGGGGGTATGATACGCCGACCCTTTCAAAACTTTCTGTTTTTTGGACAAATACGCCGGATCATACGCTGAGTGGCGTATCATATGCCGCGGGTGGGTGTATGATACGCCAAGCATGCTGAAATCCGGAATTTGACTTTTGTTGACCACTTTTCAACCACCCATTCACCCCATAACACCCCATCCATGAATTTAAAACCTCTTTAACCCATTTCTCCCCACTTCCATCATCTTCATCTCCAACATTACTCTCCCTTCGCATAAACTCTAGTTTTTCATCATCCACAACTTATTCAATTCTCAATCAAATCACACGATTCTTAAAGGCATCTTGAGTAATTTTTCGAGGGGAACACGAATTTCGGGTTAGTTTTGCAATTCTTGCAAAGGGTTGTAAGATCTGATACACTCAAAATTCGGGTGATTTGGGGGTTTTTTGAGATTCAAGCAAAAGTCATCACTTATCGCATCTCTAACATCTTCTAGGTATGTGTTACATAATTAAATGCAACTTTCGTGCTTAGAAAAAATTCGTTATATGAATATAGGAGAATACATAGATGAATTGGGAATGTGTTTGTTTATGGGTATGAATGCAAGCATATGATGACTAGTTGCATTGTTACAAATAATGGGACCCTACATACATGACTTTGGATAGATTAAGGATGAAAAGTTAGGATCATCATTGGGACAATTAATGGCACAAAACAAGTGGGTTGTCACATGTAATTGATGTTTTCACAAATGAAAATCAAATGCCTAATTACATATTTTAATCTAAGAGTATGTTCTAGGAATAAATATTTCTATAATAATGATGACAAAAGAACCCAACACCAAGGTTGTCCCAACACTTAGACATCTGGAACTAATTGAGGAAACGATTTGTTTGCAGGAATCATGCATCTCTTTAGAAGCAAGTCAAAAGGTAAGCAACTCGAGTCGTCAAGGTCGTCTAAGAAACAAAAGAAGCATGGTCAAGGGGATTTGCAAGATGAAGATATGACACCGGTTGATCATAGGAGGGGCCAAGACCAAGCTTCACTCGTGCCCTTAAGCTTTAAACCTATGACCCACGTTGGCAAAGAGACTTGTACATGGGCAAATTTGACGAAGGAGTGAAGAACATGGACAATATTTTCGTATGTGAACGGGCTGCGTTGTTTGAAGATATCGAAGCTTTAGGCATAGTGGAAAGGTTTGGGAGACTAGGTTGGGAGGCTGCATTGACTTTTTGTGATGAATGCCACCGGTAAGAATCCCAAGCAAGGCCATTCTGGGATAGATGTCAACATTGGCAAGAGAAGATGGAGACAACCCACCTCATACCACTACATTGAGAGGATGTGTAAGTAGAAAAAAGATGGCGATGTCCTTCGATATTATCCAACAGGTGGTGAACTTTGACTCACGACCCGCGGATCAATATGAATACCCCATCGAAGCAGTGTTATGGGACAACGAGTTTGTATCCCAAGAAGACATGACCATATTGGAAGACATGTTTGTAGACAGTATTAGGGGTCGGTTTGTAAGGACCCAAATGCATATCATGCCAAAGATCCTGAACATGATTAGCATGTTTAACATCATCCCAAAATTAAGTGACAAGAACACTATAAGGCAAACAGATGTTCGGATAATTCATGCCTTGCTGACAGAAAGGAGGATGTTTTCGTTAAGACACTTAGTCTTGATGAATGTTTGGGATAGTAGAAAGACTGCAGACAAGAAGATGATTCCACACTGCCGACTTATCATAACACTTATGAGGGCGCAAGGAGTATTAGGAAAAAATACCACTACATCGTCAAACCACACAAGTTCTTCATGATGGAGAAATTTAGAAACTAACGTGGTTTTACAAGAATACCAATACTCTAAGTCATGCTAAAGGACAAGGGCACTAAGGAGGTACTCATGGGGAGGAGACTAGGTGCTCCACCTTTACAACCAGGTGAATACTTAGAGCCAATGTCTTTAGATGAGGATGAAAAAGCTAAGGATAAAGAAGAGGAGGAAGATGAAGGCTACACCGAGAAAGGGGATGGCTTAGATCATACACTCATTCCCATTCGAAGGCGATTTGAAGCACCAACAGTCGAAGCAAGGATGAGGGGCATGAGGCCACCCGAGTATGGGCAATGGTTGGCAATCGCGCATTATCAGTGTGATATGACCAACCGCAGTTTACCCGTATCCGGCTTCACAACCATCACAATGGGTCCCATAACAGCCACAGGAACCACCAGCAGAAGGAAACACAGACGCATACAACTTCCAACAGATGCAGAGTTTGATGACCGAATGGTTTGGGCCACCATTACCGCCACAACAGTTTGATGACCCATATGACGACCCCAACAAGAACCATAATGGCACTCGCTGGTCGAGTGTTGCACACTGATCAGGTCCATGTGCTCTATCCCCATTAGCTATGAATAATATTATATGTGTGATCGAGAAAACGTATTAAATAACTGTAATAACTGTTTGAGTGATGAATGGGGAAGGATCTGGTTTGGGAACTTTTAATAAGAAAGGAACAAACTCCACTTGTGGTATTTCACGTCATAGGGGTTACAACCACACATTTGGGACAATGTATCCTAAGTGTGGAGATATGGGAAATTGAATTGAAAATGTGATATTTTTGAAAAAGTGAACAACTTTGAAAAATCCTTTAAGTAAACTTAATTGTACATGAAACTCAAAATTTTACATACGTGGTTTATTGTCACTAGTTTGTGCACTTATGGATCCTTTGGCATGTTTGTTTTGAAAATTAAGTAATGCACCCTAATCATGAATCTTCATAAAAGTAGATGAACGTTCTACGTGGTGTAACAAACCGATTGTAGATAACATACATGCTTCACATTTTATTACCTTTTTCCACCAATTGCATGAGAGTTGAGCTTGATTAAAAAACTCATAGTATGCTATGAGTCACTTTTATTCTTTGATTAAAAGAGGGAATCCACAATGTGCATCCGAGTTAGAACTCGTGTAATTGATACATATCAAGATCATAGACCAATGTGTCCATAAATATGATAGAGGCATTAGATTGAGCCATTTGTGTAACCCCTCCTTTTCAATTCCAAACTCATAAAATCTCCCTATAGATACCATGTTGAGCCCCAACTTGTTTTTTTATCAAGTCAAAACAATAAACTCACAAGCCTTAAGCCTTTGTGTTAGAAACTTAGGAGGTGAATCCAATCCACAAACTAGAAGAGTTACGTCAATAGTAGTCCAATAATAATAAAGTTAGTTGCTTTATCAAAAAAAGAGAGAAAAAAACACAAAAGCTAAGTTTCAGGTCAAAATGACCAAAATATGCAGCAACAAATATAGTGTGAGAAATTATTACAAAGAGTGCAATAGAAGAGTCGCATTGCCAAATAAGACGTCTATTATGTTTAAGTTGGATTTCATTCTCCTTTAGCCACTCTAAAATCCCTTTCAATCCCACCTTAACCCAAGCCTAACATTACCACCCAAGAAAGACCTCTTGATTTTGTATTATATTGTGCCAATTGATGACGATTTGATTAATATACGAGCTTATGATTAGTATGTGCATTCGTGGTTTGAGAGCTCCATAAACACTAATATATCATCACTAGTCCACAACATAAACCGAGAGGAGTTTTATTGTGAGAAATGTGAACGCATGAATGTTTGAAGCAAAAGGTAAGTATATGCCAACCAAAGATTTCAAATGCAAATCGTATCGAATGATTAGGTTATGAGCATTGCATCATGAAGTTAAAAACTAAGCATGTCTTGGGATCTTACTTGTTTAAGTTAGTGATAATGTGGCATGCGTGCTTAATTAGGGAGAAGTGTGCAAGTAAGTTTGTTTGAGGACAAACAAAATGTTAAGTGTGGGGATGTGATCGCGTGATAATAGTTCAAGGTTTAAGTGATTTAATTGTGTGATTTTACATAATGGTTGATGTGGAACATAGTTACTTTGAATTGTTTTGGTGTATAGGGAATCGGAGCTAAAAGTTGCACATTCGAGAAGAAAAGAAGCCCTAGAGGGAAGCACAGGGGGTAAAAATGCAAATAACAGAAACTATGCAAAAAAATGGCCAGAAACCCTAAACTAGCGTATGATACGCCGGGTATGGGCGTATCATACACCGGCCGACGTATGAATGGGCATATGTATTGGCATATTAGAAAAAATCCAGATGACCGGTGTATGACCCGCCGGGTATAGGTGTATCATACGTCGTTACCCTAACAAACTCCTAGTTTCATGGAATTTTAAGATATTTAAAGATCAACAACTCCACTTCGAAATCTAACTTTTTCCAGACGAATTCAAGGACTTTGAAGGTATCTTTTAAGTATTTGAAGCTTCCCAAATCATCATAACAATCATCATTTATCATCATCAAGCAAAGATCGAAGTTTTAATGACAACCATGCGTGGCTAAGTTCGTGTGATTGCTTTCGGGTGGAGAGTTTCTATCAAGTGAGGTGGTTAGTGTATCTAGGTTTTCTTTATGTTAAACACTTTGTGATTGAATGTATTTGAGGTTTTGATTGTGTTAAACACTTTGTGATTGAATGTATTTGAGGTTTTTGATTGTGTTAAACAATTTGTTTATAAATAAAGTTATTTGCTTTATCATTTTTCGGTTTTCTAAAGGGTTGTACTAAAAATTCGTACCTCGAACCTCGCTCGAAAAAAGCTCGACTCGAAAAAAGCTCGAATCTAAACGAGCCGGCCCGGCTCGGCTCGGCTCGAATTCTAAACGAGCCGAACTCGAGCCAGGGTTAGCTCAGTTCGAACTCAGCTCGTCACTTGGTTCGTTGGTTTGGCTCGTGGCTCGGTGCATATAATATATGTATATATTATATATATATATTTATATAGTATACTTATTATTATTATTATTATTATTGCCGCCGCTTAAAATATGGTTGAATACCCACTGAATCTTTCGATTCATCAGTTGATAGACGGATACATATCATCCTCCATCTTAAACATAGTCCCTAACTAGCTTCACTATACTTGCATCCGAACTCTAATAACCAATATTATTGGTAATCCACTGATCTTTTTGCATAAACACTGTCATAAGAAATGAACTGGCTTCAACATGATACTATTTTTTTCCTTCAACTATAACGGTTATCTTTTTCAATATCAGAACTTATTATCTATTCCTCAATGTCATGTTAAGATTCTACTATATACATTTTGTTATAAGTTCTCTTAGTCCATCACTTGTACTTTTAGACACTTAATTAAGGTAGACGTGAACAAAAAAACCGGGTCCATATCCGACCCGGTAGACCCGAACCGCACCCGGGTCCGGGTACAACCCGATACCGTGTGTATCCGGTTCGTACCCGGAAAAAACTAGGGGGTTGCACCCGGTTTGGGGTTTTTGGATTTTTCAAGAACCGGACCTGAACCGGTTGAACCCGGGTTGGACCCGGTTTCGACCCTTTTTTTTTAAAGTAGCCGTTTTTAACGGCTATATAGCCGTTGGGGACCAAATTTGACCGTTTTTTTTTGTTGTCTTTGCCTCTAAAATAAGTATAAATAGGTGTGGGTTGATATGGTAAGGTACCCAAGCTTCAAACACAAAAAAACATACGCAAAAAACACAAACAATACTCTCGTTTACTCTCAAATCTCAATATGGCTCACTCTCAATCTTCTGTTGGTCAAGGTTCATCGAACTCTCCAACCGTCATTTGTGTTCTTCCACACAATCGTAACATGGATGTTTGGTGCAATTGGGATATGGTTGAGTTGAGTGACAAATCTGTAAAGGCTCGTTGCAAGTTTTGTGGAGCTTTGAAAAATAATCCGGATTCGCAACAAACACAATTGAGTGGAGACAGTGGAATCTTTAATTACAACGTTAATGAGGTTCGAGATCGAATGACAAAGTTCGTGATTCAAGAAGCTTTGCCTTTCAGTCACTTCGACAACCCTCGGTTAACCAACTTAATTCGAGAGACACTTCAACCTCGTTACACTCACGTAAGTCGTACTACACTTAGACGTTATTGTTTAAAATTATGGAAGCAAGCAAAAAATGATTTAATTGTATTATTTGAAAATATAAATACCAGTGTAAACTTAACTAGTGACGTTTGGTCGGCGCCACACGGTTTGCCCGAATCGTACCTTTGCGTCACTGCTCATTAGGTAGATCCTAGTTCATGGCAAATGATAAAACGTACGATTGCATTTGATCTATTTCCGTATCCACACACCAGAGAGTTTTTATTTTACTTTTTGGATAATGTAATAACTACATTTAATTTACAAAATAAAATATTTTCAATGCCATTTGATAACGCTTCCAATAACACAACCGCGGTTGAAAAATTAAAATTAAAATATCTTTCGATTGCAAACGATGATTTTTTTCATATTCGTTGTGTTGCACATATTATTAATTTAGTAGTACAAGATGGTCTATCCGTACTATTTGTTGATAGCTTTATAAAAGCTTTTTGATTTATGCTACACGACGTTTTTAAAAAAAGTAGAAAAAGATATCAATATTATAAACAACTTTGTAAAGATGTAAAGATACAGAATCTAGATTTTTAGGGCCTAATTGGGATGTACCTACTAGGTGGAATTCGACTTGTCATATGTTTGATTGTGCTTTAAAACAAAAAAGCACTTTAAAAGCTTTTCATAATAGTTTTTCGGATAATTGCGAAGCCAGCCTGTTTTCGGATTTGGGTTGAAAAAATATTGGACATTTATCCGAATTTCTTGAGGTGTTTAAAAACTCAACTACAAAATTATCGGGAGTTTATTATCCCACTAGTTATTTGGTGCTTCAAGAATTATATTTTATGGCTTTGAATTTTAAAAATTTTCAAAATAAAAATAGTATGTTTAAAGAAATGATAGAACCAATGAAAAACAAGTTTAAAATATATTTTCTTGAGTTAGCACCTGTTTTTACTTGTGTCGATGCTTTAAATCATTTTTCAAATGTTGCGGAGGTAGAATGTTTAATAGACGAGATAAATGACAATTTGGATATGCATGACGAAAACCCCAATTTTTCAACCGAGGCAAAAGAAGTTTTTAATAAAAGTTTGAAAATTATTTATAATTTTTATTTAAATAAATATGGGCCTAACGTAAATATAACTACGCCAAAAGAATCAACCTCAAGTGCTAGTACCTCGTTTAAAAACCCCGTTATGACTATGTTGAATGTTGTTCGGGATGTGACGGCTAAACATCAAAGGGGTAACGCCCCAACAAACGAACTTGGTATATATAGTACGACGGATTTTATTTCAACTATAAGTACTCAAGATTATCATGCATTTGATATTTTGGCTTGGTGGAAAGGAAAGGAATCCCAAATTCCAATTCTTTCCGCTATGGCCCGTGATTTACTAAGCGTCCAAGCTTCTACGGTAGCTTCGGAGTCTGGGTTTTCTCTTAGTGGCAGGGTAATATCATTACGGAGAACAAGATTAACTCCGAAAGCGGCAGGGTAATATCATTACGGAGAACAAGATTAACTCCGGAAGCGGTGGAGATGTGCATTTGTTTAAAAGACCACTTAGACGCGATGGATCGTATACAAGACAAAACAAATCTTGAAGACTAAATTGCAATCGAATCTAAAGTACACGATGAAAAGGTAGAAGAAGGAGTATCCTCTGGTATATCCGACGAAGAATTAGTATTTGATGAAACCTCTAGAAGAAAATAGTCGATTAGTTAAATAAAAATTTTATATTATTTTTTATTGATTCTTTAATGTATTTTTTAAGTTGTTTTAATAAATAAATAATAAACTAATAAGTTATAGATGTTTTTTTAATGTTATAATAACAATAATAATAATAATAATAATAATAATAATAATAATAATAATAATAATAATAATAATTGTAATAATAATAATAAATAAATAAATAAAATCCGGTTGTATCCGGTTTTGGACCCGACCCGGTCCGGACCCGACCCTAACCGGTAGGCCAGGTAGGGTTTTAAGGGTGACCAACCCGACCCGAACCCGGACCCGGGTTCATCAATACCCGGGTCCCAAAAAATCCGGCTGGCCCGTACCCGCTTTAAAACCGGTTCTGGGTCCGGCCCGATACTTGGTTTGCCCATGTCTAAATTAAGGTGGTAAAAATACAAGTAAAGCTCTAGTGAATACCAGAGTTTGGACAGCCCAAAACAACATGTTTTCTTTTTACCATATTGGGATACATGTGGTTTGCATGTCAGGTTTTACGCAAAGTCTTATATATCCATGTTACGTTTATATGTTGTGTCTAGACCAACCAAACAAAAAAGAAAATGAACTGATATGAGACCAAACCCTCCACTAATTTGTATATTCGTATCAACTATTAATCAAAGGGTCCTTTGAAAATCAGTTTTTGGTTCAAAACTGGTTGAAGATTCTTTCAAAAAATGGGTCCATGGTTCACTCAGCTTCATACCTGGGCCAAGCCACTCTTCACTTTTATTATCCAAACATGAACGGCATCACTTTTCGGGTTATATTACTTCAAACTAAATAATTTTAATATGTAAAAACTAAATCATTAATAGAGAGACAACCAAGTTCAAAGTTCAGTTCCAGTCCATTATATTATATTTTTAAGAGTAATTTATACGAATCGTCCCTGAGATTTGCTTAAATTTCATTTTTCCTCCTAGGATGGAAAAATTACATGTTTAGTCCTAGAAAAACATTGCATGTTTTGTCCCTGGGTCTAACGTCTGTTAGTTTTTTCAGTTAAAATTTCCGAATGACGATTTTACCCCTAAAATAAAAAAACAAAAAAGGAAATACGTTGACCCAAGTTGCAGGTGGATATGGTCGGCAAACCACCGTTGGAACCACCCACAATCACCAAATCAACACCGACCCTCTACCTCCTCCGTTTGAACCCACCACCAAACCACCACCGCAGCACGACTATAAGAAATCTCCAATGGGGTACCCAGATCCAATCCTCATATTCGATTGGTGGTGTGGCCGATGGTGATGTTGACCCAGGTTGCAGGTTGTTGTGGTTGGAGGTGGTATTATGACGGTGGTGTGGTCGGCGATGATGTTGGTGCATGTGGTTGTGGTCGTTGGTGTTATTGTGACGGTGGTGTTGTCGACGGTGATGTTAATGCAGGTCGTTGGAGGTGTTTTGTTCACCGGCGATGGATGTGGTTTGAATCTGGTGTGGTTGTTGATAAGGTCGATCGATGGTGATGACGCTATGATGCTAGTCAATCGATGGTGATGGCCCGTTGATGATAACAGGGATCAACCGGTGGTGACAAGCGGTGGTAGGAGCCTTCAGACTAAACATGTAAATTTTTCAATCCCAGGGACGAAATGTGAATTTAAGCAAACCTCAAGGACAATTCGTCTAATTTACTCTATTTTTAGTTTTAACTAGGTCCAGATGCACAAAATTAACTACAAAGGAGGGGTTTTGTTGCTTTGACAACAACATTGTGCAAAAACACTAGACGGTCATCTAAATGTGAATGGTAGAGAATTGCACACTACACATGAACCATGTCCTGTTACTTTTAATCAAAGGAACTGTAATGAACTTAGAACTTTTGTAAGGATCTAGACTATGAATTAGGCATTAGCATTTAACCATAAGGTCAAAGAAGAAGCAAAAGGAGGGAACTACAAGTGATTTCTTCATTGTTCAAAATATGATAGATGTGAAAGTCATCTCTCAATTCCAACCAGAAATACATATCCTAGTCGGTAATCACAATAACCCCATTGCCAGAAGTGAAATGAAAAGTTTCTCCTTGACTCCTTCAACATGTTCAGGGTTCCTTCTAATGATCGGCATTGTTCTATGAACCTATTTATCGCAAGGGGACAATATTGTAAATTTTCATCATTAGTCAAAGCAAATCCTAATATGAGAAACACTATCACACATGGGAACCTTCAAGAGTTGTAATGATTCTTTTTATCCAAGTGAATATATTTGTAATCCCCTTGAAGGTTTCACATGGATGGCCTACAAAATACAATCTGGTGTTGCAAAATGCATCTAGACATGTAATTCAAGTGAGCTTATAGATTTTCTTTAACTTAGGTAATAGTATCCCATAACATCCAAACCGGAGAAAAAGGTCAACAAATAGGCTCTAACAAACTAGCTCTAGAATTTATAGCGCTTGTTATAATATTCCATCAATTTAATAAAAAGACATTGTTAATTAATCAAGGCACTTCTTCTTTAATCTAGCCAGGCTTCCTCTAATAATTAATTATTGACCATATGACTAGTAAAGCCTCCTCTAATAATTGATAATTGACCATATGACTAGTAATTGATTATGAGAGTATGACATTTGGCATGGAAGAAGCTAGGGGATGATAGTTTTCTTTTCCATCTTCATTTTTCTTTCTTTCTTTCTCCTTTTAGAATTAAGCAAACGTAACAATATAATTAATAACCCTAAAATGTGCTTCACCAACGAAAATGTATACTACTAGAGACCGTCATAACTCAAAATTTATAGGAGGATAAGAATATCCAGTATTTTTAGTTTTAAAGGTCAGAGAAGTCTAGCCTTCAACAAATATCATTAATAGTATAGTCATGGAATACATATCTGTCTATGACAAAAACAAAAACAAATAGTTGACATAAAAGTTGATGCAAGAAACTCAAATTCTTAGATAGTACTTTACAGGCAGTATACTGCTTTAAAACAACCAGAGAGAAGTTACAAGCTGGGTAATTTCTGGCTTTGCTGCAATATAGTCGACACTCGACATAGAGGTCAACTCTACACTTCAACTAGAAAATGTAAAATATTACATAAATATACCTAAAACCCCACTGTACCACAAGTTCTGTTTAGTACGGTCTGCCTGATCCTATTTCTATGAAGCAACATAATAATTAATAAAGAAGAAAATTTTACATAAAAGGGACCACTAAGCAGACTATGTGAACCTCAACAAGAAAGTGTCATAATGTTTCTATATTACAGTATGCACTACAGGTTTACATGTAATTTCTTAAGCATAATATGTGTCTAAAAGTGTACAAAACAGAATCTAGACATGACATCAATGAAAGATAATAAGTTGCGATATAGGAAATGATATCAATTATAGTGGAACGAAATAGAGAGATGGCAAAATTGTGGGTTGTGAAGGCTTTTCTTTTGGTCTTTTTCTTTTGGTCGACAGGTTCGATCATGTGGGCCGGTTTTCACTTAAATTATATGGGGCCTATTTTGTTTCTTGTCGACTAAGTTTTTTACCCTAGTTCTATCTCTACATAAACCAAGCATGTGTTATTGTAATCTTTGTGCTGAGCTGATAAAGAAACCCTAGCTGCATCTGTGGATGTAGGTCTCACATCGAGACTAAACCACATTATATTGTTCGTTTATTTTCTGTTTGTATGTGATAATCGTTTCTGTGTGTGTGTTGTCTAATTCGCTGTGTACAGCTGTGATTCCTGACAAAAGTGGTACTAAAGACTCCCAATTTATGAAATATGAAATAAAACTATATGACTCTAAGCATCAAAACTAGTATCATGTTGAGAGTATTTCATTTCCAATCATGGTTGGAATTTTTATAAGTAATTTTCAAAAACATGATATGCAATTTTTATATAATTTTCTTACAAAAACATGAAATTGGGGAAATTTAAACATAAAGGAGCTCAAAACAATTTCATGTTTTTTTTACAAAATGGAATACGCGTTGTTTACAAACAATGGTTTATGCAAAGTGTTATTTATATATTCATGCTATATTGATACGTTGTCTACTTGTCTTCCATGCATATGCATGTTCTATATTTTGTAATGTTGTTACAAAATCATAGCATATAACAAGGTGTTTATTTGCATAATATAATACATAATCTGTTAATTGAAATGCAGAGTGTATGAGGTTTGTATAAACACTAACACTCCTGAGATGTTTACCAGATAATGCATAAATAGATGTAACATATCAATCAAGAAAACTAATGGCATAACAAAAGTTCATGTAAACCAATTAACAGTTACTCAAACCAAAACTTACAGTGTATCAAAGCCCTTAAACCCTCTGCAACTTCTGCTACATGAATTCATCTTCAAAACTGTTCATCCAGCAGATCACTCCCTCTAAGTATGGTGAATCCAATTCGCGATTTAATCCGAGACCAAGAACCTTCCAATTTATACAACTCAACACCACCACACTCCTTCCCCCCAACCAAACCCTAGCAATCAACTCCTGCACACTCTTCCTCACAACTTCATCACCACCACCACCACCTCTTATAACCACTCTAGCATCTCTAAACGCCGGCCAACACTTGTCCTCCGCCAATTTCCGACAACTCAATCTCGAAGCTTCCACACACTCCGCCATCTCGCGTTCCTCGCACTTCTCCCTCTCGATCAGATCATCCTTCGATGCACCACCGCCGGCTAGGGTTTTCCACCACGGAGGTGCACACTTCCTCGATGCGCTGACGGAACAGCCGATTCGAGCTCCTGCCTCGCATTGCTGTATGATGCTTGATTCGCATGATTTGTATGCTGATGCCCATGATTGAGGGTTTTCGAAGGTGAGGATTAGGGAACCGTTTCTCCGGCGGGTGTGGGTCGCCGGAGAAGGGGAATTGGGCGGTGGAAGGTGATTAGGGTTTCCTCCGGTGAGTAATCGTCGGGATTCATAGGTATTTTTCGTTTATCGCCACCGTATGCGGTGGCGTTTCTGCCGGAATAATTAGGCGTATGAATACAAGTGAGTTATTTACGCTATCACCCCCTTAATATTTGCAAATATGTGAGTTATAACTAGTTAACTTTGATGATGAAGCTTAAATTCATATCTAACTTTTAAGGCATGAAATTAACAAAGATGTTCAATGTAGAATCAATCTATTTTTATAATCGATTTCATTTGATGTCTTATTTTAGCGTTATATTCATTCTTATCATTAACTTTTCCGTCTAAATATATAATAAATTTATAAATATCTTCAAGAAAAAAATTTATATTTAATTCTTTATTTGTAGGTGCCTAATTAACGCAAATAATTTTGAATATAGCATATAATAATTTGAACTCCCTATTATTTTAACTACAATGGCTTTATAGTTTCATATAATAGATTTTACTCTTTTATTCAAAGAACATCACATACCTAAACCTGAAATCTTTCTTTTTAATTTTTCGTGAGGTAGATACACCTTTTCTATCAAGATTAATTCATCTTCATTTCATATCTTTCCAATAACACATTCTTTGATGAATGTTAAAGATATCTTGCTTGACACCATGTTGCTATGACTAACCTTAGAAACGGTCTGAAACCAAGAGACATAGTGAACATCAAAGGTAAAACACAAAACCTTTGTCACAAAAACCTTCACTTAATTATATAAACATATACAAATCATACTAGTTAAAATATCATAACTTGTTTCCTTTAATATACAAGGTTGTACCATTGACTTCTAAGGACTTTATCATAAGTTTTAATTTGAGTCACTTTGGTGAATTCATCCATCTCCAATGAGATGAATATACTAGTGTATGATAACATGAAGTTTTAATTTGGACTTTATCATAAGTTTTAATTTGAGTCACTTTGGTAACTTTATCTAGAGCTTTAAATAACGAGAAGTAGTAAACAGGTAGGCAATCCAGAACCAAGCGAATCAGAACCACCCTACCACCGATTGATAGATTCTTAGCTTTTCACCTTGACAACCAAGATCAAAAGGTTTCTATTACAGGTTCCTAATTTTTTACCAAATTCCTATTCGCTCCAATGGGCAGGCCCAAGTACTTGAACGGGAGTGATTCGACGTTATATCTTGCTTTGACAGCCATCACTTCAATCTTGGCATTTGGAACATATACCCCCAATAGACTGCACTTTCTATTGTTTATTTCCAGCCTTGAGACTAAGAAAAAAATTCCCATCAATCTTAGCAGATTTTGAAAGTTAGCATGCGACCACTCACCCATAATTATAACATCATCTGCCTAGGATAAATTGGGCCGGCAATTAGGTAATTGAATCCCCCTGAACAACCCAATACTATTGGCCCGGTTGAACATCCAATTAAGAGCTTCCATGGCGATCACGAAGATGAAGGGCGATAGCGGGTCACCTTGTCTAACTCCCTGAGAACATAGAAACTCCGCGGTAGGATAACCATTAATCAAAACAGAGGCTTTAGTTGTTTGAAGCACTCCATTAACCCATAACCTTGATTTAGCAGGAAAGTTCATTTGGTCGAGTATGTAGTCAATGAAATCCCAAGAGATGGAGTCAAAGGCTTTATTGAAGTCAATTTTAAAAATGAGACTTTTATTGTGACTTCTTTTTATCCATGATACGACTTCATTGACAATGAGTGGCCCATCAAGGATGTTCCTATTAGTGAGGAATGTCGTTTGCGTGTCCGAGATAACCGATGGCATGACATTCTTAATACGATTGGCTAAGACTTTGGAAATAACTTTAGAGATGCACCCAATTAGAGAAATCAGCCTGAATTCTCAAACCCCCTAGGATCTATTACCTTAGGAACCAATGCAATGAAAGATGAAGTGCACACTCTACTGATGCGACCTTTCATGAAAAATTCAGCCATAAACATCGTGAAAATCATCTTTTAGCTGATCCCAAAAGTGTTTTATGAAGGTAAAATTGAACCCATAAGGTTCCGGAGCCTTATCACCACCACAGTTCTACACCGCATCCTTAGTTTCATTGGGTTTAAATGGAGTGACCATCAGCCTCACTAGCCAAAAGCCTCCTAATACCATTGCATACCATTTTTGGCCTTGAAGCCATGGTTTCACGCAACCTTTCCCCAAAGAAACGAACAATTTCTCCTTTTATAACTTTTGGTTCTGTAGACCAACACCCATTAACAAACACACCACTGATGCGATTTGAAGAGAGCCTTGAATTAAACAATCCATGGAAGAAGGAAGTGTTTTCATCTCCCTCTAGCGCCTATATGGCCCTAGATTTTTGTCTGAGATCATCTAAACCCACTTTCTCTAATTCTATAATCATTTTCTTAGATTCTAGAAATTCTTTACTCTATTCTTCGGTTAATCCCTTAGATTCAGAAACACTATCCACAGTCGCGACTCTAGAGGTAAGAGAACTTACCAGAGCAACATCATGGGTTTTGCGATTGGCATTCCAAGATTTGAGGTCAATTTCAATCTTTTTCAGTTTACCAACCAATTTTGCATCCGGTTGGGTAGCATAGATCGGAATAAGCAGAGCACTATAAACAACCTCATTAATCCATTCTCTGGTTAGCCATGATGAGAAAAACCTGAATGGTTTGGGACCGAAGTCTTTGTTTGAAGATTTCAGCGTAAGTGGGCAATGGTCCGAAAACTTCCGAGTCCAAGCAATTAGGGAAGCGTCAGGCCACCTATTTTTAAGTCACAACATACAAGAACCCGGTCGATTTTGCTAGCTTTTAACCCATTACTACTCATGTAAATGAACTTAGAACCCTCCATGTTGTACTCATGAAGATTTGCATCGTATATGAATTCATTGACAAGGTTAACACCGCGGAGATTGAACCCAGAATTCCTCCTATCTGATGAGCATATGACTTTGTTAAAATCACCAAACATGATCCACATTCCAGGAAGACTTGACTTTAGCCTCAGTAGGTTTTTCCATAGCTCCTTCTTAGCACTCGTGTCAAGTGGTCCATATATATTAGCCACGTTCATAGGCTTGATGGAACTCATAATGTGGCCACATACAACCAGGTAGCGTTGTAAGGCCCCGTTCCCAGGACGCTTACAGCTGGATTCTCATCGCACATAAAACATATAATTACATTGTATTTTATAAAGCATCACAGCGGAAACATTTAAAAATGGCATTTCATTTCAATATAGTAGCTTTTGCAAAATAATACATCGTTAATTAGTTACAAAATACATTATTGCATTACATCACAAAAGCATTATATAAATGGATGCCATCCCAAAAGAGCGAGTAGCCACCTCGTGCCATCCTCAACAATCATTATCTGCCAACTGGAAACACATCAAAGTCAGGGTTGCTGCGTGAATTCTAGTTTTATAAAATAAAACATACTTTTCTTTCGTTAAAATCGTTCTTTTCTTTCATGCGATCATACATCATACGTACACATAGATAATAGTTATTATCTTCATCATTCGTTAACTTCCGTTCATTCATTCGTTCCTTCTTTCATTCGTTCGTTCATCATTACATCTTTTCCTTTCGTCATCACCATGAACTTTACCCTTCATTCTCGTGGTACTGGACTTAAGCCTATAAAAGACCTTCATCGGTGGTGCTCGGCACCAAATGGTCACAGTACCTAAGGTAAAGTTCAGGTATACCATTGTCATATGCTATGCCCTTCATTCTCGTGGTACTGGACCTAAGCCTATAAAAGACCTTCATCGGTGGTGCTCGGCACCAAATGGTCACAGTACCTAAGGCATGCAATAATGGTTCATACATATGGTTAATCACAAAGAAAGACCCCGATGTGCATCCTCCCAGGGTAGCGAACCCGCACACCGTTAGGCTAACACCTTAATGGCGTGTCCCGACATCCAGTGCTTGCAAGACTTTCATCACTTTCATTGTTCATTAATGCATGCATTCTTACTTCATGTTCCTTTTTCATTATCTTTCACTTTACATTACATAATAATTTCATTCGTTCATTAACATGACACGTAAAGCCATAGGAAAGATAAACATACATCATAATAAGGAACATATCATACACAGGCATCAACATCATACAGGGCAACATCATACATACATAACATACATAATCATGCAAAATCATCATCATCATGCCCCAACATGCTCTCTAAGGCCTCAAGTGTCATCTTACATGAACTTACGGGAACCTTTACGTCCAAACTTACATCTGCACTTTCCCCCGAAAGTCAGAAGTTAACTAGACTTCTCCTCGGGTCCAACAGCCCTATTCGGGCGTATGGACACCCTTCAGTCGCATGGCCTCCATGCGACTGAACATCATGCGAATGAACCAATGCAAATGAACACTCATGCGAATGAACACCCAATCGTGCGAATGGACTCTCATGCGGATGGATCTAATGCGGATGAACACTTATGCGGCTGGACCCTCAGTCGCATGACTCCCCATGCGACTGCCCCCAATCGTGAAAATGAACTCTCAATCGTGTGAATGAACCCCAATCGCATCTCATTCGGCCGTATGGCCTCCATTCGGTCGCCTAGCCCTAGCTGGTGCAGAATGCAGTTTATCCCGAACCTAATCTACCATTTTTGACCTCCAAGCTCATCCAAACTCAATTTAAGCCCAAATCAACCATCCTAAACCTTAGGGATGCATACCACAACACCATTCAAGCACACACAAGCTCACAAAAAAGGCTCAAACGCATCACACACACATACATATACACAAACAGGTCAAACATGCACACACTCAAAAACCTAATTTTCAGATGTTTTTCAGCCCCAAATCATTCAAAAACGTTTAAAGGAGGGGTCCTAGAACTCACACAAATGACCACAATGAGGAGAGCTTCGATTTGACTCGCTTCACAACGATTTTGGCCACTCGAACCAACCTGAACCAACACTTCTTCCTATTTTCTTCCTTTTTCTCTTCTCCCCTCTTGTTTGGATGAAATATGAGTGTGGGGAGAGGGTAAGGGCTGCCCTCTCCCTTTATATACCCCCACTCACCCAACTTTCTTTCGTTGGCGAGTTTGGTCCCTCGACTTAGGACTTTATTTCTTTTCTTCCTTTGCCGGCTTCAAAATAAATAAATAACCGGGTGTTACAAGTCCACCCCCCTTAAATAGGTTTCATCCCCAAAACCTGTTATTCCTTGAACAGACGTGGGTAATGATGCCTCATTTCTTCTTTAGTCTCCCACATTGACTCGGATCCCTTCATGTGCTTCCACTGTACACGCACAAGAGGAACCACTTTATTTCTCAGCCACTTCTCTTTTCGATCTATGATTGCCACTGGTTGCTCCACATAATTGAGCCGTTCGTCTACTTCAATATCTTCCAATGGAACAATCATATCTTCGGCTGCCAAGCATTTTCTCAGATGAGATACATGGAATGTCGGGTGGATTCCACTTTGCTCATCCGGTAATTCCAATCTATAGGCCACCTCTCCTACCCGAGTAACGATTCGGAAAGGGCCTATGTACCTTAGGCTCAGCTTGCCCCTCTTTCTGAATCGGATAATACCCTTCCAAGGTGAGACCTTCAACATAACCCGGTCACCCACCTGGAACTCAATCGATCTGTGTCGTTTATCGGCATACGACTTCTGTCTATCTTTGACTGCCTTCATGAAGGCTTTGATCTTCTCAAGCTTCTCAGTCGTAGCCTCGATCACCTCGACGCTCCCCAACTCCTTCTAACCAATATCACCCCAACAAACGGGGGTTCTACATCTCATGCCGTATAGCATCTCATATGGTGGCATACCAATGCTAGCATGATAGATGTTGTTGTATGAGAATTCGGCTAACAGTAGGTGGTCATCCCAACTTCCCCCAAAATCAATCACATATGCCCGAAGCATGTCTTCCAATGTCTAAATGATCCTTTCCGACTGACCATCAGTTTGGGGATGATAAATCGTGCTAATATATAACCTCGTCCCCATGGCATCGTGGAATTTCTTCTAAAATTTGGAGATGAACCGGGTGTCACGATCATACACACTAGACACCGGCACACCATGATGAGATACAATTTCCTTGATGAATAGATCCCCCAACCTCTTAGATGAATATGTCTCACGGATCGGTAGGAAGTGAGCATTCTTCGTCAGACGGTCAACAATCACCCATATGGCATCATACCCTTTCGGAGTGTGTAACACCCGGTTATTTTAAAAAGACAAGAAATGAAGAATAAAAGCAAGAAAATCAATAAAGTCCAAGTAGAGGGACTAAAAGTGTCCAAAAGGACAAATCTTTGAAAAGTTGGTGTAAAGGTGGGCATGGCCGCCCACCCTCCCTTAACATCATTCTTTCACTTCGGTTTTAGAGAGAGAGAAAGGGAAGAGAGCAGAACTTCGAGTTTGAAGAAGGAGAAAAGAAGAAATCGAATTCAAGGTTTTTATGTGTTTATGATGGGTTTTGTCCCGGTTATATGCTTATGTGCTTATGTGTTTGTGTATGTGCTCGGGTGTGTGTGTTTGGTGGTGTTTTTAGGTGTTTAAACTTAGTTCCAAAGGGTTAAAAAGGAAGAAACACCCAAGTTGCACCAGGTGAGTTCTAGACCCTGGTTTCTACTTGTTTTAAACATCTTTGGGGCTGAAAATGTATTAAAACGATTTTTAATTTTTATGTATGTATACCCGTATGTATTATGCATGTTGGATGTTGATTCTTGAATGCTTATAGGTTGTTCATGTTTAGAATAGCCATGTTAAGCTTAGAACAGATGGGTTTGATGATTGGGTTCGAGATCATCCTAGAAACATGTTACACAGAAGGTTCATGCGCCTAGATAAGGCTCATGCGCCTGAAAATGCCTTAGAAGGATTTAAGTGTAACCCATGCGCCTAAACAGTAGCCCATGTGCCTAAAATTACCTTAGAAATGTTTAAGTATAGCCCATGCACCTGAACAGTGGTCCATACGCCTAGAAATATTAGTCGGACGACTAAGTGTAGGGCCATGCGCCCCAATAGTGCCCATGCGCCCAAGTGGCTCATGCGCCTAAGTGTCCATGCGTCCGAATAACCCATGCGCCTAAGTGTTCATACGCCCGAATAGTGTCCATGCGCCTGAATAGTTCATGCGCTTAAGTGATAAAATGATTAAGTGTTGGCTGATGCACCTACATAGTGATGAAACGCCCAAACAGGACTCATGCGCCCAAATAGTGTCAAAGCGCCCAGATACTTAGAAATTTCTACAGAATTTTTGGGAGTCTGTGCTTTTAGGGTTTTGACCGAGGTTGACTAGGGCTTATTTATGATGATGTTCCATGCATGATTATGATTGTTCCTTATTATTATTATTGCTATTAATATCA
Organism: Flaveria trinervia; assembly: GCA_025506515.1. Taxonomy (NCBI): domain Eukaryota; kingdom Viridiplantae; phylum Streptophyta; class Magnoliopsida; order Asterales; family Asteraceae; genus Flaveria; species Flaveria trinervia. The sequence goes on along the minus strand of CM046442.1, from coordinate 8,982,393 downwards.
TTACTTATAGTATGTGATTTTATGTGGTATGTTTATTATCGTAATGTAAAGTATATTGTAATAATAAAGAGAAAAAGCAATAAATAAAAGAAGAGGAACATTAATAAAATGTTAACAAGTCTTGCAAGCTTACAGGAGGTACAGGACCCTGTTGTCGTTAGCTCAACTGTGTTGCGGGTTAGCTACCCTATTATGCACACAGGGCCAATCAATTGAGATTGGCAGGACCTTTGCAGCATGACCTGGGTGATTGGGACGGCCTTGTATACAGTACACAGAACCCTTTCGAGGGATATAGTTGACCCTTTCGAGGGATATAGATGGCCCATCACCCGTTTTCCATCATGCATACAGTTGGGGTATTGCTCATTGGTCCATACAGAAAGTGAAAGATAAAGATAAAAGTTTACAGAACATACAAGGCATACAGTAAAGAGAACGAACAATAAATGTTCATATAGTTAATGCGTGCTCGCGTATACAATACAGAGTTGTATTTTACAGAAAAGAGTATTTTCATATACAACATACAGAAAGTATTTTATTACTTATAAAACTAAAACTCACTCAGCAACGCTGACTTTTATACATTTTCAGTTGGCAGGTAATTATTGCTGAGGATGGCACGAGGGTGAAGCCACTCGGCAGGGAAAGACTGACATCCATTCGTATTTTATGTTGCTGTTGTTTTGTAATGCAGTAAAACAATTCTTTTGTAATCAGTTAAATGATGATGTATTGCTCAACAAAAGTGGTTTAAATGAAATGAATGGTTTTTGATAAATTATTTCCACTGCTTAAGTTTGTATAATTATAATGTTTAATGTTTTAACTGCTGTGATCGACCAACTGTGAGGTTTCCAGGAACGGGGCTTTACAGAGTGCGCGGCAACTTCGTAATGAAATCCATGGTGATGTGCTCCCACTTCCATTCTGGTATATCCAAAGGTTGAATCTTCCCATACGACTTCTGATGCTCAGCCTTCACCTGTAGACAAGTAAGGCATTTATTCACATACTCCACTACATCGCGCTTCATACCCGGCCACCAATAATCTTTCTTCATATCTTGGTACATTTTCGTGGCACCTGGATGAATGGAGTATCAAGTCTTGTCAGCTCCATCTAAAATCTTCACCCGTAGATCCCCAAAACGAGGAACCCACGTTCTCCCGAATTGAGTTCTAACACCAAGCGTGTTTTCACCTAATTTTGCGACCAGACCTCTCATTCTCTCAGAGTTAAGATGATCTTCTTTCAATGCCTCATCTTGAAACTCTTTGACCTGCTTCATCACATCAGAGGTCATGATTAGCTGATACGTTTCCACCCGAATCGGCTCGGGCCTCTCTTTCCGACTAAGTGCATCTGCTACCACGTTGGCTTTGCCCGGATGAAAATGGATCTCACAATCATAAACCTTTATAATATCCAACCATCTTCTCTGCCTCATGTTCAGGTCCTTCTGCTCAAAGAAGTACTTCTAGCTCTTGTGGTCAGTGAAGATGGTGCACTTCGTTCTGTAAAGATAGTGCCTCCAAATCTTTAATACAAAGACCACGGCTGCTAGCTCCAAGTCATGAGTAGGATAATTAACCTCATGAACCTTCAACTATTGGGATGCATGGGCTATAACCTTCCCTCTCTGCATCAACACGCATCCCAACCCCGAGTAGGAAGCATCGGAATAAACCACTAGATCTTCACTTCCATCGGGTAGTGACAGAACATGAGCTTGAGTCAATCTTATCTTCAATTCCTCGAATGCCTTCTCTTGTGCTTGAACCTATACAAACTTCATATCTTTTCGGGTCAACTTGGTTAGTGGAGAAGTGATCTTGGAAGAGTCTTGGATGAATCTTCTGTAGTAGCCCACCAAACCCAAGAAACTACGAATCTCGGATGGCGTCTTTGGAGACTTCCATTGCATCACCGCCTCCACCTTTGCTGGGTCCACCATAATCCCATCAGGATTTACCACATGACCCAAGAACTGAACTTCGCGCAACTAGAACACGCACTTAGAGAATTTGGAATACAACTTCTCCTTTCTCAACGTCTCCAAGACCTCTCGAATGTGACTGGCATGTTCTATCTCGCTCTTCGAATAAATCAGGATATCATCAATAACACAATCACTGATTTATCCAACATTGGCTGACACACACGGTTCATCAGATCCATAAAATCAGCTGGCGCATTGGTCAAACCAAAAGACATGACAAGAAACTAGTAGTGACCATAACGCGTGCGAAAAGCTGTTTTAGGAACATCCTGCTCTTTCACCTTCAGCTGATGGTAGCCAGATCGAAGGTCGATCCTTGAAAACCAACTAGCGCCTTGAAGCTGAACGAACAAATCATCTATTCTCGGTAAGGGGTATTGGTTCTTCGCCGTCAACTTGTTCAGCTCGCGGTAGTCAATGCACATCATCATACTACCGTCTTTCTTCTTCACAAATAAGACCAGAGCACCCCAAGGAGAGATACTCGGTCGAATGAAACCCTTATCAAGCAGCTCTTGCAACTGCTCCATCAACTCTTTCATCTCCGTCGGAGCCAACCGATACGGTGCCTTGGCAACAGGTTGGGCACCCGGTATTAGATCAATCTGAAACTCGATCTCTCGGTCGGGTGGCACTCCTGATAAATCTTCTGGGAACAAGTCCGGAAAGTCACACACAACCGGTACATCGGATAGTTGTGGTGTTGGCATATCTACATCCTTTACATAGGACAAGTAGGCACTACATCCACGCCTCATACACTTTCCCATCACGGCCATCGATATCACCTTTGGAATCGTAGTAACCCGATCACCATAAACCGTCACTGAACTACCGTCAGGCGCTGTCAAATGAATCATCTTCTTGCGACACACAACGTTCGCCTCGGAGTCTGCCAACCAATCCATCCCAAGAACCAAATCGAAACCACCGAAGGTCATCACGAACGGTCTAACAGGAAACTTATGACCCTCAAGTTCCACATCATAGTTCTCTATCATCTCCGAAATCCTGGTAAACTTACCTATGGCAGTTTCTACATCAAAGGGGGCATTAACACATCTGCTACTAACAGGCAACTTAGCATAGAAAGCAACATAAATAAAACTTATACCGGCACCCGAATCAACACAGAAGCTAAACTTTGGTTCACTAGAAACGTACCGGACACGACATCAGGGTCCGTCCTAGCTTCCTCCTGTGTCATAGTGAATTCCCTGGCGCTCGCCCTCGGCCCTTCACCTCCCGTCTTCTTCGCCCCGGAACTCTCAGCCCTCGGCTTCTTACAATCCCTGCTCATGTGACCCTCTTCAACACAGTTGTAGCACCTGCACCAGACCATACGACAGTCCTTTGCCATGTGCCCCACCTTCCCACATTTGAAGCATAAGTTCGACCCAAACCTGCATTCCCCACTATGCTCCCTTCCACACTTGCCACACCTCTTCGTCCCCGCACTTAATGTGACCACACGGCGGTCATCCACTTGTGCCTTCTTATTACCCGTCGAGGCATCACCCCGACCAAACCTCTTCCCCTGCCAGTTTCGATCACCACCGCTCTTCTTGCCACCTTCAATCACCACCACCATTCTCTCATCATACAGTCTCCCTGCCAAATCCACCACCGACCTAAACGTGCTCGGCCGAGCAGCGATCATGTGCCTGCGAATATCTGCTGGCAAACCCTGAATGTACCTCTTGATCTTTCAAGACAGAGGTGTCACCTGATCCGGCACCAGACGTGCCATCTCGTTGAATTTGGTGGTATACTGTTGGTGCATCATCGTTCCCGCCTCCAGCTGCAAAAACTCTATCTCAACCTTATCCATTTCTCTGTAAGGACAGAACTCCTCAATCACCAACTTCTTCAGTTCAGACCATCTTATTCTCCTAATGGCCCCGCTACCCTCGGCTTGGACTATATTGTCCCACCAGCATAGAGCCGAGTCTATAAATGAATGGGTAGCAAACTTCACCTTCTGGTCCTCCCGACACTCGCTGATATCAAGAACAACCTCCATTTCCCTCACCCACCGGTGAGCAGCAGCAGCAGTGCCGTTTCCATCAAAAGTAGGGGGCTTGCATCTCATAAATGCCCCGTAGTTACAACCTCGTGCCGCCTCCGATGCAGGCTCTTCTTCTTTCTCCTCTTCATCATCAGAGAGAACCGTTTCCAGCTTCAGTTGCTCCTGTCCTCCCGAATACCTGTTTCTCTCCTTTCTTTCCCCTTCCCGTACCGCCTTAATCACTTCGGTCACCACAAACGGTAAGATTGTCTGCATGACCTGGTGAACTTCTTCCATAATAGCCTCCTTTACTGAGGCTCTCAGATTGGCGATCTCGTCGCCACCCTACGGATGAGGGGTCTCTGGTTCTTCAGGAACCACCTTTTCCACTCTGGGTCTCCCCCTCTTGGGTCGCGGTTCAGCACCGTGACCTCCACCACAAGAGGCTTTCGAAGATCTACCACCGGCCATCACACGCATGCTGAAATATTCAAACACCAACACGGTCATTCAAGGGAACAACTCAATTTATGTCAAGTATAGTAAATCTCTAATTACAGTGGCCAGTTGTGATTAGCTACTTACTTTACTCTCCAAACCCCGAGCATTACCTATCCTGACTACATTAGTATTTAAATCCGCAAACAACACATAACACATCACATGCGCACATAATACCGGCTAACTTTACGAAAATACATGATGGCACGCAGCTACTCAGATTGGCATCCCTTCCCTTTCCGTCCCATTCTCAGTTTAAGTTAAGGTTTATTTTGAAATTTTACCCATTTCACTTAAACTTTAGCTCTAATACCTACTTGTAAGGCCCCGTTCTCAGGACGCTTACAGCTGGATTCTCATCGCACATAAAACATATAATTACATTGTATTTCATAAAGCATCGCAGTGGAAACATTTAAAAATGACATTTCATTTCAATATAGTAGCTTTTGCAAAATAATACATCGTTAATCAGTTACAAAATACATTATTGCATTACATCACAAAAGCATTATATAAATGGATGTCATCCCAAAAGAGCTGAGTAACCACCTCGTGCCATCCTCAGCAATCATTACCTACCAACTGGAAACACATCAAAGTCAGCATCGCTGAGTGAGTTCTAGTTTTATAAAATAAAACATACTTTTCTTTCGTTAAAACCGTTATTTCTTTCATGCGATCATACATCATACGTACACATAGATAATAGTTATTATCTTTATCATTCGTTAACTTCTGTTCATTCATTCGTTCCTTCTTTCATTTGTTCGTTCATCATTACATCTTTTCCTTTCGTCATCACCATGAACTTTACCCTTCATTCTCATGGTACTGGACCTAAGCCTATAAAAGACCTTCATCGGTGGTGCTCGACACTAAATGGTCACAGTACCTAAGGCACGCAACAATGGTCCATACATATGGTCAATCACAAAGAAAGACCCCGATGTGCATCCTCCCGGGGTAGCGAACCGCACACCGATGGGCTAACTCCTTAATGGCGTGTCCCGACATCCAGTGCTTGAAAGACTTTCATCACTTTCATCGTTCATTAATGCATGCATTCTTACTTCATGTTCCTCTTATATTATCTTTCACTTTACGTTACATAATACTTTCATTCATTCATTAAAATGACACGTAAAGCCATAGGAAAGATAAAATACATCATAATATGGAACATATCATACACAGGCATCAACATCATACATACATAACATATATAATCATGCAACATCATCATCATCATGCCCCAACATGCTCTCTAAGGCCTCAACAGTCATGTTACATGAACCTACGGGAACCTTTACGTCCAAACTTACATCTGCACTTTCCCCCGAAAGTCAAAAGTTAAACTACACTTCTCCTCGGGTGCAACAGCCCTATTCGGGCGTATGGACACCCTTCAGTCGTATGGCCTCCATGCGACTAAACATCATGCGAATGACCCAATGCGAATGAACACTCATGCGAATGAACACTCATGCGAATGAACACCCAATCGTGCGAATGGACTCTCATGCGGATGGAGCTAATGCGGATGAGCACTTATGCGACTGGACCCTCAGTCGCATGACTCCCTATGCGACTAGCCCCAATCATGCGAATGAACTCTCAATCGTGTGAATGAACCCCAATCGCATCTCATTCGGCCGTATGGCCTCCATTCGGTCACCTAGCCCTAGCTGGTGCAAAATACAGTTCATCCCGAACCTAATCTACCATTTTCGACCTCCAAGCTCATCCAAACTCAATTTAAGCCCAAATCAAGCATCCAAAACCTTAGGGATGCATACCACAACACCATTCAAGCACACACAAGCTCACAAACAAGGCTCAAACGCATCACACACACACATACACATAAACAAATGGGTCAAACATGCACACACTCAAAAACTCAATTTTCAGATGTTTTCCAGCCCTAAATCATTCAAAAACATTTATAAGTGTAAGGCCCCGTTCCCGGGCACCTCACAGCTGGTGATTCATCGCACATAAAACATATACTTTACAATTATTCATCAAAACGTTGCAGCGGAAATAGAAGGCATTTCATTTCATCATAAAACTTTTGCAAAATAATGCATCGTTTGTCGGTTACAAAATTAAATTGTTGTATTACATCACAAAAGCCTTAATTAAATGGATGCCATCCAAAAGAGCTGAGCAGCCGCATCGTGCCATCCCCAGCAACGTTTACCTGCCAACTGAAAATGTATAAAAGTCAGTGTTGCTGAGTGAGTTCTAGTTTTTTTATAAAACATACATAAAATCATTATTTATTTCCTTTCAAAACCCATACTATACGTTTCGTTCGTTCGTGATCATACATCATACGTACATACAGATAATATCATTATTATCTTCCATTACGTTCATTAATCTTCGTTCATTCATTATATCTTGTGACATGTACAATACCTTGAACATTGTGCACGAAGCTGGTTACTGGGCCTGAGGTCTATCATAGACCCCGAACATTATGCACGAAGCTGACTCCAGTACCTGAGGCAAGTACAATCACCATTCATCTTTCTTTTCATTCCGGATCAATGCCATGTGCTATACCCCAAACATTGTGCACGAAGCTGGTTACTGGGCCTGAGGTCTATTATAGACCCCAAACATTATGCACGAAGCTGACTCCAGTACTTGAGGCAAGCGGCAAGGATCCCATACATATGGTCAATCACAAGGATTGGACCCCAGTGTGCATCCTTCTGGGGTAGCTAACCCGCACACAGTTGAGCTAACACCCTTCATTGGGTGTGAACCTCCATACATTTGCTTGCAAGACTTTTTACGTTCATTCATTCGTTAATGCATGCATTCATTCATCATGTTCCTCTTTCATTATCTTTCACTTTACGTTACATAATACTTTCGGTTCATTCATTAACATAACACGTAAAGCCATGGAAAGATAAACATTCATCATCATAGGAACATAACAAAACTTACCATACACACATCATCACCGGGCATCACACATACATAACATACATCATGCAACATCATCATCATCATCATCCATAACATGCCCATCATACTGTTTATGACCTCAAAAGTCAACTTATAGTCCCCCGAGAATTTCCCAAGTCAAAGCCTACTTTACACATTTTCCCCAAAAATCAGAAAAATATTCTAAGTCCTAGGCGCATGGGCACTATACAGGCGCACGGACACTATTCAGGCGCATGGGGAACACTTAGGTGCATGGGCCACTTTCAGGCGCATGGGGACTCTTGGACGTCTGAACACTTAGAAATTTCATCCCAATCTAGGCGCATGGATACTATTCGGACGCATGAGCACTCAGGCGCATGGGCCACTTGAGCGCATGGGCACTATTGGGGCGCATGGCCCTACCCTTAGTCATCCGACTTACATTTCTAGGCGCATGAGCCACTATTCAGGCGCATGGGCATAACTTAAACATTTCTAAGGCAAGTTTTAGGCGTATGGGTTACTGTTTAGGCGCATAACTTACACTTAGTTCTTTCTAAGGCACATTTAGACGTATGGACCCTTATCTAGGCGCATGAACATTCTGTAAACATGTTTCTAGGATATTTTTCAATCCTAATCATCAAACCCATCGATTCTAAGCATAATGTGGCTATTCTAACCATGAGTAGCCTATAAACATTCGAGAATCAACATTCAACATACACATTACATACGGGTATTCACACATAAACTTAGTAAAATCATTTTAATACGTTTTCAGCCCCAAATGTGTTTCAAAACATGTAAAAACCGGGGTCTAGAACTCACCTAGTGCAACCAGGGTGTTCTTCCTTTTAACCCGCTTGCAAAGAGTTCGAAACACCTAGAAACAAACATCAAAAACACACACAACCGAGCACAAACACAACCTATAAGCACATAAACACAAAACCGGGACAAAACCCGTCATAAACATATAAAAATCATGAATTCTTACCTTGAATTCGCCCACTTCTTCTTCTTCTTCTGAAAACCGAGAGTTCTCTGCTCTCTCTCTCTAAGAAACGAGGAAGATGGTGATGTGAAAAGAGGGTGGGCGGCCATGCCCACCTTTACACCAACTTTCAAAGATATTTGTCCTTTGGACACTTTTGGTCCCTCCACTTGGACTTAATTGCCTTTCTTTCTTTTATTTTTCATATTCTTGACTTTTCAAAAATAACCAGGTGTTACAATAGGAGGGGTCCTAGAACCCACACAAATGACCACAACGAGGAGAGCTTCGATTTGACTCGCTTCACAATGATTTTGGCCACTCGAACCAACCCGAACAAACACTTCTTCCTCTTTTCTTCCTTTCTCTCTTCTCCGCTCTTGTTTGGCTGAAATATGAGTGTGGGGAGAGGGTAAGGGCTGCCCTCTCCTTTTATATACCCCCATTCACCCAAATTTATTTCGTTGGCGAGTTTGGTCCCTCAACTTAAGACTTTATTTCTTTTCTTCCTTCGTCGGCTTCAAAATAAATAAATAACCGGGTGTTACAAGCGTTTATCTTTAATTACTTGATTTTTACAGAATATGTTAGGGTCCCAAAAGCTAATCAAACCCCTTGATTTCCCGTTTGGTTCAATCCAATCAAATTTGATATTCTTATTACCCTAAATTGAGCCAATAGGGATCTTGGAGGAGTCCTTAACAAAGGATTCTTGAATACATAAAAAATTGCATTGATGCTTAATTCGAAGATCCTTTAGCCACATACATTCAGTGGATCACCGAGCCCCATGATATTTATTGTTAGAAAATCCATTAGTTCACATTATTACACAGACACCCTCAATTAATTCTTGGACTTGTTCCCTGAAATTAGAGAGGTGAACACCCACCACTAGGCAATATCCAGGGTGTTTTGAATTTCATCAACTACCCCATTTCCAACCCCTTCATTTACCATGGAATCCCCCTCACCAGCAACTTGAACTTCATCTACAGTTGGAGGTTGTGCTCCTAAAGTTGCAGAATTGGTAAGGTTCTCCAAAGGGTCAATTAAGTTGGGCAAAATATGCAGTTCTTTAAGACCATCCAATCTTTTACTTGGAAGTCCAAATTAGTGGGGGAAATAGGGTTTACAAACTTCGGAGTGCATGGGGGAGACAAAGCATTAACTGCAAGCAATCCCATGTTCATTAAAGGGGAAGCTAAAGGGTTCAGGTTAGGCGTCGGACTTGGAGGGGGCGTCTTCAAAGTAGCACTTGGAGATTTCACCGTGTTTGGAGTGTCATCAGAGACAAAATCAGGTGCCCAACAAAGTTCCATTTCCTTAACCCAAATAGACATGATCTGCCCTTTCCATTCTATCGTAACAAAACCAGGAACGAGAGTCGATTCCAACATGAGTGATCGGAGGATGTTTATTCGATACTTATATTGTTCAATTTCTTTATTTTACATGAATATTGGTGTCGAACATGTGTACTTTGAGTGTGTTAATGTGTGCAGGTGCTAGATGACAAAAGAACATAATTTGGGAACTTTATGGAAGTATTAGAGCAGGTGGAAGGACTAGATATGCAATTACACAAAAGGTGGAGTAAAATCAAATCAATCAGGCACCACCGTATCAGTCACTGTATCCACCACCATATCATACTTTGACCACCGTGTCAGTCACTGTATCATACGCTAGTCAGCGTATCAGCCAACGTATCCTGAGCAAAATCCAGTGAATGAGCACCATACAACTTCATGACCGGAGTATGATACGCTGGGGTTCATCGTATGATACGTCGGTCACCCTAACGACCTCCGGATTTTGTGGATTTCCTTCCCTATTTAACCCCAATCATGAGGGTTTCGAAAGAGACTTTTCCCACATGAAATTTAGATGTTTCCAAGGCATTTTTGGGAGTTCTTTTCGCCACGGTTTCACCTGAATCAAGCATTAAGAACATCGAATCAAGCATTGAAGATCCAATCATGCCAATGGGCGGCTAATCATATTCGTAATAACTTTCAGGAGGAGAGTTGTTGTAAGTGAAGCACTATGTTTAGTTTGAATTGATGTTTTTAGGTTATGTTCTCTTGATCCAAGAATATATTAGTACGTTTGTTTAAAGTTAAAAGACTTGTTTATGCTTAAGTATTTGTGTGCTTTTATTCGTATTCGGTTTCCTTGCATCGTTAGCAGTTTGTCATGTATGTGTATACTTTGCATAAATGATTTGGTAATTGTGTAACCGAGCGAGTCTTAAAAGTTTGTTTCGTAATTATCACTTTAATCAAATGATTTTGCAAAATCATATTTATGTGATTTCCAATCAATTCTTTTGAGACCAAGTGTGGATCTTTGAACTTGAATCTTAAAAGTGGTTGCCTTTTTATCATAAGCTTCAAAATCAATTATCAAGTTTGTTGCTTTCTTAATTATTTTTATATAATTTATCTTTCCGCCTAAATAAAAACCCAAAAAGATTTTCTTTTTAGTATTTTCGTTTCGTATCTCAAGTTCTTAGTTAAAAAGTATGGCACTTTCCACCAATTTCCTGTGGAGACAACGTTACTTACCCATACTAGTTATAGGTAGTTAAGTATTTAATATTAACTTGTTTTTTATCCAATCACGACAATACGATCAACAAGCACACCAATTTTATTGAAAGTTAGAATCCTGTCCCGAATTGAGGCATCCGAACCTTTAACCAATTGGCCAAAAGACTGTTACCTATACAAGCAAATGTTTTACAATCCCACAGCTGAATAGCAACCCCCGGATTTGAACTCATGCAAGATGATCACAATGAATAGGTTGGCCTTCCCAAGCATCAAGAGATAAAAAGATATGTTTCATGACCTCAGATTGCTTCAAAATTTCAGTGACTTTCCTAGAGGATTTAAATGTAATAAGAACCTTCATTCTTCAACCTTCATTCTTCATAAATATCTAATCTCCATATTTGCATGATTCTTTAAGTGATAACGTAATTTGCAAAGTGTGTCAAAATCAACCACCTCCCCAATCACAGATACTTTTCTCCAGGCCTTGAATGCCGTACACTCTTCATTAAACTTTATTGTTTGCTTGATGTTGTTTCTTCCCAGAGCCTCCCGATAAGTGACTCCGCCAAAGGTATACCGAGCATGTGAGGAGTTGACTTTACTAAGCTTCACATTATTCAAGGCTTTGACATAGCGAACAAAAGCAAATGTGCCATTGTGTTTATCCTTCTTCGGTACGAAAGTGTCAACAAGATTACCAAAGTCATTGCATTTGAACCACAAGTCCCTGCTGGTGATGTGGTCCGGCAAGTTGGAAAGAAAGAAGGTGGTAGTTCGCCTATTACCCGATGCAGAAATCCGACTTCCCTTGTGTGACTTGCTCCTCATTGTTTCCCAGCCATCTTCATCTTTGTTACTCTCATTGGCATGCTCCAATACAATAGTTTTGCGCTTCTCCGACCAGTTGCCCTTTCGTCTTCGCTCATCTTCGTCTACACTCCTTCTTCGCTTCGTCTCCATCTTCGTCTCCGTTCTTTCTTCGCCTAGATAACTAGTTATCTTCTTGATTGTGAAGCTTAAATTCATACCTAACTTTTAAGGCATGAAGTTTATAAAGATGTTCATTGAAGAATCAATCTATTTTAATAATTATTACATTTGGTGTCTTATGTTAGCATTATATTCATTCTCATCATCAACTTTCCCGCCCAAATATATAATGAATTTATAAATATCTTAAAGAAACAAATTGTATTTAAATTTCTTATTTGTAGGTGTCTAATTAACGTAAATAATTTTAAAAAAAACATATAATAATTTGAACTCCCTATTACTCTAAGTAATAATATGGGAATTTAAATTTAATATCCTATGGCTTTATAGTTTCATATAATAAACTAGGTTATTAGCTCATGTATTAAACGGGTTAAAAGTTAAAAATATATCATTCAAATATGTAAACAAAAATATAAAAAAAACTCTATCGTTTTTATTTTAAATCGATTATATATAAATAAGGATTTGTAATCATAAGGTTTAAAGGGTTAAATAATATTTGAGATATCGATATCATAGAATCAATATCCCTAGAATGGTTGATGGTGATTTAGGTAGTTAAAAAAATAAAGAAAATAAAAAAAGCTTCACACTTGTCGTTTAAGAAAAGTTAAAATAAAAACTTCAAGTAATAAATATTTGTGGAAAAGTTGTTATAAGAAGTTTAGACAAGAAAATTTTTATAAGGTGAAATCTGATGATGATATGTGTCATGTTATGTAAACATTTATTAATATAGATTTTACTCTTTTATTGAAAAGACTTCACGTACCTTAACCTCAAATCCTTTTCTTTGATTTTTCATGAGGTAGATACACCTTTTGTGTCAACATTAATTCATCTTTATTTCACATCTTTCCCATAACACATTCATGTTATAAATATCCTCCTTGACACCATATTGTTGTGAATAACCTTAAAAACGGTCTGAAACCAAGAGACATTGTTAACATCAAAGGTAAAACACAAAACATTTATCACAAAAACCTCCGTTTAATTAATATAAACCTATACGCATCATATTAAAACTTGTTTCTCTTTAATATACAAGGATATACCATTGACTTCTAAGGACTTATCATAAGTTTTAATTTGAGTCATTTTGGTGAATTCATCTTCCATCACCAACGGGATGAATATACTAGTGTGATAACATTATGTTGAAACCGAGCCAAGTCGATTGACATTCAATAGCACGGTGTTAACTTTATTTCCTCAAATGATATATAGTAGTCCCTTGTTGTATCCTTGAAGCCATGTATGTTTAGCATGCTCTCCTAAATAATGGCCAAATCCTCCCACATAGTTATAACATTATCACAAGTAATAAACGCATCTACATCTCCATATTTTCAATGGATTTATAATAACATATATTTCATTCATATGCTATAATTCATATCTTATCTTATTTTATCTTACTACTCTAATAAAAGAGTAACTTCAGATGTCATGTGTCATCCCCACACTCATTCTCACCAAAATTTTCTCGCCTCTCTCTCATCTTAAATAATTACCTTAATTAGTAATAAATATTATTTAACTTTCTTTTACATTTAATAAATTAAAAAAAATCTATTTATTAATATTATTTCTAAATAAACAAAAAAATCTTATCTTATCTTATCTTACTACTTTAATAAAAAAGTAACTTCAGGTGCCATGTGTCATCACCACACTCATCCTCACCAAAATTTTCTCGTCTCTCTCTCATCTTAAATAATTACCTTAGTTACTAATAATATTATTTAACTTTCTTTTACATTTAATAAATTAAAAAAGAGATCTATTTATTAATATTATTTCTAAATAAACAAAAAAATTATAAAATATATTTTTTCTAAATAATAAAACGTTTTTAAAAATACAAAATGTTTCAAAAATTGTTTTTAAGTTCAATTTTTAAAACCAAAAATTATTAATTTATTAATAAAAATATTAAATATAATAAAAATTTATTAATTATAAATCGATATACTAAAATAAGACATGACTTAAATCTTTCTTATAATAAATAATAGTAAATTTTTTATTTTAGAACAAACACTTTAAAAATTGTGATACTTAAAAACTTTCTTTTATAACTCTCAATTTTAATTATTCTTTTGTTTATAAAAATTTTACTTTTTAAAAACACCAGTTATAAAATATTTTGTATTTTTAAAAAAAGTTTGATTTTCTAAAAAATTATTTCATTGGAAATAACATTAATAAAATATATCTTGCTTATTTAAAAAAACTATTTTAATTTTAAAAAATAAATAGTATTATTAGTAATTAATGTGATCATTAAATATGATAGAGAAGTGAGAAAAAATTATTGAGAAACAATATGCTGTTGACATGTGTCCTCCTAGATACCATTTTATTAGAGTAGGAAGATGTATACGTGAAAATTATAGAAATGACAAGAATGAATCTAACCAATTAATTTATATAGTCTTGGATAGCGTGATTCACATTGGAGGGACTTAAATGCGCGGAAGGGTAAAAAATTAATAGGTTAACTTTTTTCAAGTTCCCATTTTTAAACATTCATAAACTATTTCATATAGATACTAACTTTAGTAAACCCGTGTATTACACGAGTTGAATAAATAAAATATTAATATAATAAATTTATTAATTACAAAATGATATGATATGACTAAAATTACGTATAAGAAAAAAAATAAATAATAAAACAGTGATACCAACTTTTGAAAGTTTTATTTTTAATTTTTTTTTTAAAACTAAACATATTTTTCTAAAACAAACCATATAAAAATGTCAATTTTAAAAGTTTTCTTATTACAACTCCAAATTTTAATTATTTTTTGTTTTTCAAAAAATGTCAATTTATTTAGAAATAACCTTGATAAATAGATTTATTTTTTAGTTTGTTAAATATTAAAAAGTATTAAAATAATATTGTTATAATTAAGGTAAATATTTAATAAAAAAGAGAGGCGGAAAATTTTAATGAGAATAATTGTGGTGTTGACACGTGGCACCCAATTTACCCTTTTATTAGAATAAGAAGATACTAAAATAAGATGACTTAAATCTTTATTATAATAAATAAAAGTAAAATTTTTATTTTAGAACAAACACATTAAAAGTTGTGATGCTTAAAAACTTTCTTTTATAACTCTCAATTTTAATTATTCTTTTGTTTATAAAAAATTTACTTTTTAAAAACACCAGTTATAAAATATTTTGTATTTTTAAAAAATTTTGATTTTCTAAAAATTATTTCATTGGAAATAACATTAATAAAAATATATCTTTCTTATTTAAAAAACTATTTTAATTTTAAAAAAATAAATAGTATTATTAGTAATTAATGTGATCATTAAATATGAGAGAAGCAAGAAAAAATTATTGAGAAACAATATGGTGTTGACATGTGTCCTCCCAGATACCCTTTTATTAAAGTAGAAAGATGTATACGTGAAAATTATAGAAATGGCAAGAATGAATCTAACCCATTAATTTATATAAAGTCTTGGATAGCGTGATGTCACATGGGAGGGACTTAAATGCGCGGAAGGGTAGAAAATTAATAGGTTAACTTTTTTCAAGTTTCCATTTTTAAACATTCATAAACTATTTTATATAGATACTAACTTTAGTAAACCCGTGTATTACACGAGTTGAATAAATAAAATATAATATAATAAATTTATTAATTACAAAATGATATGATATGACTAAAATTACGTATAAGAAAAAAAATAAATAATAAAACAGTGATACCAACTTTTTAAAGTTTTATTTTTAATTTTTTTTAAAAAAATAACATATTGTTCTAAAACAAACCATATAAAAATGTCAATTTTAAAATTTTTCTTATTACAACTCCAAATTTTAATTATTTTTTGTTTTTCAAAAAATATCAATTTATTTTGAAATAACCTTAATAAATAGATTTATTTTTTAGTTTGTTAAATATGAAAAAGTATTAAAATAATATCGTTAATAATTAAGGTAAATATTTAATAGAAAAGAGAGGCGGAAAATTTTTGATGAGAATAATTGTGGTGTTGACACGTGGCATCCAATTTACTCTTTTATTAGAATAAGAAGATAAGAAGATAAATAGATTTATTTTTTAGTTTGTTAAATATTAAAAAGTATTAAAATAATATTGTTATAATTAAGGTAAATATTTAATAAGAGAGAGAGACGCGAAAATTTTGATGAGAATGATTGTGATGCTGACACACCACATTTATCTTTTTATTAAAATAAGAAGATTAACATTTTTATTGAAGTGCTATGTAAACCGCTTACGTGGTTCACTATTCTCACCTTCATTGTGGTTCTTAAATGAAGAGCGTGTTTTAAAAAAAACCATAATTATGTTGTGGGTTACTTTTTTACCAACAAATATCGTTCTTTTGTTTTTTAAGTTTTGTATTTTAAAGGATGTGTGTTATCTTAATCAAGATCACCTATTAATTTCCCAGCAGAGACCGCAACCCTAACCCTCTTAAAAAGAAACCCACAATCGAAAAAATTCTACTTAACCCTAAGCATTTTTTCTTTGGGTGAAACTCAAACCGAAGACCTCCTCGGAGTGAACAAGGACCAAGTGCTTTCTTTGTAGTTTACCCATGTAAAGCGATAATTGTCTTGGGTACCTAAAATGTGTACGCGTGTGTGTGTCTTGCATATATTAGTATGTACCTTTTATATACTTTATTTTAATTTTTATCAATGTAATTTGCATATATCACATAACATGTCTTGTACATATATCGATCAATAGTGTCTAATTATCTAACAACTAAATTATCATATGACACATTTGTATAATTGTACTGATACATACATAAGTACATGCATGCATACATACATAGATACGTACACAAACTAGAAATATATTTGTATTACATACTGAAGTTTCCAATCCATCACTATATATATATATTACCAGATGAATGCATAGATAGCTTGATAAGACTATCGTGCAACAAGCTCAGATATTGAAGCTTCTTTTCCAGAAGATTGAGATATATTTGATTATAATTTCCTGAGCCACTTGATGTTGTTGTTGTTGTTGAAGAACTACGCATTAGAAAAGCCGGCTCAGATGGCAGTTGGAGAGTAAGAGACGGACTATTAAGCATAAGAACAACTGAAGCCATGGTTGGCCTCTCAACAGGATTATTTTGAACACACAGTAAACTAATATGGATGGTTCTCATGATTTCATGTAATGAACTTGGTTCGACGATCAACGTAGGATCTATCATATTTGATGCTGTATCATATCTCCAACTTTTCCATGCCTATAGAGTAGCAAAATAATTAGCGTGGGGATGCATTTTACATGTAAAATGATATTTGATACTTACATAGGTAAGAAGGAATTCTGATTTCTTCTCAATCTTAAATACTTGGTTCTTTTGACCTGTTATTATTTCAAGCATTAATACTCCAAAACTGAAAACATCTGATTTTACTGAAAATTGGCCATGCATGATATATTCTGGAGGCATATAACCACTACAAAATAGTAAAGAAAGAGTTAGACAAAAATGATCAGCCAAAAACTTTTATTGAAGACGTAAAGAATACATGATATTATTCATGTACTTACTAAGTTCCAACTATTCGATTTGTGCATCCATGAGTTTCTTGAAGTTTAAATAGCCTTGCCATGCCGAAGTCTGCAATTTTTGGGTTCATTTCTTCATCCAACAAAACATTACTAGCTTTTAAGTCACGATGGATTATCCTCAAACGAGAGTCTTCATGAAGGTAAAGAAGCCCACGAGCAACCCCTTTTATAATTTTGCTACGTCTATTCCAATCAAGCAAGGCACACTTAGTTGGATCTGGAACAAATACGACACAATATCAATAAATGTGTTTTTGTCAAGTAGCAAATACAAAATTATAGTAAATGATAGCAGTTACTATATACACCACTATGACATATGATTCAAGTATGCATGACATGTATGGTGTGTTGTATGTATGTGGTGTACCAAGGCACTCGCATCTAGAATAATATTACCAAATATAATATGATCAAGGCTTGCATTTGGAATGAACTCGTATATGAGAAGCCTTTCAGTTCCTTCAAAGCTAAAGCCAAGGAACCTAACCAAATTACGATGTTGTAGCTTTGCAACTAGCATGACCTCGTTTTTAAATTCAATTTCACCTTGTCCAGAATCCTTTGACAACCTTTTCACTGCAATTTCTTGTCCATTTTGAAGATTACCCTATTGTTTCAATTTTTTATTAATACAAGGTGTTCATATATAATAATAAAGTAGTCCAAAAAATAATTATACTTTATTACCTTGTAAACAGACCCAAATCCACCTTCTCCAAGCTTATTATTATCAGAAAAGTCATTTGTAGCCTCTTTCAACGTTTCAAAGTCAAACTGTAGTGATTCGATGGTGCTTATGTCCATTGTATTATCTAATTCAAGAACAAAAATAAGAAACATAATGAGGAAGATATATGTATTTCTTTATTCGATAATGCATTGATCTATAACTAGTAGGAACTTATAACCAATAATTTAACATCTCACTAACTATTAAATAATTAAAATACATTCAATAAAAAATAAAAAAGAAACAAAAACAAAATTTTAATTTTGCTTAAAGAGCATAACCCACCATCCTATCTATAATATATTTGTTAAAACTTATCAGTATAAAAATTGTTGCCCTAGATTTTTATTGAATCAAAGAAAGACCAGGGATTAAAACAACTACACTTGGATAATCTATCAGGGTTCTTCCTCTTAGATCATTTACATTAATGTTTTATACAGACATGTGGTTTAACATCAAGATGCACGGTGATCTGACTTCGTTAGATGAGGTGAAGGTACATTGGAATAAGCTATGTAACTAAATATTCTCAAATGATCTAGTTTAGGCTTTCTACCCTATAAATATTCGTAGAGAGTATTGTCAGTTAGAGCTTAAGTTGGACTCTGATTAAAATATTGATAGCATGCCTTACTACCTCTTCCTTACAAGTTTTGAGGTATCTTCATTACTTTTAACATGTTATGTGTAAATAGATAGCATTGTTTTGTTTCTTCGTTTAACCACTCTATTTTGCTTTGGTGAATAGCGTTTTATGAGTTGTCTTGCATTTCATTGTCCTTTTAATATTAGTAGAATTCATTAAATGTGACTTAGCGTCTTTAAAGTAGTTCCAAAGTTTTATCTTTAAAGTGGTTCCATAGCATCTTTAGAGTTAAGAATATAGCCACATGCATCATGTACATTAGCTTATTGTATATATCTCTTCTAAATATATTGGTGGGGATATAGAACCACATAGATCTCCATAAAGTAAGTCTAAAGGCTTATATGACTTGTACTTGGATTGATTTGGTAAGGGAGCACTATTATAAATCCATAAGAAACATGCAACATAAACTTGACTTACATGGTTTATCTAGAAAAATCCTTGAACCAAACTATTCTAGGTCATAGTTTGGATTACATCAATGTTCATGTGATCTAACTGAGCATGCCACAACCATGCTTGGTCATCTAAGTTTCCTAGGAGGCAAATGGTATACTAACCTTTAAGTTGATATTGTAAAGTCTATTTAACGTAAACCTCACAAGGAGTTTCAATTCTGATTCTAATAATGCAACAAGAGGAGGTAACGTTCCATTACAACTTTACCTATATTTAATGGTTTGTTGTCCTAGACTTAAATTATTACTCCTCAGACTTGAAATGTAATAAACACGAGATATTATTTGTTGCCTTTTATTCTTGCATTTCAATAATGTTGAGCCTTTTCCTCTGATCCCTACATACGACCTATCTCTAAAGCAAACATGTCCGGTTACCTTTTCATCTATAATCTAAAATGTGTTTGCGTGCCATAGACTCTTAAATGTACATGATCATATACTTGCTAGGTTCAACTTCCTTTGCAATAAGGAAAATTCCCCAATGATCTATAGATTACTACCGGTAAATACCATTAAAAGTGTTAGTTCCTCCTCTTCTTGTATTGAGTATGAATGTTGATGTGTTGATTCCTTTTATGGATAGTTTGATTCATAATGTCAAAACTTATTACAATTGTAACAAGTCTCTTGTAGTCTTCTTCCTTTATTATAATAAAAATTTTCTTGAATGTTTTTCTTTGAGGTATTCTTCTTCTTCTTTTAAGATTATATGTACTTCCCATCACACTAGCAATCACATTATAATTGATTTTTCCTCGCCCTTGGTTTCTAAATGGTTATTCACGACTAGAGCTGTTATTGTGACGTGTGAAATGGAGTTTCTTGTGACAGTCCACTATGCTTCCTTTCTTCAACTTGATCCTTTCTTTAAAGTTACAAGTCTACCAATAGTATCATCTATAGTCATTGTATTAATAGTCATATATAGAGTCTTTGTACCCGGATCATAGTATTGTTCAATAGATGCAACAATTTGATGAAACTCTCTAGCACAAAATATATGATTACAACAAAAAGACTGTATTATAATAAACTATTGAACTATTTAGCTGTCCTTAATTAGCTAATAACTAGGAAAAGAGTAACTACAACAATTTGAATAATTTTGAATTGTAAATACAAAGTTTATCGATATTTATTTGATGATATTGTTTAGTATGGATCCATAATGGTTGTGGTGTATAAAGTAAGTACTGCTAAAATTTGAGTTCTAGTTTTCACTATGTCCGTGAGAAAGTATATATGTAAGAGACCATTGTGTTCACTTCATTTCTACATAAGATTGCAGATGTCTTCACCAAACCATTACCTACCCCTAGGTTCTTCTAGACTTCTATCTATGGTCAAACCTCCCGGTGGCACCTAAACCTTAGTTTTACGAGTGTATTAAACTATGTTACATATAGTATCTAACATCATATAACGTGAGGGTACTCCATTGTTAATCCAAATATTATATATATCCGTTCATTTTAAAGAAACAGAAAGAGATGACAAAAAATAATAGAATAAGTTGGGAACTTGATACAACTAAACATGAATTATTCATTGATTAAAATCTACTATCAAAGTGTATACTATTTCATAAAAAATAATATACTTCCAAAGTTTGTATCAACAATCAACAGGATATATGTTATTATTTATTAACTTATTAAGCTAGTCTTTAAAAAATTTAAACTTACCTTTTTTGACCAGAGTTTTCTTCCTCCTCAATGCAAAGAAAATGCAAATGGAAGCAATGACTATTACAGTGACGGTCGGAATGATTATAGACATTAAGGTTCGAGTTCGACTAGTTTTTTTCCCTGCAAAAATTAGAAATAAATAGCAAAATTTATTTGAAAAATAGAAAATTAGATAAAGAATTGATTATGATAACCCAAATACGATTACAATAAATATAATTGGATATTGTTGCGTTATTGTGCAATTTAAACAGTCAACCAATCAGTTTTGAAGTTCTTGCATTATTTGCTAACGTTCCCAATTTTGATGTGATATTATCAGCTTGTATAGGTATGTTAATTGGTTTAGAAATTATAGATTTTGCAGGTTATTTGAAAAAGTGGTTAAGATAACCATGAATTAATTAGTAATTTTTATCTTTATATTTTTTATCTCTAATAAAAAGTTAATTGAGAGTGACACGTGATAACATTAAATTCTTTTTCATCAATTTTTTTCCGCTTCTCTGTTTTATTTAATAGTTACTATAACTACTAATAATATTATTTAATTTTTTTTCATAGACTAAAAAAAATAAAATAAATTAAGAAATAACTCCTCTTATTAATTTTATTTATAAAAAAACTTTTACAAAATAAGGGATTTTTTTATAAAACATCAATTTTTCTAAGTATCACAATATTTGAAAATTGTTGCTTTTAAAAAATTGTCTAGTTTTTTTAAACAAAAATTATCTGAAAAGTTAATATCATTGTTTTATTAATTATAGTACATGTTTATTCATATGTTATTTAAATTATTTTTTATCTTATAATATCATTTTAGAATTAATAAGTTTTATTGTATATAATATTTTATTTATTAAGCCGTGTAATACACATAAGTATTAAAGCTAGAAAACTATATCAGAAACTACTAAATACTAATTCGGAAAAAAATTAAATGATTGTAAAAGTATTTTTATTATTTTTGTGTAAATCGATCGGTAAGATAGTAAGCTGAATAAAATACAATGTAATTAATTAATATTTCCTCTTTTTATAAAATAAAAGGTGGAACGTTGAAGTCACTGCCTCACATAGATGAAAATATTTTACACCCTTTTACAACGTTTTTCTTTTAAAGAATTTTAATAAGTAATTTCTTTATAAGTTTGACATATATAGTAATCCTATTAAATCAAACTTTTTAAAATTAAATATAAAGCAACCCTTTTTAGTGGGATTTTACCTTTTCTTGTAAGTGCAATATTCCTAAACTTTACAAAATATAAATGCATATTAACTTGCAAGTTTTTGAACAATAATTTTATTTATAATACGCATCATTTAACCATTAAAATATCTCAATCAAGTGATAATGATCAACCGGGTATATTTGTTTATTTGTCGATTTAAATAACAATCCTATAAAACTCATAGTTATAACATACCTGGAGTCGATTCAACGCTAGGCAGTAGTTGTGAAATTGTTGATGGTTGTTCTGGTGGGGAGAGACTTGCTGGGTTGATGTTAAATTCATAAGTCTCATACCTAACATTACAACGTGCCATAAGAACTACTACACCAACTCGCCCGTCACAACACGATGACATTTGATCAATTCCATATTCCAAACACTCGTTGCACTGCTGCTCCGATAACGTTGGAATACACTGCGTGAGCCCGTATAGCGTTGTGTTATAGGGCCCCGTTGTGTTCTCCATAGCAAATTTCAGCCATGAAGTCCCAGCAGCTGCTTCCCTTTGCAACTTGTTCATAAACGGATGGATAATATCATTGGCTTGCTTCTCATCAGAGAAGCTTTTAAAGTTATTCAATCTGTAAATATCTCTGCTCATATCATTATTACTAAGTATATTGGCATTAGAGTACTTCAATAACAAAGTTCATAATATATGACAGCTTCTCTTTGGTTAGGACATTCATGACGTAACCGATAAATAGATTCCCTCAAACAGCTTTGACACATGTTTAGCTCCACGTCGCCACGGCAAAGGCAGATTACATTGGCTTTATCAACTCCTTGACCCATTGACGCGTTAAAGTAACCATAGCCCGAGTTTGTACCGCGTAGAAAAGATAAAGCTGCATCGAGATTTCTACTGTAAGAGCTATTTGGGGTGTAAGTAGTATCGTTTTGACAGATAGAGAAAGGGTACTCAGGTTGGGCTTTGATCAGAAAGTTAGTTAGGTACATGAAAATATGGCATGATAATATTACAAGTGTTTTTCCGGTGAGCATTCTCACTATTTCTTACTCTTTTGTGGGGAGGAAGAGATCAACTGAGAGGATAAGAGTATAAGATTACATAGACTTACAAATGTTTGGGAGTCTTTGCACCTGAAACATCTCTACTAATATATAATATAAAACTCATATGTAGATTGATAAATTTTTACTTTTTTAAAATGCATAAAACAACTATTTAAGCATAAGGTACAAATTTTTTATTCAAATGTTCCTAAATTATCCTCATTTAATAAATTTCTTTATAATTAATACATGAGTGATGCATATGATTGAAGTTATTAAGTATTACTTTATTTATAATAGTTTAAACTAACATTATATTTATAATTTTCATTTATATTTTTACAATTTAAATTATGTATTATATTATTAACTAAATACTAGTTACCAAATATTTACATAGTATAATAATAATAATAATAATAATAATAATAATAACAATAAAATAATCAATATTTAAGGCTGTTCGAAAAAAAGACTCAGTAGCACCCACGAATCACATGAGCCAATTCATTATACATAACATACAAAAAGCAATAATGAATATCTATATTATCTATAATGTTTATAAAACATTTTAGGATATCAAAATAATAATTTTAGTTTTCACCCTAAGACACCTATAGGGTAAGTATAGTAATATTATGGTGGACTTTAATTATTTTTTAATCCATATGAATTCATTGAATTTAACAACAACAACAAAAATAGTAACATCAACACCAACATCGGCACCGACACTGGCACCGGCACCGGCATCGGCACCAGCACCAACAACAATAGCAGCAACAACACCACCACCACCAACAACAAAAACAACAATAAAAGCATACACGGGTGTGTGACCATGTGTGTGTGTTCGGTTTCTCTGTGTGTGATTGTGTTAGGTTACGGGTGCAATAGAACTCAACCGTAAGGGTGGTCGATGGTGTTTGGGTTTTGACCACATGATGTGTATGGTTAGGTGCTAGGATCTCAGCCATGGAAAAGTATTCATGAGCATGTGTGAGTGTGTCAGTTGTTTAGTGGATGTGTTTTGATGTGAACCTATTAGGGTTAGTGTGTGTGCACGCATGATTATGTGTCTGAAGGCTATTGGTTATTAAGTGTCTGAGAGGGAAGGGTGATAGGTTTCAGTTGGGTTTGGATGCATGGTTACGTGTATGCAAATATATATATATATATATATATATATAATATATATATATATATATATGTGTGTGTGTGTGTTGTGTGTGTGTGTGTGTGTGTGTGTGTGTGTTGGTTGTATAACTAGATATGGGTTTAGTTTCGGTTACCCTTGGTTGGGACCGAGGATATGCATGTGTGGATTGTGTGATTTCCTAAGTTATGAGGTGATTGAGTGGGTATGCATATTATGTTATGCCTGGGATGCATGTGCAATGGGTGTATGGGTTTAGGGTTTAAAAAACTTAAACACATGTGATTTTGTGTATGTACTTATGCATATTATGGTGTGCATGGAGTGTGTGTGAATATATTCTTGTGATTTTGTTCATGTATGGGTGATGCATGGATATTGTGGTGTGCTGGAGTGTGTGTGAGTGTATTCTTGTGATTTTGTTCATGTATGGGTGATGCATGGTGTTGTTGAATGGGGTCTAATTAAGAGCATAAAGTTGTACAATCTAATTCTGTAAACTTAGTATCAACCTAAGTAATTATGTTAATCCAGGTTGTAAGGAAACCTAACTGTTTATTACTTGTTGTTTGTAGCTATGCATTCGAGGTGAGTTTTACAACCTTACTTCCTAACACACTATTTTTAGGGAAGAGAACCATGACATCCAGTAATGTTCCGTTACCAAACTCCATTAGTTCTGTTAGGTCTTGCATACATGTGTCGTGAGCACACACTAGTTGTCGTTGAACGTTGGTGACTTAATAATAATAATCTATGATAAACAATAATAGTATAATTAATAATTATGATTATTAGTTGTGATTATATGGTTTATGAATTTATAGAATTTTAAGTATTTATTTTGTAAATTTTACGCCATAACGTGACAACGTGTTATATATATTTTATGTGTTGTGTGACTTGTTGTAAATGTTTGTGATTATGATTATTGATTAATAATACTTGTAATTTGTAGTTAAAATTGTTAAAAAAATGCTAAAGAGAAACTTTTACAAAAGTTGGTTAAAAGGGGGGTTTATATGCAAAAATCTATTTATGTTAAGCTGAAAAATCCTAACCCTAGCCTCCCACAACCCAATTTCGGCCACAAGCAGCCCCAAACTCCTCATTCTTTTCTAAATTGAGCAACAATAAGCACATACAAGTCGATTTTGATTAGTTCGAGTGGTTGCAAGGTGTTAGCAAGTCTAATTCTTGAATTCTACTCGTTTAAAGGTTAGATTTCATCAAGTTTTCATAGTTTTGATTCATGATGAACCCTAGTTCAAAATTATGTGTGAGAAGATGAAATTGATTATTGTTAGATGTTGATATGATGTTAGTTAGGTTGTATGAATGCTAGATAATGTTGATTATGCAAGAAATTCATGGTTTGATCATCTAGTTCATACATTGCCATAAGATGAAACTTTTTATTCTTGGAATTCATGATTTGATGATGTTATGATGTAGATACAATGCTTGGATGTTAGTTTGGTTGGATGTTAGATTGTGCAATTTAATGGACGGTTTACTATAGATGGTAAATCTTTGATATATGATAATCGGGTTTTATAAATCTTTGATATATGAGTACCTGCATGTGAAGGAAACAATCGATGGATGGCGTCATAACTAAGTTGTGAAATACGAAACCGTACCTTTTGTATGTTAATTTTTATAATTAATGTTAATTATATTAAATAAAATTCAAGTTAATCAAAAACCCTAGTCACTGTGCTTTTGCTTGTTCGTTGCTGTGCAATCAAGGTGAGTCTTCACGGCCTTTATTTTACATTCTTTCCTTTTTGGGGGAGAAAACATGCAAAATTATTTATAAATGGTTCATAGTATTATTGTTTATTGCCTGTTACGTTAGTGCAAACATATATGAAAGCCCATACATTCTCGAATCGTTAGTAATGAGTAGCGAGGTAATTTTGAGTAGTACTACTGGGTTTGACAAACCCCACTCGCATTAGTCACTCTAACTCGACTGGAGGTCGAACGGGGTTTAATTGACCTAACATTTATCAGTGTCTGTGTTAGACGTGGTGAAAAGGCAAACAACTTACAAACAGTCAACTTCGGTTTGAAACGCTAAGTAACTTGATTATAGGCTAGCTACCTATCGATATGCTTTAATTACTTTACCATGCGAACATTTGCAAATATATTATCTGTTGTTAAACCTATGAACTCACCAACTTTATGTTGACACACTTTAGCATGTTTTCTCAGGTCACAGGAAAGCTTTAGTTTAGATTGCATGGCTAAGGATCCACTCAGGACATGCATGACAAACTTATTTCTTACATTGAACAGTTTTATTTGGGCGTTATGTTTTTGGCAACTTTTAGCATTGGTTTAAAATTTTATTTACATGCTTCCGCACTGTTATTATTTCAACTATGTTTTACTCTGATTAAAGTTCAAATGTTTATTCAAATTCATATAGTATCCTTTAATATGACCGTATCTGAGATCCTGGTTTGTCACACGCTTCGCAGCAGAACCCCATTGGTGAAATTTGAGGTGTGACAAATTGGTATTAGAGCCACTCCTGTGTCGTTTGGGATGTGGGACATACCTCACCAAGGATGGTTACTTCTCGGGCTCATCGAGGACGATGAGTCCAAACAGGGGGTGCTTGTGAGTTGTGACACCCTACACATATCCCACATCGGTCGTGGACATGAGAGATTTCTAGTTCATATAGAATGTTCGACCTCTAATATCACAATGCGTTTTGGGCGTATTGGTTGTGGATGAGAGGAGAACTTCATAATTAAGCGTGCTCAGGTGGGAGCAATCTAGGGATGGGTGACCTCCCTAGGAAGTTTTCACCCGAGCAAACAAAAGCAAATCCGTGAGCTCATCATGGGCAAAACGAACAATATTGTTGGTGTGAGGGGTCGGCTATGACAGTCGTGACGGGAAGCAACAAACGAAACACAGTCAGCTTCGATCGCGAAATCATTATAGTTATTACTTGTGAATATAGACTAGCTATCTATTTTCAATGCACTTCTTATGTTATGCAAATGTTATTAATTATATTAAACACAAACTCTTGAACTCACTAACCATTGTGTTGCCATTATAGTATGCTATTCTCAGGTCATTAACTTTGCTTGCCATTAGGAGCACCACACAGGTCCAACATGCATTTTAAGACTCTAGCTATTCTCAGGTTAATGCTGAAAAGAAAGTATATGCCTTGTTGACTCAGTCTATACCTAAGGATATATTTCATCAGTTCTCTGAGAACAAGCAGTCTAAGAAATTATAGGAGGCTTTGGCAAAGAGATACGAAGGAAATGCAACTCTGAAAGCACTAAAGGCAAAATCTCTTAAGAAGAAATTTGACAATTTCTCTCCAATTGGGAATGAGAGCTACCGATTCTATCATTTGAAGAGTGAGTTGCATAGTCATGGGGTGACCACATCCATGGAAGATAAAGTCTCTAGTTTGCTGATGGTCTGCCAGACAAATGGGATCCATTTGTGTCTAATCTGAGAAAAAATGACACTCTTTGTAACACCCGAATATTTATTATTTTGAAGCCGGTGAAGAAAGAAAAGAAAATAAAGTCCAAAAGTCGAGGGACCAAACTCGCCAACGAAGAAAAGTTGGGAAATGTGGTGATATATGTAGGGAGAGGGCAGCCCACTCTCCCCACACTCACATTTCAGCTTATAAAGAGAAGAAGAGAGAAAGAAGAAGAGAAAAGAGGAAAAGTGCCGGTTCGGGTCGGTGCGGGTCGCCAAAATTGTCGTGAAGCAAGCCAAATCAAAGCTCTTGTCGTTATGCTCGTTTAGGTGAGTTCTAGGACCCCTCTTTTACATGTTTTTGAATAATTTTGGGGCTGGAACACATCTGAAAACCCTTTTTCGCGTTTTGCGTTTTGGGTGAAAACCCGTATGTATGCGTGAATGTATGCGTAGGACCCGTTTGGGGCTTGATTTCTTGCTTGGTTGTGCTTGAATAATGTTATGCTATGCATCCCTAAGGTTTAGGATGGTCTATTTAGGCTTAAAATGGGTTTAGATGAGTTTGGTGGCCGAAAACCCTCGGCTGCAGTCGGGTTGAACTGCATTCTGCATCAGTTAGGGCTAGGCGATCGACTGGAGGCCGAATGGAGGCCATACGGCCGATTAGGGTGCGATTGGGGTCCATTCGCACGATTGGGGTTCATTCGCATGATTGAAGGGCCAGTCGCATGGGGGTCATGCGACTGAAGGTTCATTCGCACGACTGAAGGTCCAGTCGCGTAGTGTTTCATCCGCATTGTCCATTCGCACGACTGGATGTTCATTCGCATAGGTGTTCATCCGTATTAGTTCAATTGCATGATTTCAGTCGCATGGAGGCCATGCGACTGAAGGGTGTCCATACGCCCGAATAGGGCTGTTGAACCCGAGGAAGGTGTAGATTGACTTCTGACTTTCGGGGGAAAGTGCAAATGTAAGTTTTGATGTAAAGGTTCCCATAAGAGTTTTAAGACGATGATCGAGGTCTTAGAAAGCATGTTGGGCACGATGAGGGTGATGATGTTGCATGTTGTGTATGTATGATGTTGCATGTTGTGTATGTATGATGTTGCCCTGTATGATGTGATGTTGATGCATGTTAATGTTCCTTAGTGTGATGTATAATCTTTCCTATGGCTTTACCTGTTATGATGAATGAACGAAGTATTATGTAACGTAAAGTGAAAGATAAAGAAAGAGGAACATGATGAATGAATGCATGTATTAATGAACGAATGAAACGTCTTGCACACATCGGATAACGGGTCCTTCTTGGTGATTGACCCTGAATGTAGAACCTCTACCGCTCACCCCTAGTACTGTGGCATACGTTTAGCTGTTCATTTGTTGACTTCGGCCCAGTAGCTAAGACTGATGGTTACTCCTAGTACCGTGGCATACGTTTAGCTGTTCATTTGTTGACTTTGGCCCGGTAGCTACGACTAACCGGGTGTAGCACATGGTATTGGTATGGATGATGTTCGATGCGCAAGTAAGGTAATGAAAGAACGAATGAACGAATGAAGAAGATACTAATGATATTATCTATGTGTAGTACGATGTGTGATCATGTAAAAGTAACGAACGGTTTTATATGAAAGTAAAGTATGTTTTATTTATAAAACTAGAACTCACTCAGCAACGCTGACTTTGATGTGTTTCCAGTTGGCAGGTAAGGATTGCTGAGGATGGCACGGGCGACTACTCAGCTCTTTTGGGATGGCATTCTTTTGATAATGTTTTTGCATTGTAATGCGAACAAACTATTTTTGTAATGAATGTTGTATTAGTTTGCAAAAGCATT
The DNA here is from genome assembly GCA_025506515.1 of Flaveria trinervia. Lineage (NCBI taxonomy): Eukaryota > Viridiplantae > Streptophyta > Magnoliopsida > Asterales > Asteraceae > Flaveria > Flaveria trinervia. The sequence continues at coordinate 8,952,494 of CM046442.1, read as the reverse complement.
TACATGGAAATGAAAGTTTGTTTTAGTTTTCCGCTGCGATTTATTAATACAAATGTAATTATATGTTTTATGTGCGATGAGAACCCAGCTGTAAGCGTCCCGGGAACGGGGCCTTACAAGTTGGTATCAGAGCCAAAGTTTAAGTGAAATGGGTAAATTTTCAAAATAAACCTAATCTTAAACTGAGAATGGGACGGAAAGGGAATGGGATGCCAATCTGAGTAGCTGCGTGCCATCAGGTATTTTCGTAAAGTTAACCGGTTTTATGTGCGCATGGTATGTGTTATGTGTTGTATGCAGATTTAAATACTGATGTAGTCAGGACAGGTAATACTTGGGGTATTAAGAGTAAAGTAAGTGGCTAATCACAACTGGCCACTGTAATTAGGGACTTACTATACTTGACATAAACTGAGTTGTTTCCTTGAATGACTGTGTTGGTGTTTGAATCTTTCAGTGTGCGTGTGATGGCCGGAGGTAGATCTTTGAAAGCTTCTAGGGTGGAGGTCACGGTGTTGACCCGCGACCCAAGAGAGGGAGACCCAGAGTTGAGAGGGTGGTTCATGAAGAACCAGAGACCCCTCATCCGGAGGGTGGCGACAAAAGCGCCAATCTGAGAGCCTCAGTAAAGGGGCTGTTGTAGAAGAAGTCCATCAGGTCATGCAGACAATTTTACCGTCTGTGGTGACTGAAGTTATTAAGGCTGTACGAGAAGGGGAAAGAAAAGAAAGAAACAGATCCTCTGGAGAACGGGAACAACCAGGGCCGGAAACGGTTCTGTCTGATGATGGATGAAGAAGAAGAGCCTGCGCCGGAGACGGCACGAGGATGTAATTATGGGGCTTTTATGAGATGCAAGCCCCCTACTTTTGATGGAAATGGCACCGTTGCAGCCGCTCACCGGTGGGTGAGGGAAATGGAAGCTGTTCTCGATATCAACGAGTGCCGAGAGGACCAAAAGGTGAAGTTTGCTACCCACTCTTTTGTGGATTTAGCTCTGTGCTGGTGGGACAACATTGTCCAAGCTGAGGGTAGTAGGGCCATTGGAAAAATGAAATGGCCTAAGCTGAGAAAGTTGGTGATTGAGGAATTTTGTCCTCATTGGGAAATGGATAAGTTGGAAAGGGAATTTCTGCAGTTGGAGGCTGGAACCATGACACACCAGCAGTATACCACCAAGTTTAATGAAATGGCACGGCTTGTGCCTGATTAGGTGACGCCTCTGTCTCAGAAAATCAAGAGGTACATTCAGGGTTTACCGGTGGATGTTCTCCGACATATGATCGCCGCCCGGCCAAGCACGTTTAGGTCGGCAGTTGATTTGGCAGGGAGGCTGTATGACGAGCGGGAGGTGGTGGTGACTGAAGCGAATAAGAAGGGTGGTGGTGATCGGAATTGGAACGGGAAACGGTTTGGTCGGGGTGATGCCCCGATGGGTAACAAAAAGGCACGGGTGGATGAACGCCGAGTGGTCACATCAAGTGCGGGGTCGAAAAGGTGTGGCAAGTGTGGAAGGGAGCACGGCGGGGAATGTAGGTTTGGGTCAAACTTGTGCTTCAAGTGTGGGAAGACAGGGCATATGGCGAAGGATTGCCTATCGGGCAAATGTTTTAACTGTGGGGAAACTGGTCATATGAGCAGAGATTGTAAGAAGTCGAGGACTGAGGGTTCAGGGTGAAGAAGACGGAAGTGATGGACCGAGGGCGAGCGCCAGGGCGTTCACCATGACACAGGAGGGGCTAGGACGGACCCTGACGTTGTGTGTCCGGTACGTTTCTAGTGAACCAGACTTTAGCTTCTATGTTATTTGATTCTGGTGCTAGTAGGAGTTTTATTTCTGCTGCTTTCTGTGCTAAGCTGCCTGTTAGTAGCAGACGTGTTGATGCGCCCTTTGATGTAGAAACTGCCATAGGTAAGTCTACCAGGATTTCTGAGATGATAGAGAATTGTGATGTGGAACTTGAGGGTCATAAGTTTCCTGTTAGACCGTTCGTGATGACCTTGGGTGGTTTTGATTTGGTTCTTGGGATGGATTGGTTGGCAGACTTCGAGGCGAACATTGTGTGTCGCAAGAAGATGGTTCGGTTGACAGCGCCTGACGGAAGTTTGGTAACGGTTTATGGTGATCGGGTTACTACGATCCCGAAGGTGATCTCAATGGCGGTGGCGGAAAGTGTATGAGGCGTGGATGTAGTGCTTACTTGGCCTATGTAAAAGATGTGGATACACCAACACCACAACTAGCCGATGTACCGGTTGTGTGTGACTTTCCAGACGTGTTCCCAGAAGACTTATCAGGAGTGCCACCTGACAGAGAGATTGAATTTCAGATTGATCTGATACCGGGTGCCCAACCTGTTGCCAGGCACCATATCGGTTGGCTCCAACCGAGATGAAAGAGTTGATGGAGCAGTTGCGAGAGCTGCTTGATAAGGGGTTCATTAGACCGAGTATCTCTCCTTGGGGTGCTCCGTCCTATTTGTAAAGAAGAAGGATGGTAGTATGAGGTGCATTGACTACCGCGAACTGGACAAGTTAACAGTGAAGAACCGCTACCTCTTACCGAGGATAGATGATTTGTTCGACCAGCTTCAGGTGCTAGTTGGTTCTCGAGGATAGATCTTCGATCTGGTTATCATCAGTTGAAGGTGAAGGAGCAAGATATCCCTAAAACAGCTTTCCGTACGCGCTGTGGCCATTACGAGTTTCTTGTCATGTCTTTTGGTTTGACCAACGCGCCAGCTGCTTTTATGGATCTAATGAACCGTGTGTGTCGGCCTATGTTGGATAAATAAGTGATTGTGTTTATTGATGATATCCTGATTTATTCGAAGAGCGAGATTGAGCATGCCGGTCACATTCGAGAGATTCTAGAGGCGTTGAGAAGGGAGAAATTGTATGCTAAATTCTCCAAGTGCGCATTCTGGTTGCGCGAAGTTCAGTTTTTGGGTCATGTGGTGAATCCTGACGGGATTATGGTTGACCCGACGAAGGTGGAGGCGGTTATGCAATGGAAGTCACCAATGACGCCATCTGAGATCCGTAGTTTCTTGGCTTGGCAGGCTACTATAGAAGATTCATCCAAGACTTCTCTAAGATTGCTTCTCCACTAACTAAGTTGACCCGAAAGGATGTGAATTTGTATGGGGTCAAGCTCAAGAGAAAGCGTTCGAAGAGCTGAAGGAAGACTGACTCAAGCTCCTGTTCTGTCATTACCCGATGAAGTGAAGATCTAGTGGTTTATTCTGATGCTTCCTACTCGGGGTTGGGGTGTGTGTTAATGCAGAGAGGGAAGGTTATAGCCTATGCATCTCGACAGTTAAAGGTTCATGAGGTCAATTATCCTACTCATGACTTGGAGCTAGCAGCCGTGGTCTTTGCATTGAAGATCTGGAGGCACTATCTCTATGGGACGAAGTGCACCATATTCACCGATCATAAGAGCTTGAAGTACTTCTTCGAGCAAAAGGATCTGAACATAAGGCAGAGGAGATGGTTGGAACTTATAAAGGATTATGATTGCGAGATCCATTACCATCCAGGCAAAGCTAATGTGGTGCGGATGCCCTTAGCCGGAAGGAAAGGCCCGAACCGATTCGGGTGAAAGCTTATCAATTAATCATGACCTCCGATGTGATGAAGCAAGTTAAGAGTTGCAAGATGAGGCAGTGAAAGAAGATCACCTTAACTCGGAAAGAATGAGAGGTCTGGTTGGGGAATTGGGTGAAAACACACTCGGTGTTAGAACTCGATTCGATCGTGTGTGGATTCCTCGTTTTGGGATCTACGGATGAAGATAATGGATGAAGCCCACAAGACTGATACTCCATTCATCCTGGTGCCACGAAAATGTACCATGACATGAAGAAAGATTATTGGTGGCCGGGTATGAAGCGTGACGTGGTGGAGTATGTGAGTAAGTGCCTTACTTGCTTACAGGTGAAGGCAGAGCATCAAAAGCCATATGGGAAGATACAACCTTTGGATATACCAGAATGGAAGTGGGCACATCACCATGGACTTCATTACGAAGCTGCCGCGTACCCCGAAGGGTATGATGCCATATGGGTGATAGTTGATCGTCTGACGAAGAGCGCTCATTTTCTACCGATCCGCGAGACGTATTCATCTGAGAGGTTGGCTGATCTGTTCATCAAGGAAATTGTAGCTCTTCATGGTGTGCCGGTGTCTATCGTGTCTGATCGCGACACTCGGTTTACATCTAAATTTTGGAAGAAATTCCACGATGCTATGGGGACGAGGTTACACATTAGCACGCTTATCATCCCCAGACTGATGGTCAGTCAGAAAGGACCATTCAGACACTGGAAGACATGCTCCGGGCGTGTGTGATCGATTTTGGTGGAAGTTGGATGACCACTTACCATTAGCCGAATTCTCATACAACAACAGCTATCATGCCAGTATTGGTATGCCACCATATGAGATGCTATACGGTAGGAGATGCAGAACACCCGTTGTTGGGGTGATATTGGTCAGAAGGAATTGGGGAGCATCGAGGTAATCGAGGCTACGACAGAGAAGCTTGAAAAGATAAAGCCTTCATGAAGGCAGCCAAGATAGACAGAAGTCGTATGCCGATAAGCGACGTAGGCCAATTGAGTTCCAGGTGGGTGACCGGGTTATGTTGAAGGTCTCACCTTGGAAGGGTATTATCAGATTCAGAAAGCGGGGCAAGTTGAGCCCAAGATATATAGGCCATTTCCGAATCATTGCTCGAGTAGGGGAGGTGGCCTATAGATTGGAGTTGCCAGATGAGTTAAGTGGGATTCACCCGACACTCCATGTATCCCATCTGAGAAAGTGTATAGCTGATGAAGACATGATTGTTCCACTGGAGGACATTGAAATAGATGAAAGGCTCAATTATGTGGAGCAACTAGTGGCAATCATCGATCGTAAAGAAAAGAGGCTAAGGAATAAAGTGGTTCCTCTTGTGCGTGTACAGTGGAAGCACAGGAAGGGATCCGAGTCAACGTGGGAGACTGAGGAAGAAATGAGACAACATTATCCACGTTTGTTCGACGAATAACAGGTTTCGGGGACGAAACCTATTTAAGGGGGGTGGACTTGTAACACCCGAATATTTATTATTTTGAAGCCGGTGAAGAAAGAAAAGAAAATAAAGTCCAAAAGTCGAGGGACCAAATTCGCCAACGAAGAAAATTTGGGAAATGTGGTGATATATGTAGGGAGAGGGCAGCCCACTCTCCCCACACTCACATTTCAGCTTATAAAGAGAAGAAGAGAGAAAGAAGAAGAGAAAAAGAGGAAAAGTGTCGGTTCGGGTCGGTTCGGGTCGCCAAAATTGTGGTGAAGCAAGCCAAATCAAACTCTTGTCATTGTGCTCGTTTAGGTGAGTTCTAGGACCCCTCTTTTACATGTTTTTGAATGATTTTGGGGCTGGAACACATCTGAAAACCCTTTTTCGTGTTTTTGGGTGAAAACCCGTATGTATGCGTGAATGTATGCGTAGGACCTGTTTGGGGCTTGATTTCTTGCTTGGTTGTGCTTGAATAATGTTATCGTATGCATCCCTAAGGTTTAGGATGGTCGATTTAGGCTTAAAATGGGTTTAGATGAGTTTGGTGGCCGAAAACCCTCGGCTGCAGTCGGGTTGAACTGCATTCTGCATCAGTTAGGGCTAGGCGATCGACTGGAGGCCGAATGGAGGCCATACGGCCGATTAGGGTGCGATTGGGGTCCATTCGCACGATTGTGGTTCATTCGCACGATTGAGGGCCAGTCGCATGGGGGTCATGCGACTGAAGGTTCATTCGCACGACTGAAGGTCCAGTCGCGTAGGTGTTCATCCGCATTGTCCATTCGCACGACTGGATGTTCATTCGCATAGGTGTTCATCCGTATTAGTTCAATCGCATGATGTTCAGTCGCATGGAGGCCATGCGACTGAAGGGTGTCCATACGCCCGAATAGGGCTGTTGAACCCGAGGAAGGTGTAGATTGACTTCTGACTTTCGGGGGAAAGTGCAAATGTAAGTTTTGATGTAAAGGTTCCCATAAGAGTTTTAAGACGATGATCGAGGTCTTAGAAAGCATGTTGGGCATGATGAGGGTGATGATGTTGCATGTTGTGTATGTATGATGTTGCCCTGTATGATGTGATGTTGATGCATGTTAATGTTCCTTAGTGTGATGTATAATATCTTTCCTATGGCTTTACCTGTTATGATGAATGAACGAAGTATTATGTAACGTAAAGTGAAAGATAAAGAAAGAGGAACATGATGAATGAATGCATGTATTAATGAACGAATGAAACGTCTTGCACACATCGGATAACGGGTCCTTCTTGGTGATTGACCCTGAATGTAGAACCTCTACCGCTCACCCCTAGTATTGTGGCATACGTTTAGCTGTTCATTTGTTGACTTCGGCCCAGTAGCTAAGACTGATGGTTACTCCTAGTACCGTGGCATACGTTTAGATGTTCATTTGTTGACTTCGGCCCGGTAGCTACGACTAACCGGGGTGTAGCACATGGTATTGGTATGGATGATGTCCGATGCGCAAGTAAGGTAATGAAAGAACGAATGAACGAATGAAGAAGATAATAATGATATTATCTATGTGTACGTACGATGTGTGACCATGTAAAAGTAATGAACAGTTTTATATGAAAGTAAAGTATGTTTTATTTATAAAACTAGAACTCACTCAGCAACGCTGACTTTGATGTGTTTCCAGTTGGCAGGTAAGGATTGCTGAGGATGGCACGGGCGACTACTCAGCTCTTTTGGGATGGCATTCTTTTGATTAATGTTTTTGCATTGTAATGCGAACAAACTATTTTTGTAATGAATGTTGTATTAGTTTGCAAAAGCATTTACATGGAAATGAAAGTTTGTTTTAGTTTTCCGCTGCGATTTATTAAATACAAATGTAATTATATGTTTTATGTGCGATGAGAACCCAGCTGTAAGCGTCCCGGGAACGGGGCCTTACACTCTTGCTACTTTAGACATAAATGATTTCATTTTAAAGTTAAGGAAGGAAGAACTACGTATGAAATACAAGTCAAAGAAAGGATCATATGCTCAGAATCTTGCACTATACAATTCAGTTCCAACTCTGACTGCTTCAGGCGCACTGCTACAAATGGCGTTTGTGTCTAGGTTTTCTGCTCCTACCTAAAGCAGTGCATCAGGAACCGTAACGTCAGGGTCATCTGGAACCCAATACATAGTTCCTGAGGCAAATACTACCAAGTTAAAAACTGAGAATCTCGGAAATGTCACCGTGGAAGTTGCTAAAGAGCACATGGACCTTCTAGCTGCTGTTGTTCAATCTTATGATGGATTAGTTGCTGGTAAGATTGGAAACTGTCATCTTGCTGACGAGGACTACGAGCAAGTTGATGAAACTGAGCTAGAACGCATGGATATTATGTGGGCTTTGGCTAGTGCTGTTAGAAGAGCCAAGAAGTTTGTTAAAAAGACGGGGCAAAATTTGGTTGCCACTAAAGATATGACATTTGGATTTGACAAAACCAAAGTCACTTGTTTCAATTGTGGTGAAGAGGGTCACTTCAAACATGAGTGCGTAAAGCCAAAGAAGACTGGACATGGAAATCCTTTTCCCACATTCAACTAACAAGACAAGGATAAGATTGGAGCTTTATCTTCAAGTAAATAGTCTAAGACTTTGGCTGCTCAAAGTGATGAAGGAAAAGACTGGTCCTTCCGATTTGTTTCTGAGGTTGGATCAAACATTGCTTTAGTTGATACATTGGATAATGGATCTACAAGTGAAGGAGACATCATAGCTGAGCATACACTTTCAGATATCGAAGAAGTTATGGATGTTGTTGATCATTTGGTTGAAGAAGAGCTTAGTGCCACAAACTCAGAATCGCCAGTCACCGAAGAGTCTGACACTGCTTTGATGGCTGATTTGTCTGGTTCTACACAGGTATATTCTAAAGACAAATTATTTGAAAGACATGCATGTACTGAATGTGATAAATTTAGGAAAAGCATTGATTTAAAATTTGCTAGGTTATTAGAACATAATAATAATCTAGTAAATGATTTACAATTCTGCACTGAAGCAAATCGTGTTTAGAACAAAATGAGTGCAGCTTCAAAGAAAAGATAGAACTATTGGGGAAACAACTAAGAGAAACCGAGGTTGTTGCCTTAAATCAATCAAATGACATCAAGTTCTATTTGAATTCTTTGGAGGAAACTAAAAAGAAAAAAAACAGTTTTGCAAGTCGAAGTTGAATCATTAAAACAAAAACTGCACAGTTTGGCAAGTTCTTCTCACATAGTTCAGAACCTAGTGAAAGAACGAAATCCCGAGGAAGGTTTGGGTTATAAGGTAGTCCTACTACCACATGATATCCTTTTGAACACTAAATGTAGACCAATTAATAATAACCCAGTAAAGGATCATGTGGTGTCTAGTCCTCTGGTTAGTAATCTAGATTCTATCGGTAAACCTGTGAAATCTATCACTAAACAGAGGGATTCTAATTTGGGATCAAAGATAAGATACCTGTTGAGGATTTGGGTGATAAAATTAAAAAGGTTATATTAGGGCCAGGTTCACAAACTTCTCTTTCAGAACCTAAAAGGTCTAATCCAATGAATCTTAAAAGTGTTAATCATCAAAATCCTAATAGAATGAAAGGGAAAGATGTTCAAAATGTCAAAACAATTAAGTTTGTTAAAGAAAGGTGAAACATCTAGAAGGGAAGAGAAACAACCCAACCGGACATATCTCAAACTCCGACCAAACTCAACACCACATCAAAACTTTTCTCAATTGTCAAAGGGAGATCCTGCTACAGTTGTGAAAAACGAGGACATATCTCTCCAAATTGTCCTTATTATCAGACACCTTAAAAGAAAATTGAACTTTTTGATGAAAAACCAAGATTTTCTGAAATTAGATCTAATGTATCACCTAAGGTTACACCTAAGATTATTAGTGTACCTAAAGTTCAAACCATAAGCCAGTCATCTGTTTACCACAAACATGCCTTACACAAAACTGGTTTATGGAAGATAAAAACAAGTAATGTGTTTGATAGTGAGAACAAGAAGAAGAAAGATGTGCCCTTATCCTTTGAAGGATAGTGGATTGAGTTTATGATATGTGATACCTCTGGGACACCCAAGCTAGTTAAGACTTGGGTCCCAAACCTGAACTAATCTATTCCTTTGTATGTGTAGGGTGCCCGCTACAGCGCTATCACTAATACTTGGATTATTGATAGTGAGGCTTCCAGGCACATGAACGGAAATTCGTCTCTCCTTTTCAACGTCAAGCAAATTAAAAGGGGACATGTATCATTCGCTAGGAATAAAGGAGGTTACATCACCGCTCAAGGCGAAGTGGGAAACGACAAAGTGATCTCTTCATCAAAACGTTGATTCCAACTCCTCGATACTTGTTTCAATCCATAGATTGATTTCTTTAACTTGCATACTTTATTAGGATATTATGGATCGACAAAACCATCAGGCTGAACCATATGGACAGTCTCTTCGAGATGTCCATTAAGAAAAGCAGTTTTGACATCTATTTGCCAAATCTCATAGTTAGAATATGCAGCTATGGCAAATAATATCCTAATTGACTATAGCATTGCCACTGGTGAGAAAGTTTCATCATAATCAACCCCTTAAGTTTGAGTGAAACCTTTTGCTACAAGTCTTGCTTTGTAAGTATCCAAGTTTCCATGCATATCCGTTTTCTTCTTGAAAACCCACTTGCATCCAACCAGTTTGGAGTTAAGTGGAGGGTCAACCAATTCCCAAACTTGGTTGTCATACATGGATTGCATCTCAACGTTCATGGCTTCCAGCCATTTGTCATAATCCGAATTGGACATTGCATGATGGTATGTAGTTGGCTCATCGGAGTTGACCACATAGCATCCATTCATGAAAAATCCATATCTTTCAGGTGGAATGCTAACTCTACCAGATCTGCAATGTTTTGTGTGTATCGATCAACCTCTTGATCATCATCAACAAACTCTTGTTGATTGCTAGTGTCAACCAAACGTGTATCAGCTTGTGGATCTTGATCCTTATCAAATTCCATTATTCTATACGTTATTCCTTTCGTAAGGAACTTAGCTTCCAAGAACTCTGCCTTTTGAGCAATAAATACTTTTTGCTCTATTGGATCAAAAAGTAGTATCCTATACAGTCTTTGGGATATCCAACAAATATACACTTAGTGGATCGACTTTCCAACTTGTTTTGGGAGTTTAGCTTGGCATAAGCTTCACAATCCCATACTTTTAAATATGATAGTGATGGAACTCTTCCATGCCATTTTTCAAAAGTGTCGTATCCACTTTCTTAGTCGGGGCCATATTCAAAATACGAGCCACAGAGAGCAATGCGAATCCCCAAAATGATAGAGGTAGTGAGCTTATAGACATCATAGATCGAACCATATCCAATAGGGCTCGGTTTCTCCTTTCAGACACACCATTATGTTGCGGTGTTCCAGGTGGAGTAAGTTGTGAGACGATCCCACAACTTCTTAGATGATCCTAAAAAGCCTCACTAAGGTATTCACCTTCTCTATCTGAACGAAGAACTTTGATAGATTTGTTGAGTTGATTTTCTACTTCATTCTTGAAGATTTTAAACATTTCAAAAGCTTCATGTTTATGTGTCATCAAGTACACATAACCATAGCGACTATAATCGTCGGTAAAGGTAATGAAGTATCTTTCACCATTTCTAGTTATTGTCTTAAAAGGACCACATACATCCGAATGTATGATTCCAATAAGTCTTTTGCCCTCTCGTTAGTACCACTAAAGGGCGACTTGGTCATCTTACCTTGTAAACAAGATTCACACTTATCAAATGAACCACTTTCATTTGTTTTCAAAAGACCATTCTTTTGAAGTGTTTGAATCCAATTCTTGTTTATGTGACCAAGACTACAATGCCAAAGATATGAATCACTTAAACCTATTTTAAGTTTCTTGGTGCTTGTTTGGTATAATGAGTTATTAAAAGACTAATCATCATGAACCAATTCATAGATACCATTAAAAGGCTTAGACTTAAAATAAAATACATCATCCATACAAACATAAATATCATTGTTTACAAACATTAATTTATAACCACATTGTTTTAAAAGGAAAACATAAATTATGTTCCTAGTCAAACTAGGAGCATGCAAAATGTTCTTAAAAACAACTTCCAAACCATTTGAAAGTTTCAAAATATAGGCTCCTTGGGCTTCAACATCAACTTTTGCTCCGTTGCCCATGTAGAGACTTGTGTCTCCCTTCTTGAAGTGCTTATTTCTTTGAACCCCTACAACAAATTGCAAATATGAGTTCCACATTCGGTATCCGATACCCATGTGTTTGAAGAAATAACATTTAAACCAATATGAATCATGAAAGTTGTACATGAGGTTTGCCCAACATCCCTCTTGTTTCTCAACTCTTTAAGATAGGTTGGACAGTTCCTTTTCTAATGTCCTATCTCACCACACTCAAAGCATGGATCGTTCTCCGTTACCTTAGGCTTCTTAAGCTTAGGCTTTGGAGGTTCCACTTTAACCTTTCCTTTCCCCTTTCCTTTGATGTACCCCTTTCCTTTGGCAACATTTTCCTTGGGATCGGGGAATGGCCTTTTCTTATTGCCTCCCTCATTGATCGAGAGAATAGGTAGAACCTTTCTACCCATCCCTACCTCGGCTGTTTTGAGCATTGTGTGAAGCTCACCAATGCTCTTGTCCCACCTATTCATATTGTAATTCATTATGAACGTCTCAAACCTTTTGGTCAGGCCATTAAGGATCAAATCCGTGGCCAGCTCCTTTGAGACGGGACAATTAAGCCTCTCGAGGCGATCAACGTGGCTTTTCATCTTAAGAACATAAGATGATACCGATTGGATTTCTTCCATGCGACACGCATGAAGCGCTCGAATCGTTTCGAAGCGCTCTACCCTAGCTTGTTGAAGGAACATTTCCTTCAATTGGGTAATCATGTCATATGCCCCATGATGTTCCAAGTCCTTTTGGAGTTCAGGAATCATAGTTTCCAACATGAGGCAGGAAACCTGCATGGAATCCTCAGTATACTGAAGCCAATCGTTATAGGCCTCAACATCCTCGGGGTTGGGTTGGTCAGGAATGGGATCGTCAAGGACATAGGCCTTTTTTTCTTGCTTGAGAACAATTCTAAAGTTTCGAAACCACTCCATAAAGTTATTATGGCTAAAACGATCCCTCTCTAAGATGGTTCTCAGTGATAGTGTATGGAGAGTCGGGTGGGTGGTGGGGGGGTGGGGTAGCATTGTTGTTTGCGGCCATTTCTACAAAATTTACAAAGTTCATATTAGTATTTCTAAAAAAATTTCATTTTAATCATTAATACCCTTTTCATGTCTCATAGACATTTAATAATTAAAATCTAGAATCCAATGTTACATTTAAATGATGGTTAGGTGACATTTATCCCATTATTTAAATTAACAAGGTAGTCAACATTTTACAATTGCAACCTTTTGCAACTTCTAGCCTTAAGGGATCGGTTAAACATCTTATGTTTAGTTGGAATGTAAAATCCCATCAACACCATTGTACGCCATGCTTTGGTGACCCTATGCACAAGGTTTCCAATTCAAGTCGTCCTACTTACACACACATGTGAGTTTACACATACAAGTGGTTAGGTGACCTTTATCCCACAAATACGTTAAGCCCACCTCAAACACACAAGTTCCCTATAAGTGGTTAGGTGACCTTTATCCCACAAATAGTTCTCAAGTGATTCGAGTGTCGTGTAAAAGGATGGTGTTAAACTTGTTTCAAAGGGATTTTAGTTTCCATTAATTCTAGTTATGAAAACTCTATGTACCTTGTATTTGCATGCTTTCAAATACATGACACCCTACGGTTCTCTTTTTAGTAAAACTCCTTTTTATTAAAATCATTAATCCTTCTAATACCCTTTTATTAGTCACATAATGATTTGGAACAAAAAAATTTCAGCTTGTTATGTTTGTTAATTAGTTTGTTTTGCACATCCAAATATCAAACAACCATCATATAACAACCAACCAAACAAGCAAATCAAACAATCACAAGTGCATAACCATAGCCACTAAGTTGACAACACTTGTTTGCCATCACAAGTGTTGTTATTTGGTCTTTCCTAAGGGTTGAACACAACACAAAAGATGAGATCTCCAAAGACCCCCACTTGAAGTTGCATCCAAATGCTTCATGTCCTTCTCTTTGTGTCTTCCCTTTGTGCTTCCAACTTGTGCATCTTCTTTTACAAAAGTTATATCCTAATACAAATTTTATAATAAAAGAAAACACACTTAATCTATCTATTACATCACCATTGAATGAATAAATAAATTACATCCAAATACAAGCACAAAAGAATAATATTGCAACCCATTATTAATGAAATCAACCAAAACAAACATCCATCCAAAACCAAACCAACACAAGGTCAAGGCTAGGCTATGCACCAATATGAGACAATATTCAAGAACCAAAATAAATCCCCATTTGACCTTAAATTTTCAGCCAACACAAACCAAGAATTTAGGGTTTTTTGTCCAAACAAAATACAATCAACCATTTGATATTTTTCTTTCAAGGTTTAATCATAAGCATGTAAGATATAACCTTGAAAGATTGGGGATTCATCATAACATCACAAAATAGCCCCTATTAGGTTGTTAAAGTCCTATAAAACCAATTTTATAAGGACAAAAGAAGCTAGTCATCCACATATCCAGCTCTAGATGCCAATGTTGGGTTTGTTGAACCATTAACATAGTTGTTTAACCATTTAAACAAGAAAACACAGTGGAAACAAAGCTAAATAATATGTTTTATAATCTGAAATTTAAGCATATTATTTGTCAGCAACAAACCCAAGAACATAAGGATTATTTATATGTGAAAGAACTAGCATTCAAGCAAAATATAACAACCAAAATGAAACCATGGAACTACCTTCCAAAGGCTGCCAAAATTTGAGTTTTGAATAAGAGATGAAGTTCTTGAAGGACCAAAACACCAAAGAAGATGTCCTCAAGCTTGCATACCCACAAGCATCAAGCAAAACATCTTGTTAATAGGATTTTAACACCAAAACGTGCAAGAATGTGGCTGCAGAAAACCCTTTTAATCAGCCTTGTTTATCTTCAAAGTTGAGAGAAAATAATGGTTCTTGTATGTATGAAAGAGAGTAGAAAGTTGGAGTGTGTAACTAGTGAATGTGGTGTCTTGTTCCAAAGCAACGAAAGACCAAAGTTACCCTTAAAGGGGCGGCCGAATTTTTGGCTTAAAATGGGTTTCCCCATATTTTAAAATACCCATTTAATTGTTAACTAGTTATATTATGAGTTATCTAATTAACCTTTTAATTATATAACTTACACATACTATTATTATTTGATGTTATTTAACCAACTTAAATAACATTACAAATAATGTACATGAACAAAATATCCTTATAAGTTGTTCTATCTCACATACAATTTATTTAGAAAACCCATTTTCTAAATTTGTGTAATTATTTAATTGCATGATCATATCATCAATTAAATATTTATTGGTGTTTGCTAAACTTGATATTGGGTATGGTCCTACTTGGATCACAACGTACTAACCACATCAATGTTCTATGTGTCTTGGGTATAAAATCCAACACGTTGTTTATCAAAGAGAAAGATGGTGATTACTACTCGTACAGATATATGTGGATGACATAATCTTCAGTTCCAAAAATGAAGCATTGTGTAAAGAATTCGAATCAGTGATGAAAGTTGAGTTTGAGATGAGTCCCATAGGAGAGATGAAGTTTTTTCTTGGGTTACAGGTGGATCAGACACCAAATGAAATCTTCCCGCATCAGTCCAAATATGTAGGAGATATCCTTAGTCTGTTCGACATGGAGAATGCAACGGTTGCTGGGGCTCCACTTGCCATGAACGACGATGTCGCACCTGACGAAAATGGTGATATAGTAGATGCCACTATGTACCGGATCTTTGATGTACCTCACAGCCTCTCGTCTTGATATTATGTACGCCACGTGTCTCTGTTCCAGATATCAGGCTAAACCAAAAGTAAATCATCTCATTGGGGTAAAAAGGATCTTTCGTTATCTGAAGGGTACTCCACCACTCGGGTTGTGGTATCCTCATGATGATGAGTTTGAGCTTACGGTGTATAGTGACTTAGACTATGGTGGTTGCAAGATGAATTACAAGTCAACATCAGCAGGATGTCAGTTCTTTGAAAGATGCTTAGTCACCTGGCAGTGTAATAAGCAGACATCTATTGATCTGTCAACATGTGAAGCTGAATATGTTGTTGCTGCAAGTTGTTGTTCACAAATTATTTGGATTCAATAGCAAATGTGAGACTACGGTTTGAAATTTTCTAACACCCATATCTTTGTTGATAATTCAGCTGCAATAGCTATCACTAAAAATCCGGTCCAACACCCAAAAACTAAACACATGGGTATTAAATATCACTTTATACGTGACTGTTTTGAAAAGAAACTAATTGATGTTGTTAAAATTAATATGGATTTTTAACGCGCCGACCTCTACACAAAAGCTTTTGATAAACCTCGGTTTTTCTATTTTTTGGAGGTCAATGGCATGAAAAGAAAAGTGACGTGATTCCAGAAGAATCGAGTTCTTAATCCGACAAATTTTTCTTATCTTTTTTATTTTATTTTCTTGTCTTTAAAAATCAAAAAACACAAAAAAACATTTTCGGTTTTAGAATTTTAGGGGGAGAAGAGTTTAGTTTCAGTATTTAATTACTTAAAAAAAGGGGGGGCAGATAAGCTAAAAGCAAAGAAATCAAATCTGTGATATTGATTAAAAAATTATGGAAAATGATAGTACACTGGGAACTAATTGTTTGGGACATCAAAAGGATTTAAATGATAAAAATGTCATATTCAAAGTACAAGTCTGAGAAGTCTAAGAAAAATAAAGGAAAATGATAGTAAACTAGTCTGCTACTGAGGTAACGTAGAGATAGTAGGCCTAGGGGTTGCCAGTTTATTATATGACGTGTCGTAGATTCAACATAATAGATGAATAGACTTCATTGGTGAATCAAATTAAAACTAATTCATTCAACTTGCTATGGGTGTCCATCTAATCCCTGGTTAACACAATCAACACATTTCCAATAAGGGGTGACGAGCAAAATAAATGCTATAAATGTGTGCGGATGACCATAAAAATGAACAAAGCATATGGAAAAACTATTATGCGCAATCAAGCTAATGACTAATATTGTTGGTGCATTATGTGCAAAAGAAAAATACTCTAACAAGAAGATAGGTTGTGTGCCTCTCTGCTGTGCGATGACACTGACCTGAGGATAAACATAACCTAAATATTCTAGAATTCATTGTTGTTTGCGCCTCTCTGCTATGCGATGGCACTGACCTGAGGCTTGGCATCTCTTTGAAAGCTCTTAGAATAGTTTCTTCTTGTCAAATACCCGTAGACCGCCCAAAAATCTCCTGAGGATTGTTGATTACCATATAAGTGTGGGATCCACAAATGCTTATTGAAATAATAAAACCTAACTCATCACCAATATGAGTCAAAAATATGTGTATGGATTTAAGTGGACAAATATACTGACAATCATCGTGGCTGCAACTCTCGACGGTCAAAATCATTGTGTGCATCTTATAGCTATAGTATGATTTCCTGCAAGTGCTATTGACCCTCAGACAAATAAGAATCTAGTATCCAAGTACATATAAAAGGGTCCCAAATGATTATGATATACATGTATGATTCCATAAGAATCTTCCAGATATGATAAAATTAATTGAAGTTGTTCTGCTCAGGAGGAAAAATTGGTTAGATGATTTTTAAAAGGTTTCAATTCACCTCAAACCAAAAACACAAAAATATGTCTTGTTTTGCTTTAATTCAAGTTGTTTTCTGTTTTTGTTATCTTCTTTGCGTCAATATCGGACTATATAACTAGATGAACTCTGTGAATCACAAATTAAAAAGGTCACGTCTAAGGTGACCAATCGACTCTCAATTAAAAGGATCACGGCTAAGGTGATCAAATGATTTTCTATTAAAAGGATCACGTCTGAGATGATCAAATGATTTTCTGTTAAACATGTCATTCCTGAGATGATCATTGGTCATAATGTTATATATCAAAAGTTAAATTTTGAGTGTATGGAACTGTATGAAGTCAACTCATAAGTATGAGCCAATCGCACGATTAAATCATAAGTACGAGCCAATCGCACGATTGAATCATAAGTATGAGCCAATCGCACGCTTGAACCATAAGTATGAGCCAATCACATGATTGGACCATGAGTATGGGTCAACTATGCGATTGGATCACAAGAATGAACCAATCGTATGACTGGATGAAGGAGTCTGAGACAGTCGCACGACTGAACCCCAGTCGTACAAATAAATCATGCGTATGGGTCCAGTCGCACGACTGAAACTTGAAACAGTATAAATGGGGGGTCAGTCGGTCGTATTCACTACCACCCTTCAAAACTCTCAAAAAACCGCCTAATACCCATACACTTTGCCAAAAATTCGATTGTTGTGATTACTCTCCGATTGTGATTCTAACTAATTTCCTATTCATCTTCAGGTACTTTGAAACTAAAATCGGGACAAATGAACGGATTAATCGAACCCACAATGACCGAAAGAGTTAAAATCTAGAACCGGGACCATACCCTGAAATAGACCACTTAAATGGACACAAATGTTGATTTATATGACACTAAGTGCTATTTTAGGTCCCTACGAACCTAATGAATCTAAACACGAAGTGTAATGTAATGTTTTAACAAAGATTCAAATTTATGGTGTCGAACAGAGCAAGATGCGAATAGACATGCATATGAACCTCAGTCGCAAGATTGAGCCAGGCGCTTGATTCAATCGCACTAGTGAATCAATCGGTGACTCAGTCGCACGACTGACTCAACCACATGGCATAGCATACGACTAAGTTCAGTCACAGGCTCAAGCATGCGACTGAACTCAGTCACAGGCTCAATCGTATGACTAAACTCAGTTGTATGGTTCAATCGCATGATTGAACCAGTTGATCAAAATCAGCTAAAATTCATTTGTTATCTCTTATGAACAAATCTAATGTATATGTTTCTTGTGTTGTAGCAATATGGCTAAGAGATGGACAATGAGCACCAAGCACAACATATGTGCTCATCTAGATGCTGCATCTCGGAACGCTTCTAAGTTCACTAGGATTATAGCCTTCCTGCGTAGATCGAGGATCTACAAGGCCATTTCTACTCCATGCACACCATACCGATCGATTCAGCAGGCATTCTGGGAAAATGCCACAGTTGACCGGTCCGTTGAGCCCCACTGTATTTGGAGCTCTATATTCAGACAAGACATTGAGATCAGTGAAGACGACCTGAGGAGAATTTTGGATTTGGGTGAAGACGGAGCCCATCCAACCAAGCTGCATCCCCTAACTGTTCGAGGATGTTTCTAAGGATCAAGTACGCCGGAGACATCAATGCTGACGTACTAAACAAGAGCAACATGTGCCCCCAGTTCAAGTATCTGGCACATGTGATCCTTAAGTGTATAGCCTCCAGATGTGGAGGATTTGATGAGATGTCCGACCAAATCTAGAATGCATACGTTACACTGGTACTGAACCACCCGTTCAGTTTCTCACGCATGCTCTTCTCGTACTTGATAGAGAACATCGAGGCCAAAGGCAAGGAAGGCTTCTGCATGTATCGAAGGAGAAGACAATGCAGTGATGTTAGAGGTGATGGATGACACCACTCTAGGGAGGATGAAGGTGTAACGGGGGAAGCAGGTGAAGCCCCCAGTCAGGAGACTCTTTGGCCATCTGGCTAACAAGGATTACGTGGTGCCTTCACGTAAGAAGTGGCGTCATGATGATAGTGACTCAGACGTTGAGCCCATAGTAGTTCCTAGTGATGAAGATGACAATGATGATGATGGTCAAGGTAGTGGAGATGCTGGCCCCAGTCAATCACGGGCCACTGACACGTCTACCATATCTCCACCACCTCCACACATTACTGCATCTGCTCCTGAAGGATCTAAGCAAGCTGCTTTCCACCATGACTTCTTATTAGATGAAGAAGATGAGTCTGATGATGAGCCTTTCACCAGGAGAGTCGGAAGCCGGGTTGTGGCTACCGAGAAGGGGAAAGAGGCGGTTGGTGGATGCCAAGCTGGTACTAAGGGTTGTGACACTGATGTCACAGATCTAACATACACACCCAACCAGCTGATTAGCTCAGGGGGAGCCCCGATAGCCAAGGGTTACAGGAGAAAGAGAATGGCCCATCCCTATAACAAGAAGGGTAAGAGGCAAAAGATTATCTTGATCAGTTCTTCCACCACCATAGCCACTACCACCACCATATCCACTGCCACCACCACAGCCACTACCACCACCACAGCCACTACCACCACCACAGCCACTACCACCACCACAGCCACTACCACCTCTACTGCGACTAACACTCCCACCACCACCCATACATTCACACCTACCTCACCCACCTTACCCAAATCAGTTCCACCATAATCCACTTCCATTCCTACTTCCATCTACACCACATCCACCACTACACCCACTACTCCCCAAGCTGGCACATCCACCCAATTCCCACCTACACAAGGCTCTACTCTACCCACTGTTAGGTTAGAGGAACAGTTGGCGAGCCTTAACAGACTGGTGCTCAAGCTGCTAGCGATAGATGATCTGAGAGCCAACCAGATGAATCAGCTGATGGCGGTCAATACTGTACAAAGCAAGAAGATTGTTCGGCTTACTAGAGAAGAACGCTGCTCATGAGAGAGTGTTAGTTCAAGCTCACCATACCCTGAAGGCTCAAAATGAGCTTGTGATGGCATCCGTTAAGCGGATAGAGGGGTTGGAGAAGAAGAACAAAAAGCTGATGTTGAGGTTGAAGGGAACCAAGGGTGAGCCCCTAAAGATTAAAGATGATGGAGATGATGGTGGAGATGATGATGAGTTAACAGATGATAAAAAGATGATAATGACGAGGAAGCTAGTGGAAGTGGAAAGGGAAAGAGAGATGATGAGGAGGAGGAGGATGATCAAGAAGGTGATGCATCTGCATCAGCCTCAAATCAAGATGAAAAGGAGAGGCGCATCAAAAGAGCCGCATCCTCCGTAGCTCTAGTAGAAGAGACACATGATCAGGGCAAAAGCGAAGCTCCACAGGCTGAGGATTATGATGTTGTTCCCCTTCAGCAAGTCAAGACTCAAGTAACTATGATTCTTGATTTGCAAGGGATTGTAAGAAGGTCTGTGAGCTACACTCCAGAGGAAGGAGAAATCATTCATGATCTGATCGATGAGCAGCTCGCTAATATGTTTAGACTAAATCCAGATGAGCATGTCAAAGATGCTCTGGAAGTAGATGTTTTGAGTGATGAGGAGCTATAAGGTGTGGATGAGATTGAGATCGAGGATGTCACGTCTGATTATTATCCTCAGTATACTAACCCTGAGGGCAATGTTATCCCCAACTTGGGTGAAACTTTTGGCAGTGATACTTTTGTCAAGCTGGGTGAGACAGAGAAGGAGAAAGCAAAGGATGAAAGTAAAGCCCAAGCTACAGATGCTAATGTTGATTTAAAGAAGACTGAATAGGTAGCTTGTTTATCAGAGATGAAGGCACAACGTGCACCTCCAAAGTTGAATGCCTAACCAAACTTATCGAGTAAAGAAGCATCAGAAAATGTCAGGCAAGATCATCAATTGGGCCTATTTTGAAGATCTAGATGTATATGCTATTAAAAGAGAGAAGGAGATTGAGTACTTCAAATATTCACATGATCTGAAGACTCTTCTTGGTTTTGAGCTAAACAGATTAGCCTGTTTAGATCTTTTGTATGCCAACCCGAGGAAGATGTCGGGATGGTTTAAGAAATATTTGAAGAAAGAATACCACACCAGATGGGTCAAATTCATACCTCAACAACATAAGCGGTTCATTCATAAGACTAAAGTTGATTTTATATCTGGAAGGCCTAAGGTGGTGTTGAAGTGGAGTCCCCCACGCACAATGTGTATGATTCCTTTATAGGAGATGCCTCAGGACTTCACTCCACACTTCAATTGGTAGTATTATGACTGGCGGACGGGGGAAACGGTCATAGTTCTGAACAAAGAAGGGAAAATCAAGACTATCAGGGTATTTGACCCAATGTGCTTACAAACATGTTTGCTAAAGATGTTTACACTCTATACACGTGGCCACTGTTTTATGACACACAAGATATTATACAAGCTCTATAATTCCAAAATGTTATACGGCTCTGCTTTTCATTTGAGATACACGCGGGAGTCACTAAAGAAAAGAAGTACAAGAAATTTCAAGAGCATGTGAAGAATGTTAGACAATAGGATAAACTAGGTCTAAGGGGGAGTTTGTTGATACATCATGTTCCTAGTTTATGTTCTAAATATAAAAGTATTTTATTTCTTACACATATTTAATGTGAATTCTTAATGAAATATGATATGCATTGTGATGTTTATTTGTCTTTGAGTATTTCATATTATTATTGTATTTAGTATAATTCATATGTATGAACATCATATATAGGTTTGAGGTTGTTGTACATAGTTCTAAGTCAATAATGATTGAGAAATGTGTTCAACTTAGTCGGGTGGTTATTCATGCTAATGGACCATACTTATGGACCATATGCACGAATGAATCATACTTATGAACCAGTCGCACGACTAAACCCGGAGACTGAATCAGTCGCATGACTGAGACATAAGGTTGATTCAGTCGCACGACTGAACCTTCAATCATGCAGATGAGTCAATCGCATGAGTCAGTTGCATGACTAAACCATGCTAATGGTGTTGGAGCATATATAGTTATATATAGTGTGTCTGTCGCTTGTCGAATAGTCTAGGCTTAATGTTATACACCTGATATGTTGTAAACACATGAAACTGGGTCATTCACAGGAGCATATTCGAATGAGACTAGTCATACGACTGAGCCATGCTAATTGACCAGTTGTGCGACTGAGAGATGCGATTAGGACATTCGTAAGACTGAACCATAAGTATGGTCGAGTCATACTATTGAACCATACGCATGGTCCAGTCGTACGATTGATCCATACGCATGGTCCAATCGCACGAATGGGCCCAGTCGTATATAATATGGGCTGAGGCCTATATATACCAGTTTCAATGTGTAGAGAGATCAAGGATTTCCAGAAGAATTTTGAGAGGAAGTCTGCCAGGAGCCTAGGGCTGCCGGATGAGAGGGGAGATCATGCTCGATCTTCCCCTTTCCAAGAGTCTTGATTCTTATGTTGTAACGAGCTTGTAATCGTTAGGTTTTATCAATGAAACCATTCAATTATAGTTTGTATTATTGTTTGACTTTTGGTTTGATGTTGTTTATCCTTCCGTCAAGAACATGCTCAGATGTTTATCGATCCGGAAGAAACCGACTTCACAATTGGTATCAGAGCCGGTTACTGCTGGAATGATCTAACAATCATTCTAGCAACCCGAGCTCTTGATTTCTGGATCAAAGTTCAGATCTTGGCGTTAAACCCACTTTGTGTTCTTCGTGTCTTGCTCAGATCTTGTTACGTGTGTTGCTTCCATGTTAAAATCGAATTCAAAACCACGTTCCTATCACCCTTTCGAATCTGATGATGTCTATTTTGTTCCGGTTCATGTTAAATTCGTCAGATTAGGGTTTTGGGCAGCCCTGGCGGCTGCAGATCTGAAAATCTGCGTGCAGACCAGTTCATGCGACTGGGCCATGCGAATGGACCATTCGTACGACTGGACCATTCGTACGACTGGACCAGTCGTATGTTCAGTCGTGCGACTGGACTAGTCATATGTTCAATCGCACGAATGAGCCATCCGCATTTGTTCTAGACCAAAAAAAAAGTCTGGAACAGCTTCTTGCACAGATTTGAAGATGAGCAAAGCATACTCACCCTGAGGTTCTTTTGTCAAATAAGTTCGATGTGTACCCCATTATTCGTCGGACTTCTAGAATAGGTGAATGTAATTGGAACACGAAAGAGAGAAGAGAAGATGTCAGCAGTTGGTGTTGATTTTGTGGGGTAGTCAGGAGCATCTGACTACTTATGGGTCAATCAAGTTTTATTTATCCGCACAGAAAGGATTCTGCTTCTTAGGGGGAATCCTTGTATAGAGAAAGTGAAGATGCAATCAGAAAGTGATGATGTGTACTGGTTTCCGATGATAAATCTCCGTGCATGCTGATTTGGTTGATATTGTCAGCTGTGGATTGGAATCTTCAACCTTTTGCCTAATACACCGTGTGAAGACGCCAGAAGAGCACAATGTCTATATATTGGGATATGCTGAATGTGAGGGGGAATTTCTGCAGGTGTTGATGTTAATCAGGTTAGCCTGTGTGAAGATTGAAGCAATGGAAAACTGTTCGTATCATTATCTGGAAAAATCAGTCATATGGGGAATCTTGCTGCTATGATGGTGTTCTGCAAAGTAAACGAAAGCTATTGTGCCTAAATTCATTTTCAGGGATGTGGTAGTAACCTGACGGATCGGCAACGTTGGCTAATATGGTTTTCGTTTGATTCTATTGGCAACCAGAGCAAAGATTGACTGAAGATTGTAAGAGGTGTTATCTACTATTCGCAAGCAACGTCCAAGGGGGAATTTGTTGGAGCATATATAGTTATATATAGTGTGTCTGTCGCTTGTCGAATAGTCTAGACTTAATGTTATACACCTGATATGTTGTAAACACATGAAACTGGGTCATTCGCAGGAGCATATGCGAATGAGACTCTGTCGTACGACTGAGCCATGCTAGTGGACCAGTCGTGCGACTGAGAGATGCGATTGGGACATTCGTAAGCCTGAACCATAAGTATGGTCAAGTCGTACGATTGAACCATACGCATGGTCCAGTCGTACGATTGATCCATACGCATGGTCCAATCGCACGAATGGGCCTAGTCGCATCTAATATGGGCCGAGGCTTATATATACCAGTTTCAATGTGTAGAGAGATCAAGGATTTCCAGAAGAATTTTGAAAGGAAGTCTGCCCGAGCCTAGGGCTGCCGGATAAGAGGGGAGATCATGCTCGATCTTCCCCTTGCCAAGAGTCCTGATTCTTATGTTGTAACGAGCTTGTAATTGTTAGGTTTTATCAATGAAACCATTCAATTATAGTTCGTATTATTATTTGACTTTTGGTTTGATGTTGTTTATCCTTCCGTCAAGAACATGCTCGGATGTTTATTGATCCGGAAGAAACCAACTTTACAAATGGTTTAGTCGTACGAATGAAAACTAAAAAACCTATAAATGCCACATGATTCGTGGAAAAACGGGAGACTTTGAATATTCACAAACCCTAGACGTCCAGAGCGCCCTAAACAGCCTATCCAACTTCATAGTTCGTTCCTGATCGATTTCTACTCAATTCTTAATGTTTGTTTCATCGTTAGATCGATCAGGTTGTCGTTCTCACTTATTGGATCGCCAATCAAATAGAATTTCGCACTATTTGATCTCGTCTCACGCAGACCCCGTTAGTTTCCGTACGAAAACGGTCCTAACATAGGTACTTGTTTAAGATGAGTGGGTTTTTGATCAAAACAATCACGAATAAAATAGAAGTGTAGGTCAATGTGCTTTGTTTTTCAATGTTGAATTGGATTTTTCATAATGCTAAGGAATGTAGCATTGTCACATCAAATTGTAGTGTCATATATGTTAAGGCCATAATAAAAAAGTTACTGTTGTATTCAAACAATCTAAGAACAACAACTTGAAGCAACTACATATTCAGCTTCGCGGTGAAAGTTAATAATTGTGTTAACACATGTTTGCATACATAGATATATTAAATAAAATAATTGATACACTTCAATTCTCATGGTAATATCAAGACTTATAATGGAATAGTGAAACATATTAAATAAACTAAAACATGATCAAACCGAATGACTGAATTAACTCGGTCCGTAGATGAAATCTTATGAATAACACATGTATGAATCCGGTTTCAATCACCCTTGAATAATCAAATAATATAGGTTTGTCAAACCAATATATCTATCATTGTTGTTATGGTTCGTATAATAAATTAATAATTGTGTTAACATTAATTTTGTCTAAGAATACATAATTACAACTAATAACATATGATGATTAAAAATGAATTTTGAATGAAATAACAATAAATAACAATTAATTGAATATTGTCACATCATTTCTACAAAATGTAAACCACATAAAAATAAGCTATGAATACTCATTTTGATAGTAGGATGTGATTTGAATATTAATATGCTAGATTAGACACCAATAATTTTCTCATTATTTAACCCAAGGAAATGTGTGAACACTATTATCATTTAATGACTAGATATTGATTAACGTTTTAATTGGAATTTAGGTTTAACAAATAGTTTACAATAATGTCTTTGATTTTTATATACTTGATTATATAAAATGATATGATTTTAGTAATTAGATTATAAAATAATAGTTAATAATAAGTAAGAAAATAATAGTTAAACATCGTTTAAATATTTAATTTATAATGATTGTTTAAATAGAGTTGAGTATTAAAGTGTAAAAACTAATTAATTTTAATAATTAATTATTTAATAACTTGACTAAAATAATTAATTTAGTAATTAAGTATATAATTGAATTGCATTTGTAGTAAATCTCGATTCAAAAATAATTTGAAATAATATTTGTTTAATGATCACAAGTGGTAGGGCCTTTTTGGGGTTTCTAAAATCCGATGCACGGTAATTCGAATATCTAGAATTTTCAAATACTTGATTTTACAATTCGAATTCATATTTGAAATAAAATATACACAGATAGCGAAACGAATATTCAAAACAATAAAAAATAAAAATAGAAATAACATATGTAGAAATAAAAAATTTAAATTATAAAAATAGTTAAAATTTAAAAGAAATAAATAAGGTTTTCATATATTTAGATTATAAAAATAACTAAAAAATATATGAATTTAAATTTTCGGAAAGTTCTAGTATCTGGTCTATTTATACTTCCAAAAATCACTATCCAAAACTGAATTCTGAAAACTTGAATATTTGAATTCTGAAAACTTGAATACTTGAACTTTTGGATAATTTGAGTTTGAAAATTTAAATTTGTCATTCGAATATTCAGATTTTCTTTAAACACCTTTGCATTTTGAGTAGAGAGAGAAGGTGGGGTGGGGGTGGGTGGCTAAATAACATAATCTATAAAATAGTCTTATATATTTTTTAATTTCATATTATACTATTTTAAATATTTTTTATTGAAAATAATAAACAGTCCCTAAATAATATTATTACCTTAATGGTCCTTGACTTACTTTTTTTTTACTTTTTATTATTAAGGATAGTTTAGTTATTTTAATAAAAACTAACATAAAATATAATAATTAGTAAAAAGTACCATTGGCGGAGCATTATAGGGGCCGGGAGGACATTCTTTTCATCCGTAATGTTAAATTTTAGCCCAATAGTGTAAATTTTTTACCCGGTAATGTATATTTTTATATAAATATCGAGTCCGTCCCCGTAAAAAAGTTAATTTCGTCCCCGCCCCCGTTACGAGAAAATTGAAGCTCCACCGAAAAGTAAATAAAACATGAAATAAGGAAGAAAATAGCATTCATTGCAATTTGTGAAGAAAAAGGACACAATCTACAACTCCTACATGCCTAATGGACACAATCTGTAATTTACTATTGTTTTAAAGATGTAGGTGTTTGTCTTTGTATGTTCAGAGGAGGCTGCATGTATAAGGAAGTGTCAAACCGATTGGCCTCCATGCTTGTGGTTGTGGTTGTGATGCAGTCGTTCAAAACTAAGTCCTACATAGGAACCGCACAAAACTCAAAGAGACCTTTTTCATGTTTTGTAGTTGAGCATATATTAGAAGTAAATGTCAGGCCTCATTTTCGGGACGCTCACAGCTGGTTAATTATCACACATAAAACATATATTTTCATTAACTTAAAGAAACCATTGCAGCGAAAACATTTAATCATCTATTTTATTATAATCACTTTTGCAAAATAATACTTTGTTGACCGGTTACAAAACATCATTATTTGCACTACATCACAAAAACGTCATATTTCTATCAAATGGATGTCATCCAAAAATGCCAAGTAGCTGCCCCTTGCCATCCTCAGCAATGCTCACCTGCCAACTGGAAAATGCATAAAAAAGTCAGCGTTCCCGAGTGAGTTCTAGTTTTTATAAAAACATTGCATTATCTTCCATTCATTAAAGCATTTTCATTACAATCACACGTGATCACACATTGTACATACATCAAGGTAATAATTATTATCTTCATCATCGTTCGTTTAGTACATTTCGCACGTTCACACATATCGCACATATCGCACATATGGAGTGGTCACTAGGACAAACTCCCCATGTGTGTGTGAATTCTTATGGGTTCGTCAAGATCGCACGTTGTATGACACACAACAATTAGGAAATTGCACGTTATTGGAGCAGTCACCGAGACTGAACTCTTACTGTGTGTATGAACCCTTATGAGTTAGCCAAAATCAAACGCTGTAGATACATACACAGTTGAACACTCCCCTTGTGTGTATGAACTCTTATGGGTTAGCCAAAATCATACGCTGTATGACACACGGTTATTAGGAAATCACACGTTATTGGAGCAGTCTCCGAGACTGAACTCTTACTGTGTGTATGAACCCTTATGAGTTAGCCAAAATCGCTTGCTGTAGATACACACAAGGTAACAACTCTCAATGAGTTGTGAACCTCCCTTCAGTTGCTTGCAAGGCTTTTCATTCGCTCATTCATTATGTTCCACTTTCATTATCTTAAATCTTTCACTTCGTTAAGATAATACTTTACGTTCATTAACAATATCACACCACGTAAAGTCACATCATTCAGTTGCTTGCAAGGCTTTTCATTCGCTCATTCATTATGTTCCACTTTCATTATCTTAAATCTTTCACTTCGTTAAGATAATACTTTACGTTCATTAACAATATCACACCACGTAAAGTCACATCATCATACGTAATAAGGAACATAACAGATCATATCATACATAAGCAAAACATCATCAATCACACATCATCAATCACACATCCATGCATAACCATCAATCATCATTGACTTCAAAAAGTCAACTTACATGAACCCCCGAGAACCTCCCAAGTTAAAACCTACATATGCATTTTCCCTCGAAAATCAAAGAATAAACTAAGTCCTTTCGGGAGCATGAGCCTTATTTGGGCGTATGAGCACTATTTAGTCGCATGGCCTTCCAGGCGCATGAGAATACTTAGGCGTATGAACACTTTGG
The DNA here is from genome assembly GCA_025506515.1 of Flaveria trinervia. Classification (NCBI taxonomy): domain Eukaryota; kingdom Viridiplantae; phylum Streptophyta; class Magnoliopsida; order Asterales; family Asteraceae; genus Flaveria; species Flaveria trinervia. The sequence continues at coordinate 8,924,007 of CM046442.1, read as the reverse complement.
GCAAATGAACACTTAGGAGTATGGACTCTTAGTCGCAGAGCCTTCAGTCACATAACTTTCATGCGTATGAGCCTCTGTCGCGTGGCACTCATCCGCATTTCCTTGAGTCGCATGGCACTCATCCGCATTTCCCTTAGTTGCATGACCTTCATCCGCATTTCCTTCAGTAGCATGACCTTCATCCGCATTTCTTTCAGTCGCATGACCTTCATCCGCATTTCTTTTTGTTCATCCGCATTTCTTTTGATCATCCGCATTTCTTTAGCTCATCCACATTTCTTTTGTTCATCCGCATTTCTTGTGTTCATCCGCATTTCTTCTGCTCATCCGCATTTCTTTTGCTCATCTGCATTTCTTTTACTTAACCGCATTTCTTTTGCTCATCCGCATTAACATGTTCCTCCGCATTTCCTTCACTCATCCGCATTAACATGTTCATCCGCATTTCCTTAGTCGCATGGCCATCCAGGCACATGGACATTTCAGGCGCATGAGCCCTATTTGGGCATATGAGCAGCATCATTCGCACTTAAACATCAAATTTCAGTCTCCAAACATCACTTATCATGTTCTAAGCTTAAATCTTACATTCTAAGCCATAAAATCACAACCATAACATCATAAAACCCAAACATAGCCCAAAATCAAACCACACCCGCAACATACACACATACATACATACGGGTGTAAAAACCCAACTTTATAAAAATATTCATACATGCATTTCTAGCCCCAAAAAGTTAAAAACATATAAAAGAGGGGTTCTAGAACTCACCTTTGTAGCTCTTTGGGTAAGACTTCTTCAAACCCGTTTGCAAATTGAGCTCAAACACCTAAAACCCACCAAACACACACAACATACATAAGCACACAACCGAGGATGTAACTAGTTAAGAACATCTTAAACACACGAATTCTTACCTTGAATTCGATCTTTTCAGATCTTGTTCATCAAAATCCAAGAATTTCTGCTTCTCTTCGCTTTCTCTCTCTAGAAATCCGATTGTTATGTGTGTAGAAAGAGTGATGGGCGGCCATCACCGTTTACACCCACTTTTTCAAACATTTTGTCCTTTTGGACATTTTTACTCTTCAACTTGGGTAAAATATATTTTCTTTATTTTTCTTCACTTTATTCTTCTTTTTTTGTCTTTTATAAATAACCGGGCATTACAGCAAACGATAGAACACATAAAGGAATGGAAGTTTTTGTGGTCGTTCTTTCATTAAGAAAATGAACTTTCTCTGTTTGCTCATTAATTTCGTAAATCAATACAAACAAACGTGAACGAACATGAATGACCATTAATTAATTAGAAAGTTTACTCAAAACATTAGAATGTTTATAAGTACCGGAAGACAATGACAAGCATGTGGCTAGAAGGCATGGCCTACGGAGGTCCTAAATTGTGGAATTGGAAGCAATGGAGGCGTGGAACTGAAAGAACTAATTATAAACTTGAACTCTTGAAGCTTGATGTTTGGAAAGGAGGAAACAAACTACAGATCGATAAATGTGGGGGATTAGGGTATGTTTCTAGTTTAAATGTAAGGGTGTAATTGTGTAAATGTAAATAATTGAGACATATAGAAGGTTTAAACATTATGGTAAACGGGCAATAAGCTAAAAAAATGATAACTTAAAAATATGAAAACTTAAGTTGATGAAAATAAACTAGTGAATATGGATCAACGTATACAAATGAATTTAAACGAACACAAACATACGTAAATGAGCATGTTATTGAATGTTTATGAACACAATTTAACGAACTTGCATTCTACTCTGCATGTACACTTAGTTAATAATTGAATGAAATTTATTAATCATATTTGTATATTTATTAGACGAACGAACGATTTATAAATATACATGAATGATTCGCTCAAAACCATGTTTGTTTACAACAATACCAAAAACAAGTGTCAATCATATCAAAAGTGATATTTTGTGAAAGGTCTTGCCGTCTTAGTCTTCATAATATCAATGACACCAATATTACATATCGGGCCACGTGAAGTAGGCCAATGGGTGGCGTTGACACAAAATATAAAGTTTTAAAGTTTTGAGAGACGATGAAAAGTCATCATAGTAAATTACAAATCTTATTCTTTAAGTTTGCATAAAATTTCGAATCTAATCCTTAAACTTTAATAATTAAACTGAGTATTCTTTGTTTGAAATTTATAATGTTTTTTGTCTTTTTTACTAACAATAATTAACTTTTTCTGTTATGTTTTAAAATGTTCATTTTGCCCTCACACTCAAAAGGACAAAATGTGTAATTATTATGTATCTTTTATTTGTTTCTTTACATGCTTATTTTATTAACTTTACTTTTCATTATTTTTATATTTTAATCTTTTTTTATTTTAATATTTATGTTAAGTATTATTAACTAGTTATTTTTAATCATCCAAATATGAGTTATGATTAGTTTTTATTATATCAAAATATATAATAAATTTCTATTGTATATATACTTATTTACAAAGGTCGGTGACATATGCCACCGGCCAAACCCCCCCCCCCCTTAACTTTCTTAATTTAATACTTTTTACCCTTAAACATTTTGTAAGACTTTAAGAAATATCACTTTCACCCCCTTAAGTTTTTAAAATTCATGATTTACTCCTGTAAAATATAAATTCGAGTCCATCACCGTTAGGACCTAATCAGATGTGACTTGACTTAATTATTTTTCGACAAACGCCTACGTTTTGGCCAAAAAACCCCTCAACTTTCTTTATTTGACAGTTTTTACCCTTAAACTTTTTGTAAAACTGTGAGAAATATCAATTTCACCCCCTTAAGTTTTTCAAGTTCAGGATTTATTCATGTAAAATATAAATTCGAGTCCATCATCGTTAGGACCTAATCAGATGTGACTCGACTTAACTATTTTTCAATAAAAGCCTACGTTTTGATGTAAATTTTATTCAAATATTAGTTGAGTCAAATTTAAACGTTTCGATGTATTACAAAGGTCGGTGGCATATGCCACCGGCTAAACCCCCCCCCCCACTTTTTTATTTGACACTTTTTACCTTAAACTTTTTGTAAAACTTTAAGAAATATCACTTTCACCCCCTTAAGTTTTTAAAGTTCAGGATTTACTCCTGTAAAATATAAATTCGAGTCCATCACCGTTAGGACCTACTCAGATGTGACTCGACTTAATTATTTTTCGACAAACGCCTACGTTTTGGCCAAAAAAACCCCTCAACTTTCTTTATTTGACACTTTTTACCCTTAAAATTTTTGTAAAACTTTGAGAAATATCACTTTCACCCCCTTAAGTTTTTAAAGTTCCGGATTTATGTAAAATATAAATTCGAGTCCATCATCATTAGGACCTAATCAGATGTGACTCGACTTAACTAATTTTCAACAAAAGCCTACTTTTTGATATAATTTTGTTCAAATATTAGTTGAGTCAAATTTAAACGTTTCGACGTATGTTTTGTTTGGGAACACGTGGGATCAAATAAAATATATTTTTGTTTACTCTACGTTTCGACGTAAAGTTAATTCGGACACGAGTCAAATATAAATGTTTCAATGTATGTTTTGTCTGGAAAAAAGTCAGGTCTAATATAATACGTTTTCATTCAACGGTATAAATTCGAGTCACTTTACATATGGTGTAAATATAGTTCGAAAACGAATCGGATCGATTGTAATTTATACATTATCACGCAACGTACGGTGTCGCGGCAACACGCGACGGGTAAAAATGCTAGTTTAATTTTAAAACATTAATCAAATGGCTAATATTTATTTTATAAAAAAATATATTTAAAAAAATACATTGTCAATAAGATTTATATAAAAATGTTTAGAAATGATAAAAAGACTATGTATTAAATTTTTCTATATAAGAAGAAAACGTGCAGGACATAAATTCAAGCCTTAAATATATTAATTAGAAACTAAATATATATATATATATATATTTATATTTATATTGCGAGGTGTTAAAATATTATTGGCTCAATCAATTACAAAAAAATAAAAAATAAGGTGACAACATGGACAAGTGGATTGTTCTATTATTTAATTAAATGCACTATTATTTTGGGTTTTTTAAATGGTTAGTAATGGGTTTGAATTAATATAAATAAATATAAACCATTAAAAATTAAAACGGAAGCAAACTTTACAATAAGAACGATTAAAGACATTATATATTAAGGAAAGTCTAATCATATATAAGATCTAACATATAATAATTATAACTAAGTAAAATAAAAAGTCATGACCCAACAACCATAGCTGAAAATTGATATAGCTGAAAATTTTATACTAAAAAGGTTAAAAGCGACAGTGTAACAAACCGATTACTAGTTTAGTTTTTATCTAATGTGAAATAAGTAAAGTAAAAAAATGAAAACGGTAGATAATTTAATAATTTATAAATCAAGTTTGAATTTAATAAAATATTTAAATTAATTAATTAATAATATTTAAGATAAGTTTATAAAACAAAAATATTATTAAAGAGAAAAAAAGAAAAGTTAAGTAAAATAAAAACAGAAAAAAACAAAATAATATATTAGTGAAATGCTATTAGGTGTTCTTTAAATTTTTTATCAATCGGTTTTATTTAAACCATGTATGTTTTAATCAATTATGTTTCACTAGCTTTAGTAAACACATACATTATACGAGTTGAATATATAAAATATTAATATAATATATTTATTAATTATACAATAATATTCTAAAATACAATATGACTGAAATAATAAAACAATGATATCAACTTTTTAAAAGTTTATTTTTAGTTTTTTTAAAATAAACATTTTGTTTTAAAACAAATCGTATAAAAATGTCAATTTTAAAAAAACTTCTTATTACACTTTCCAATTTTGATTATTTTTTGTTTCCAAAAAATTAACTTTTAAAAATATCAATATTTACAATAACCTTAATAAATATATATTTTTTAATTTATTAAATACTAGCTTTAGTAACCCCGTGTATTACATAGGTTGAATAAATAAAATATCAAATAAAATAAAAATTATTAATTATAAAATAATAGACTAAAATATAATATGATTGAAATTATGTACGAGTAATAAATATGAGTAATAAAACAATAATATGAAAATTTTATTTTATATTTTGTTTTTTTCAAAAATAAATTAAACATTTTGTTTTAAAATAACGTTTTAAAAATTTTTCATTTTTAAATTTTTTCTTATTATAACTCCTTATTTTAATTATATTTGTTTAATAAAAAATTTACTTTAAAAAACAATTTTGAAATATACATAAAAATAGTTTTATAAAAAACTATCTTTATAGAAATAGCATTAATAATAAATATTTTATTAGAAAGATAATTATAATTATGATATAAAAATAAATAGATAATATTATTAGTAAATATGGTTATTTAATAGGAGAGAGAAGGGATAAAAATTTGATAAGAATGAATGTGGTGGTGACAAATGGCACACCCATTTACTATTTTATTAGAGTAGGAGAATAGGAGAGAGAAACGGAAAAAAATGATAAGAATAAATATGGTGGTGACAAGTGGCACACCCATTTATTATTTTATTAGAGTAGGAGGATTAAAAAGTATTAAAATAATATTATTAGTAATTAAGGTAATTATTTAATAAGAATGAGAGACGAGAAAAATTTGATGAGAATGATTGTGATTCTGACACGTGCCACCATATTTACCATTTTATTAGTGTAAGAAGATTAATTGTTGTAAATTATATTTTAGTTTATATAACTTTTATTTTTAGAAAAGCTATTAGGTATTTTTTTGAATTTTATTTGTTATAGCAGAAAAATACTTAACTAAATTCAACAAATATATATATAACAAAATTGTAATATATTAAAATTGATAAATGAAATTATTTTTTTTATAATTAAAATTAATTTATAATTATATTTAGAATAAGTTGTAAAATAAAAGTGGTGAGAAAAAAAAAGAAAAAAGAAAAGAAAGTAATTAAATAAAAGAAAGAAAGAAAATTTATGATTGGTGTAAGTTATATATATTGTTCTTTGAAAGAGAAGGGGAAAAATATCATTTATCATAAACTTAAAATAAATATTTAACTTTTGTTAGTGAAAAAGACGGAAGGTTTGACAAATTTTCAAATAAAGGATATCCAGTGTAATCATCAAAATTTAAAGATATGATTTGTAATTTTAATAATACTTAAAAGATAATATTTGTAATTTACTCAAATCATTAACATAAAATTCTTTTGATATCTCAATAATTTAAAAGAATAAATTTAAGATATACATCCTTCTATTTTATGCATATTTCTATAACCGATAACCCGCATACTCTCTAATTTCAGTTCTGAATATATACATTAATTATCCGTCATTACTTTTGAAACCCGGAACCATATATTTAAAAAATTATTTTGTAAACATGTTAATACCACTGGACGATAATCTTTTTATTCTTTAACTTATACACGGGATCAAAATATAATCCATCAATATGAATAAAAGGTTATCTGTAAAACTGAATATATTACGGAAGATACCATTGAAACGGTTATAGGTCTTACTGCATCAATTTTAAGAAGAAAGTATTAATCTAAATTGTCAGAGTGATTGACGAATTTTTTTCACGAATTTTTTTCGAAGAGGTTTGTTTCGTCTTTATGTGACAACATATTTAATATATTTGTTTTATAAGGTCTTATTTATTATCTGTAATAAGTTATTATGTGACGGGATAAAGTGTTAGGTTTAATGTATCAACAACCAATTTTTTACCAACTTTCGGAAATTTTTGTACCAACTTTTAGAATTTTTGCTCTCTGTTCTGCACAAGCAAAATCCAATTTTTTTGGTTAGAGGGATTGGTTTATCGTCAATAACTATAGATTAACTATAAGACGAATCAATTCTAACACCGCTGGAATAAATTCAATCAGAGCTCATCTAAGTCGTTTTAAGGTTTATAAAATCATTCTTAGGATACTTAGGGTGGACGAATGTTAAATTGATTACTCATAGTATATCATATTTAATAAGTTGAAATAATATTAAATACAATTTTGCATTACAATCAAACATACCTCAAATAACATATGCTAATTATTAATTGTTTGGTCCAACATCATAGATGTTTGCAACGAAATTCAATTTAAGCACCATTTACTGAAATCATGTGAAAAGTAACACGTCAGCTAAAGAATTAGCAAGTGAGTAAACATAGGTTTGCATACATAGATTTATTGATTAAAATGTTTAAAACAAGTTAATTCTCACAACATAAAAGACAAACAAAAATGAATCAAACTTAATGACTGAATTCTCTATCGAAAAAGGAAGCCTCATGAATAAGCATGAATCCAGTTTCAATCATCCTCAAATAATCAAATAGGAAGGATTTATCAAACCAATAAATCTATTAATATTTTCATAGCAATCAATAATAATTGTGTTATCATTTAGTTTATCTAACTATGATAAACACAAATAACAAATAACAATAAATAACAAATGCTTGTATAAATATAATATAACATGATTTGAATTGAATATCAATAAATAACAAATGCTTGTATAAATATCACATGATTTTCTTGAATAATAAACACAAAAAAATATGCTATAAATACTCACTTAATAAATATATGAAATTGGGATAATGACTAGTTAGAATAGGCACCAAAATCCTCCAAGTCAACCTAAGGAACGATGTTCTAAGTTAAAATAATATCAGGATGTAAAGATTAAGTATTTAGTAAGGTTTCAATTGGGATTTGAATTATTAATAATAGTTTTAAGATAACGTAATTACGTTATTACATAGCTTGAATATATAAAATAGATTAAATGGATTGAATTCAAAATAATACTTAATAATAAGTGAAATAGAGTAATTAAATATAATTAAAATATTTAATTTCAAGCATATGACTAAATATTTAAGTGGGCAAAATAATTAACTTAATAATAAATTATTTAATAACTTGGTCAAAATAATTTTTATTAATATTTAACTGATTACATATGAGCAAATTTTTATTTAAGATAATTATAATATTTTTCAATTTAGAATAACTTTTATCACTTTTTTAGACTTATAAATAATTTTTATAACATTTATAATCCTAAGAAATAATAAAACTGTGATATTAAATTGTGCAGAGTTTTTTAGTAATTAAATAATCGTTTCGGCATTACTAATATTTAGCATAATCATTTTTATTTTAATTTAACAATATATTAACAAATAACATGATTATTGTACTTGAATCATCAAACTAATTTACTAAAAACTTTCATTTCATAATTAACGCACATGGATTCGAGTTTACATTTAAAAAATGGGTCAAATGAAAAAAAGTGGGTCAAATGAAGGTCAATGACCAAATATTAAAGTCCTAGAAACACATAAGAGTGGTTGGTGGTATATATGGTTGGTAAAAAACCAAAATTAACTACCAAAATCACCAATATATTATCTATATATCAATAAACCAACGGGAGGTATATATAATTTTTAGTTATTTTGGTATTAACCACAAGTCTTTTGTAATGTTGCATGTTTGATCCATGTGTATTCTTTGGGCATTAATCACCGCCTCCCCCACTTTTTTATTTGTGCATTCTTCATGCTTTTTAGAGTGAGAGCGTGAACAGTTTAAGGTTTAGAGCATATAGTGAAAAGAGGTCTTTGATTTTTATTAATATCAAAACTATATTTAAGGAATGTGTCATTTAAAAGAATGCTTAATTGAATTTTTATAAGAATTGATAACTAAATCGCATTTTTTCCATTTTCCTATACTAGATGTTTAGTGTTCTTTATGCATTGTAAGATTCACTACTATTTCACCTGCTACTTTATTTTTTAACTGTAAAACCAATATTTGAAATGTAAATACGAGAGGGGAACATCATTTGCAATGACTAAGAAATTTTGTGCAACATGCGAACTTGAATACACCTAGTTTTAATAAATTAGCTAACAACCGCAAAAATTAGTTAGTTGAATTAATTCCTAAAACCGTCAAAATTTGTTAGTTAAACTAGCGATGCTCCAACGCTGATCAATGTCCATCACTATTTAAGCGTGATTGGATAATAACGATCTAATTTTATAAATTTTTAGCTTAGAACAATAAACTAAACTTTGTTTCACTTATTTGGACTTTTCAACTTTATGGGGAAGACTATATCCAATATAAAGTACTCGCACCCGGTTGGGTCTTCATCAAATTTCATTTTTATGATGTAAAATTGATATGACGTGAAAAATGTAGGTTCATACATTGATAATTGAGTAGGGACCGTGATATTGTTGTTTTAACTGGACCATTTGCTTGGTTCAGTCGTGCGATTGAGTCATGCGGTTGATACATTTGCACGATTGAGTGTTCAGTCGTGCCACCGAGTCAATCTCATGTTACAATTATGCGACTGATCCAGTCTCCTGGTTCATTCGTACAACTGGTTCATTAGCATGAAGTTGTTCATGCGTATGGTCCATTAGCATGGGCCAATCGCATAAGAACTTCACATGATTAAGTTTGAATATGTTTCATAATCATTAATTGATTTAGATCTTATTCAAACAACCACAGCCTATATAGTTAGTTCAATAAGTGTTATTACATACCAACCAATGAAATATTCAACATTATAAGCATAACCACTGTTAGGATCAACGATCTACGTTTGATTGATTTGATGAGTATAGCAGCGGAAATCAAACACTGAATTAGCAATCTCACAAGAACTCAAATGATATTCAATGATAAAAGCAAACGATTATAGAAGAAATTCTGCGAATCAAATATTTCATTCAGAACGCACTTTCGTGGTGGCAAAATGTCACACGTACAATCAGGTCAATCATCCCTTATATAGGAATGTCGTGGTGGAACATTCCTTATATAGGAGATGTGACGTCTGCTGATGTCACTTGATAGTGACATCTAACAGAATTATTAAGCAACTGAAACACACTACTGAAAAGAAACTACAACGACTGAAGAACAAGCTCTTCAGTCATTTTACAAAACTACTTAAAGTAAAAACATAAAACTACTGATAGGTAAACCGTCACAACTACTGAAGAAGACCTCTTCAGCTGTTGTGACAACGTCTGATACTTTGGTCTTCAACACTTGTGCCTTCAGACTTTGTCTTCAGCACTTGTCTTCAGACTTTGTCTTCAGCACTTGTGTCTTCAGACTTTGCCTTCAGCACTTGTCTTCAGACTTTGTCTTCAGCACTTGTGTCTTCAGACTTTGTCATCAGCTATTGTCTTCAGCTGTTGTCTTCAGCTGTTGTGGTCTTCAGTAGTTGTTGTGACGTCTGTGGGACTTAAAGGTTTTTCTGATCCGGCTCATTGGTTCTTTTGGTCCAACAACCACATATTATATTTCATTAGGTACCCATACAATTACATATGTGTAAGACAATAAAAACATATTACATTATGTTCAGAAACTAGGGACACATGTATCTACAAACTCCCCCTTAGACCTAGTTTCGTCTAATGTCTTACATCCTTCATTAGTTCCTCAAAATTCTTGTACTTCTCTTCTCTAGTGACTCTGGCATGTATCTCAAAAGCAAAACATAGTCGTATAACGTTCTGAAGTTGTAGAGCTTGTACAATATATTGAGAGTCATAGAATAATGGCCACTTGTATAATGTATAGACATCATCTGCAGACAAGTTTGTAAGCCACATTGGGTCAAACACCCTGATGGTTTCCATTACACCACTCTTGTTCAAAACTATGACTGACTCTCCTGTCCTCCAATCATAGTACCACCATTTGAAGTGTGGAGTGAAGTCCTGTGGCATTTCCCGTAGGGGGATCTTAGACATTGTGCGCGGAGGACTCCACTTCAGCACTATTTTCGGTTTACCGGTTATGGTATCAACCTTAGACCGTCTGATATACCTCGTTGGCTGTTCAGGTTTGAAGTTGACCCATCTGGTGTGGTACTCTCTTTTAAGAGCTACTTCAAACCAGCCTAACATTTTGCGTGGGTCAGCGTATAGCAATTTTAACTTTGCTAACTGGTTAAGCTCAAATCCAGGAAGAGTCTTTAGGTTATGTGAGAACCTGAAGTACTCAATCCCCTTCTCACGTTTAACTGTATAATGTTGAGATCTTCAAAATACGCCCATGCTATGATTTTTCGCGACACCTTGTGATGTTTCTTCACTTTGTACAGCTTGGTGTAGATAGTTGACGTTGAAGCACTGCGTTGGGCTCTTATTTCTTCAAAGCATGCAGCCCACTCAGCCTTTCTGATATTGACTTCAGCTTCTGAGGCTTGGGCCGTATCTTCTTTCTTGTCAGACTCTTCTTCCATTTTATCCAGAGTCTCAAAAGTTTCACTATTAAGGTTGTCGCCCAGATTGGGAACGACATTACCGTCAATGTCAGTGTACTCTGGATAGTGTTGGTCCGTGACATCTTCAATCTCGATCTCATCAACGTCGTTGAGCTCGTCATCACTTTCCACATGGACTGTTGGAGCATCTTTCACGATCTCATCTGGATTGAGTCGGAATTTTTCAGCAAGTTGCTCGTCGGTGAGATCATGAATTATCTCTCCTTCTTTAGGAGTGTAATTCACTGAGCTCCTGACTATTCCCTACAGATCAAGAATCACCCTGAGCTGATTCTTGATCTGTTGGAGGGGAGCAACATCATATTCATCTCTTTGATAATTTGGATCTGCTTGATTTAAAACATGTACACATCAACCATTAGTTAACAGTCAAAGCAGTAACATCAACAATAAATACAAACATTAATTACATTAATTTGATACAAGATTCAAATACATATGATTTAAATAACATAAACAACTAATCATTACTCTTGTCTTGTATCATGTGCTCCTCTGCTGACGGGGCTGATGTGGAGGCACCTTGGTCTTGAGCTCTCTTGGTCCTCCTTTCACTTGCAGATGTGGCACCCGCAGCAGAAGTATCATCATCTCCATCATCATTATCATCAACATCATCACCAGCATCAGTATCCTCCCTTTGATCATCACCATCATCATCATCATCATCATTGTCATCATCATCATCATCACCATCATCTCCATCTCTTTCCCTGATCTTTAAGGGCTCATCCTTTGATCCTTTGAGCCTCAGCATGATAGTCTTGTTGGTCGCCTCCAACTCCTCTATCCGTTTTGCTGATTGGACATGTTGCTCCTGGAGTTGGACATCTCTGAGCTCTGAGCAGCCATCTGTTGTGCCTGCTACTCTATCAGCTGTGCCTGCTGAGATATTTGCAGAGATTGTGCGCAGTAAGTTCTACTAGCTAACGAATCTGGGCAGTCTTCTCGTCATCGTCTACCAACAGCTTCAGCACCATATGGTTAAGTGCCGAGAGTTGTTCCTCTACCCCACTAGGAGGTAAAGAGGATCCAGATGGAAAGGAGGGGTAAGATGATGGTCCTGCATGGTGGCTAGTGGTGGTGGTGGTGGCAGTGGTGAAGATTGGGGTTGGTATAGATGAAGGTGGTGGTGGAGTGGTGAAGATTAGGGGTGGTATAGATGAAGGTGGTGGTGGAGTGGTTGTGGTAGTGGTGTGTGAGGTGGTAGATAAGGTGGTGGATGGAATGGTGGTAGTGTGGTAGTAGGTAGAGTGGTGGTAGTCATGGTGGTGGTGATGAATGTCATCCTCCTCCTCTTCTTCTTCAAACCGTGGGGCTAAGCCATCCTTTTCTTCCTCAAGCCCCTCAAGGTGAATGCTCCCCTGGAACACTGCTGGGCTGATCGGGAGCATAAGTAGGATCAGTGTCAACCTCCCTAGACTTGCCAGGCATCCTCCAACCTCTCGAATACCTCGATCAGTGGCAACCACCCTGCTCCCCACTGTTCGAGTCAAGTGCTCCTCGTCTGTCTCCTCCTCCGCATCAAGACGAAAAACCTGATGGAACCCTGCAGCCTCTGTTCCACCTTGGGTGGATGCTGGAGATGCTATATCAGTAGTGGGGGCCCTCAGTTGAGTGGGCCCTGCATCTCCATCATCACCGCTGTCGTCGTCGTCTGAGTCATCTTCAGGGAGCTCCAGCTGCTCGACATCGGAATCACTGTCTACGTGGCGCCATTTATGCCTCCCTGGCGCCACGTAATCAACCTTGGCCAGATGGCTGATGAGTCTCTTCACCGGGGGTTTGACCTGCTTTCCCCGGCATACCTTCATACGACCCAGTGTCGTATCATCCATGATCTCCAACGACACAGCGTTGTGGCTCTCCTTGGGCAGTGTGGGTAGCTTCTCATCAAAAATCATCTGAAGAAACCTAGGGTACATGCAGAAGCCCTCTTTGCCCTTCGCCTCCAGATTCTCTATCAAGTAAGAGAGTATCATGCTCGAGAAGCTGAAAGGGTGGTTCAGTACCAGTGCCACGTAGGCCTTTTGAATCTGGTCTGAAAGATAATCAAGCCCACCCCTTCGCGACGCCAAGCACTTGAGGATGACATGTGCCAAGTACTTGTACTGGGGACACAGGTTGCTCTTGTGAGCACCCCTGCATTAATATCCCCAGCGTACTTTATCCTCCAGAAGCACCCTCTCACCGTCAGTGGGTGAAGTCTGGTGGGGTGGTCTGCATCATCACCCAACCCAAGTACACGTCAAATGTCCTCAGCAGTGATCTCAATATCCATCCTAAAGATAGAACTCCTGATGTTGTACGGATCATGAGAGCGGTCAACCGATGCCCCCTCCCAAAAGGCCTGCTGAATAGACCTGTAGGGAGTGCATGGGGTAGATATCGCCTTGTAGATCCTGGATCGCTTGAGGAAAGCGATGATCCCCGCAAACTCGGCACTATTCTGAGTTGTGGAATCTAAATGAGCACATATGTTGTGCTTGGGGTTGATGGACCATCTGTCAGCCATCAATCTGTAACACAAGACACGTAGACATTAGATAACCTCACAACACAAATAAGTTCTAATTAACTTGGTTGAATTCATTCTGGTTCGTTCATGCGATTGAACCATGCGACTGTATTCAGTCGGTTGATCTGGCATGCGATTGGGTTCAGTCGGGTGACTGAGCAGGCGACTGAGTTCAATCGGTTGACAAAGCTTGCGATTAGTTCAATCGGCCGACTGAGCTCATTCATATGATCCATTCGGCCATTTGAGCCATTCTACCAGCTCAATCGTGCGACTGGAGTTCATCCTGGTGTCCAGTCGCATGACCCACTGTTCAGTCAATTGAGATTCGAAAATGAACCAATTCTTGAAATTAGACATTGAGTAATGGTTCTTTAGACTCACATTCCTTATACTAATAACCTAATACCCTTTATTTCAATATTTTACTTGGTTTAGTTAGGTTATTAGTCCATTTAAGGTCTCGGGTCTTGTTAAGGCCAATTTCTTGATTTTGAAGTCTAATTGAAGGAATTTTTGGCATGTTCACACCGCATTTTACCTGTATAAACACCAACGAATGTTAGAATATGAGTATATGCAAGCAATTTGGGTCAGAGGAAATTTTGGTAGAGTAACGGTAGGCTTTGCGATTTTAGGGCGATTGGGGGTGATGAGTTGAATGCGATCGACTGTGGCCCTATTTATACTGAATCTGATTTCAATCGGCTGACTGGACCCATTCGCTCAGTTCATTCGGGCGAATGGACCTCAATCATGCGATTAGCTCAGTCGATCACATTCAGTCGACCGACTGGATTTCAGTCGGGTGACTGACTCATTCGCACAGTTCCATTCGGTCGACTAGCTCATTCTGATAAGCCATTCGGGTGAATGGTTCATACTCATGTGCCATTTGACTGTTTAGTGCATGAGTTTGGTCCATTCGTACGGTTGATTCATACTCATGGTCCAGTCGTGCGATTGGAACATACTCATGATTTTGACTTTATGACCATTTCTCACTTAAACCCCTTTCAACTTTTGATTAAACTTATGAGCATTTGATCATCTCAGACATGATCATTTTCACTTGAAAAAACTTTTGACCACCTCAGACGTGATCCTTTTAACAGTTTGTCACCTCAGACGTGACTGATTGTTAGGATCAGTGATCTATGTTTGATTGATTAGAGAGTATAGCAGTGGAATTCTAACAATGAATTAGCCGATTCACAAGAACGAAACGATATTCAATGAAGAACAAAGACGGTTATAGAGAGAGAATTCTGCAAATATATTTCATTCAATATTCGCTTTCGTGGTAACGAAATGTCACACTTACAATTAGGTCGACACCTCTTATATAAGAGATGTGACGTCTGCTGATGTCACTTGATAGTGACATCTACAGATTTATTACAACTGAAACACAACTACTGAAGATGTCAAAACAGCTGACATCTCCTTACAAAAATGCTAAGTGTTATCAGTTGTTATAACTACTGAAAAACATAAAACTACTGAAACTAAAACGACTGAAGAACAAGCTCTTCAGTCGTTTTACAAAACTATTGAAAGTAAAAACATAAAACTACTGATATCACAACTACTGAAGAAGTACTCTTCAGCTGTTGTGACAAACTACTGAAACTTCAGTACTTGATCTTCAGACTTGAACTTCAGACGTTTCATCAGCTGATGACTTCAGTAGATATCATCAGCTGATGTCTTCAGTCTTTGTCTTCAGACTTTGTACATCAGTTGTTGATCTTCAGCACTTGTAAACTCTTCAGCTATTGTACTTCAGTACTTTGGTCTTCAGCTTCAGCACTTGTGTTCTTCAGCTGTTCAGCTTCAGTACTTGTGTTCTTCAGCTGTTGAACTTCAGCACTTTAGTCTTCAGCTGTTGAAGTCTTCAGCACTTGATCTTCAGCTGTTGGAGTTTTCAGTACTTGTCAAACTGCTGATGAAGCTTTCAGCAGTTGTTGTGATATCATGTGGGACTTAGAGGTTTTCTGATCTTGGCTCATTGGTTCTTTTGGTCCAACACTGATTTTACCTTTGAAAACACATGTGGTCATCTTAGACGTGACCCTTTTAAACAGTTTGTCACCTCAGACGTGACTGATTTTACCTTTGAAAACACGTGTGGTCACCTCAGACGTGACCCTTTTACATGATTAAATCCCCTATTGAATTCCATGGCGTAGTCCGATATCAAACTGACTGAATTTGACTAAATGAAAAAAAATAAAAGACTTAAACTAAAATATAAAACTAAAACTTGTTTTTGACGTTTTGTGTGAGGTGTAAATCCTAGGATAGAAATCTAATGGATTCGGTTCCGGAATAGGCAGCTTCAATTTATTTTGACCATAAATGGACCAATTCAATTTGGAATCATACAGGTAAGTCAAATCATTTAGGACATGTTATCAACACCTTTTGATGCTCATTCTTGTTTTTCATCTAGAGTCGTTAGCAAGTTTAGGAAATCATACTAGTACTATTAGATCCCCATATTGATTTTGTCTTTCAAGAATTGTATCCATGATTATTGTCAGTATACTGGTCCTCTTAAATCCATACACAGACTTTTAACACAGATTGGTAATAGTTTAAGGTTTGATTATTTCAATAAGCATTTGTGGATCCCATACTTATATGGTAATCAACATTCCTCAGGAGATTTTTGAGCGGTCTCAAGGTAGTTTTCAAGAAGAAACTATTCTTAGAACTTTCAGAGAGAAGCCCAGCCTCAGGTCAGTGCCACCGCATAGCAGAGAAGCGACAAATAACAATGAATTCTAGAATATATAGGTTATGCTTATCCTCAGGTCAGTGCCATTGCACAACAGAGAGGCACATAACCTATCTTCTTGTTTGAGCACTTTTAATCTTTTTGCATAGTTCTCACCAACAACATAGGTTATTAGTTTGATTGCTTTTGCTCATATTTTGGTCTTACGCTTACATTTGTAGCGTTTATTCTACTCGTTACCCCTTATTGGAATTTTGTTGATTGTGTTAACTAGGGATAAGATGTTAACCCACAGCTTGTTGAACAACTTAGTTTGTTCCTGAGATCACCAACAAGGTCTAATCATCTATTGTGTTGAATCTACCGACATATCATCTATGGTCTAACAACCTCTAGGTCTACTTTCTTTGTGTTACCTTAGTAGTAGCTAGTTTTACTATTATTTTTCCTTTTATATTGCTCAGACTACACAGACTGATACTTTGAACTTCGCATCTTATTTTATTTAAACTTTAAGTCCAAGTGGTTTGTACCTCTGTACTATCATTTTCCAAAGTTATTGAATCGGTATCATAGATACGATCTAGTTTCTATCATCTAGCCTCTCATCCTCCCTTATTTTTTTGTTAATGTTACTAACTGGCCTATTCTCCCCCTAAAATTCTAAAACTATAACCGATTTACGCTTTTTAGGATTTTAATAGGCGACAAAATACCATCACTTTAATTTGACTACTTAAAATAAAATAGATAAATAAGAAAAAAAGAAAATAAAATAAAATTGGACTATACACATCGGACTACACATGGTCATCATCAGGAATTACCTCACTTTTCTTTTTAACGCCGTTGACCTCTAACAATATAAAAAACGTGGTTTATCAAAGGCCTTTGTATAGAGGTCAGCGCGTTGAAAATCAGTATTTATTTTAATCACATCAATTAGATTCTTTTCAAAGCAATCACGTATAAAGTGATATTTTATGTCGATGTGTTTGGTCTTAGGATGTTGGACCAGATTTTTAGTTACTGCAATTACAGCTGAGTTATCAACAAAAATAGGAGTAGAAGAGAAATTCAAACTGTAGTCCCGTATTTGCTGTTGAATCCATATGATTTGTGAACAAAAACTTGCAGCAGCAATGTATTCGGCTTCACAGGTTGAGAAAGCAACCGAGGTCTGCTTCTGACACTGCCGGGTCACTAATCTCCTCCCAAAGAATTGACATCCCGCTGATGTATACTTGTAGTTCATCTTTCAGCCACCGTAATCCGAGTCACTATACGCAGTTACCTCGAAGTCATCGTCATAAGGATACCAAAACCCAAGTGTTGGAGTACCCTTCAGATAACGAAAGATCCTTTTGACCCCTATCAGATGGTTAATGTGAAGTCGGCTGGATCGGTAGACATCCGAGCGTGTTCTTGACAGAAGGATAAACAACAGCAAACACCAAGAGACAATCAATAACACGAACTATAAAAAATTGGTTTCATTGATAAAAACTAACGATTACAAGCTCGTTACAACATAAGAATCAAGACCCTTGGCAAGGGGAGATCGAGCATGATCTCTCCTCTCATCCAGTAGCCTTAGGCTCCGGGCAGACTCCCTGTCAAATCCTTTTCTCTCTACACATTGAAAATGGTATATATAGGCCTCGGCCCATACTAGATGCGATTGGGCCCATTCATGCGATTGGACCATGCGTATGGTTCAATCGTATGACTGGACCATGGATATGGTTCAATCATACGACTGGACCATACTTATGGTTCAGTCTTACGAATGTCCCAATCGCATCTCTCAGTCGCACGACTGGTCCATTAGCATGGCTCAGTCGTACGACTGAGTCTCATTCGCATATGCTTCGGCGAATGACCCAGTTTCATGTGTTTACAACATATCAGGTGTATAACATTAAGTTTAGACTATTCGACAAGAGATGGACATACTATATATGACAATATATGCTCCAACAAATTCCCCCTTGGACGTTGCTTGCGAATAGTAGATAACACCTTTTACAATCATTAGTTAATCTTTGTTTTGGTTTCCAATTGAAGAAAACAAAAAACCATATTAGCCAACGTTGCCGATCCGTTAGGTTGCTACATATCACTGAAAATAAATTTAGGCACAACAGCTTTCGTTCACTTTGCAGAACACCATCACAACAGCAAGATTCCCCATATGATTGATTTTTCCAGATAATGACATTAACAGTTTTCCATTGCTTCAACCTTCACACAGTCTAACCTGATTAACATTAACAACTGTAGAAATTCCCCCTCACATTCAGCATATCCCAATATATAAACATTGTGCTCTCCTAGCATCTTCATACGGTGTATTGGGCAAAAGATTGAAGGTTCCAATCCATAGCTGACAATATAAAACAAATCAGCATGCACGTAGATTCATCATCAGAAACCTGCTCACATCATCACTTTGTGATTGCACTTCAATTTCTCTATACATAGATTCCCCCTAAGAATGAGAATCCTCTCTGTGCAGATAAATATAACTTGATTGGCCCATAAGTAGTCAGATGCTCCTGACTACCCCACAAAATCAGCACCGACTACTGACATCTTCTCTTCTCTCTTTCGTGTTCCAACTACATTCACCTATTCTGGAAGTCCGATGAATAATGGGATATACATTTAACTTATTTGACAAAAGAACCTTAGGGTGAATATGCTTTACTCATCCTCAAATCTATGCAAGAGGCAGTTCCCGATTTTTTTTTGGTCCGGAACAAATGCGGATGAGTCAATGCAGATGGCTCATTCGTGCGATTGAACATATGACTGGTCCAGTCGCACGATTGAACATACGACTGGTCCAGTCGTACGAATGGTCCATTCGCATGATCCAGTCGTACGAATGGTCCATTCGCATGGCCCAGTCGCATGAACGGATCTGCACGCAGATATTCAGAGCTGCAGCCACCAAGGCTGCCCAAAACCCTAATCTTACGAATTTTACATGAACCGAACCAACATTGACATCATAAGATTTGGAGGGGTGATTGGAACGTGGTTTCGAGTTTGATTTTAACATATAAACTACACACGTAACCAGATCTAAGCAAAACACGAAGAACACGAAGTGGATTTAACGTCAAGATCTGAAATTTGATCCAGAAATCAAGAGCTCGGGTTGCTAGAATGATTGTTAGATCATTCAAGCAGTAACCCGCTCTGATACCAATTGTGAAGTCGGCTGGATCGGTAGACATCCGAGCGTGTTCTTGACGGAAGGATAAACAACAGCAAACACCAAGAGATAATCAATAACACGAACTATAAAAAATTGGTTTCATTGATAAAACCTAACGATTACAAGCTCGTTACAACATAAGAATCAAGACCATTGGCAAGGGGAGATCGATCATGATCTCTCCTCTTATCGGGTAGCCCTAGGCTCCGGGCAGACTCCCTCTCAAATCCTTGTCTCTCTACACATTGAAACTGGTATATATAGGCCTCGGCCCATATTAGATGCGAACGGGCCCATTCGTGCGATTGGACCATGCGTATGGTTCAATCGTACGACTGGACCATGTTTATGGTTCAGTCGTACGACTGGACCATACTTATGGTTTCGTCTTATGAATGTCCCAATCACATCTCTCAGTCGCACGACTGGTCCATTAGCATGGCTCAGTCGTACGACTGAGTCTCATTCGCATATGCTCCTGCAAATGACCCAGTTTCATGTGTTTACAACATATCAGGTGTATACATTAAGCCTAGGCTATTCGACAAGCGATGGACGCACTATATATGAAAATATATGCTCCAACTAATTCCCCCTTGGACGTTGCTTGCGAATAGTAGATAACACCTTTTACAATCATTAGTTAATCTTTGTTTTGGTTTCCAATTAAAGAAAACGAAAAACCATATTAGCCAACGTTGCCGATCCGTTAGGTTGCTACAATATCCCTGAAAATGAATTTAGGCACAACAGCTTTCGTTTACTTTGCAGAACACCATCACAACAGCAAGATTCCCCATATGATTGATTTTTCCAAATAATGACATGAATAGTTTTCCATTGCTGCAATCTTCACACAGTCTAACCTGATTAACATTAACAACTGTAGAAATTCCCCCTCACATTCAGCATATCCCAATATATAAACATTGTGCTCTCCTAGCATCTTCATACAGTGTATTGGGCAAAAGGTTGAAGGTTCCAATCCATAGCTGACAATATAAAACAAATCAGCATGCACGTAGATTCATCATCAGAAACCTGCTCACATCATCACTTTGTGATTGCACTTCAATTTCTCTATACATAGATTCCCCCTAAGAATAAGAATCCTCTCTGTGCAGATAAATATAACTTGATTGGCCCATAAGTAGTCAGATGCTCCTGACTACCCCACAAAATCAGCACCGACTACTGACATCTTCTCTTCTCTCTTTCGTGTTCCAACTACATTCACCTATTCTGGAAGTCCGATGAATAATGGGATATACATTGAACTTATTTGACAAAAGAACCTTAGGGTGAATATGCTTTGCTCATCCTCAAATCTATGCAAGAGGCAGTTCCCGATTTTTTTTTGGTCCGGAACAAATGCGGATGAGTCAATGCAGATGGCTCATTCGTGCGATTGAACATATGACTGGTCCAGTCGCACGATTGAAGATACGACTGGTCTAGTCGTACGAATGGTCCATTCGCATGATCCAGTCGTACGAATGGTCCATTCGCATGGCCCAGTCGCATGAACGGATCTGCACGCAGATATTCAGAGCTGCAGCCACCAAGGCTGCCCAAAACCCTAATCTTACGAATTTTACATGAACCGAACCAACATTGACATCCTAAGATTCGTAGGGGTGATTGGAACGTGGTTTCGAGTTTGATTTTAACATAAAAACTACAACGTAACCAGATCTGAGCAAAACACGAAGAACACGAAGTGGATTTAACGTCAAGATCTGAAATTTGATCCAGAAATCAAGAGCTCGGGTTGCTAGAATGATTGTTAGATCATTCAAGCAGTAACCCGCTCTGATACCAATTGTGAAGTCGGCTGGATCGGTAGACATCCGAGCGTGTTATTGACGGAAGGATAAACAACAGCAAACACCAAGAGACAATCAATAACACGAACTATAAAAAATTGGTTTCATTGATAAAACCTAACGATTACAAGCTCGTTACAAAATAAGAATCAAGACCCTGGGGAAGGGGAGATCGAGCATGATCTCTCCTCTCATCGGGTAGCCCTAGGCTCCAGGCAGACCCCCTCTCAAATCCTTGTCTCTCTACACATTGAAACTGGCATATATAGGCCTCGACCCATATTAGATGCGACTGGGCCCATTCGTGCGATTGGACCATGTGTATGGTTAAATCGTATGACTGGACCATGTTTATGGTTCAATCGTACGACTGGACTATACTTATTGTTTCCTCTTATGAATGTCCCAATTACATCTCTCAGTCGCACGACTGGTCCATTAGCATGGCTCAGTCGTACGTTGGAGTCTTATTCGCATATGCTCCTGCGAATGACCGAGTTTCATGTGTTTACAACATATCAGGTGTATAACATTAAGCCTAGGCTATTCGACAAGCGAAGGACGGACTATATATGAAAATATATGCTCCACAAATTCCCCCTTGGACGCTGCTTGCGAATAGTAGATAACACCTTTTACAATCATTAGTTAATCTTTGTTCTGGTTTCCAATTGAATTAAACGAAAAACCATATTAGCCAACGTTGCCGATCCGTTAGGTTGCTACAATATCCCTGAAAATGAATTTAGGCACAACAGCTTTGGTTTACTTTGCAGAACACCATCACAACAGCAAGATTCCCCATATGATTGATTTTTCCAGATAATGACATAAACAGTTTTCCATTGCTTCAATCTTCACACAGTCTAACCTGATTAACATTAACAACTATAGAAATTCCCCCTCATATTCAGCATATCCCATATATAAACATTGTGCTCTCCTGGCATCTTTATACGGTGTATTGGGCAAAAGGTTGAAGGTTCCAATCCACAGTTGACAATATCAAACAAATCAACATGCATGTATATTCATCATCAGAAACCTGCCCACATCATCACTTTCTGATTGCTCTTCAATATCTCTATACATAGATTCCCCCTAAGAATGAGAATAATCTCTGTGCAGATAAATATAACTTGATTGGCCCATAAGTAGTCAAATGCTCCTGACTACCCCACAAAATCAACACCGACTACTAACATCTTCTCTTCTCTCTTTCGTGTTCCAACTACATTCACCTATTCTGGAAGTCCGATGAATAATGGGGTATACATTGAACTTATTTGACAAAAGAACCTTAGGGTGAATATGCTTTGCTCATCCTCAAATCTATGCAAGAGGCAGTTCCAGATTCTTTTTTTTGGTCGGAAGAAATGCGGATGAGTCAATGCAGATGGCTCATTCGTGCGATTGAACATACGACTGGTCCAGTCGCACGACTGAACATACGACTGGTCGAGTCGTACGAATGGTCCATTCGCATGATCCAGTCGTACGAATGGTCCATTCGCATGGCCCAGTCGCATGAACGGGTCTGCACACAGATATTCAGAGCTGCAGCCGTCAAGGCTGCCCAAAACCCTAATCTTACAAATTTTACATGAACCGAACCAACATTGACATCATAAGATTCGGAGAGGTGATTGGAACGTGGTTTCGAGTTTAATTTTAACATAGAAACTACACACGTGACCAGATCTGAGCAAAACACGAAGAACACGAAGTGGATTTAACGTCAAGATCTGAAATTTGATCCAGAAATCAAGAGCTTAGGTTGCTAGAATGATTGTTAGATCATTCAAGCAGTAACCGGCTCTGATACCAATTGAGAAGTCGGCTAGATCGGTAGACATCCGAGCGTGTTCTTGACGGAAGGATAAACAACAGCAAACACCAAGAGACAATCAATAACACGAACTATAAATAATTGGTTTCATTGATAAAACCTAACGATTACAAGCTCGTTACAACATAAGAATCAAGACCCTTGGCAAGGGGAGATCGAGCATGATCTCTCCTCTCATCGGGTAGCCCTAGGCTCCGGGCAGACTCCCTCTCAAATCCTTGTCTCTCTACACATTAAAACTGGTATATATAGGCCTCGGCCCATATTAGATGCGACTGGGCCCATTCGTGCGATTGGACCATGCGTATGGTTCAATCGTACGACTGGACCATGTTTATGGTTCAGTCGTACGACTGGACCATACTTATGGATTCGTCTTATGAATGTCCCAATCACATCTCTCAGTCGCACAACTGGTCCATTAGCATGGCTCAGTCGTACGACTGAGTCTCATTCGCATATGCTCCTACGAATGACCCAGTTTCATGTGTTTACAACATATCAGGTGTATAACATTAATCCTAGACTATTCGACAAGCGATAGACGCACTGTTTATGACAAAATATGACCCAACAAATTCCCCCTTGGACGTTGCTTACGAATAGTAGATAACACCTTTTACAATCATTAATTAATCTTTGTTTTGGTTTCCAATTGAAGAAAACGAAAAACCATATTAGCCAACGTTGCCGATCCGTTAGGTTGCTACAATATCCCTGAAAATGAATTTAGGCACGACAGCTTTCGTTTACTTTGCAGAACACCATCACAACAGCAAGATTCCCCATATGATTGATTTTTCCAGATAATGACATGAATAGTTTTCCATTGCTGCAATCTTCACACAGTCTAACCTGATTAACATTAACAACTGTAGAAATTCCCCCTCACATTCAGCATATCCCAATATATAAACATTGTGCTCTCCTGGCATCTTCATACGATATATTGGGCAAAAGGTTGAAGGTTCCAATCCACAGCTGACAATATCAAACAAATCAGCATGGACGTAGATTCATCATTAAAAACCTGCTCACATCATCACTTTCTGATTGCTCTTCAATTTCTCTATACATGGATTCCCCCTAAGAATGAGAATCCTCTCTGTGCGGATAAATATAACTTGATTGGCCCATAAGTAGTCAGATGCTCCTGACTACCCCACAAAATCAACACCGACTACTGACATCTTCTCTTCTCTCTTTCGTGTTCCAGCTACATTCACCTATTCTGGAAGTTCGATGAACAATGGGATATACATTGAACTTATTTGACAAAAGAACCTCAGGGTGAATATGCTTTACTCATCCTCAAATCTGTGGAAGAGGCATTTCTAGATTCTTTTTTTTTGGTCTGGAACAAATGCGGATGAGTCAATGCAGATGGCTCATTCGTGCGATTGAACATATGACTGGTCCAGTCGCACGACTGAACATATGACTGGTCCAGTCGTACGAATGGTCCATTCGCATGATCCATTCGTACGAATGGTCCATTCGTATGGCCCAGTCGCATGAATGGGTCTGCACGCAGATATTCAGAGCTGCAGCCACCAAGGCTGCCCAAAACCCTAATTTTACAAATTTTACATCAAACGAACCAACATAGACATCATAAGATTCGGACGGGTGATTGGAACGTGGTTTCGAGTTCGATTTTTACATAGAAACTACACACATAACCAGATCTGAGCAAAACACGAAGAACACGAAGTGGATTTAAAGTCAAGATCTGAGATCTAGAAATAAAGAGCTCGGGTTGCTAGAATGATTGTTAGATCATTCAAGTAGTAACCGGCTCTGATACCAATTGTGAAGTCGGCTGGATCAGTAGACATCCGAGCGTGTTCTTGACGGAAGGATGAACAACAGCAAACACCAAGAGACAATCAATAACACGAACTATAAAAAATTGGTTTCATTGATAAAACCTAATGATTACAAGCTCATTGCAACATAAGAATCAAGACTCTTGGCAAGGGGAGATCGAGCATGATCTCTCCTCTCATCCGACAGCCCTAGGCTCCGCGCAGACTCCCTCTCAAATCCTTGTCTCTCTACACATTGAAACTGGTATATATAGGCCTCGGACCATATTAGATGCGACTGGGCCCATTCATGCGGTTGGACCATGCGTATGGTTCAATCGTACGACTGGACCATGCATATGGTTCAATCGTATGACTGGACCATACTTATGGTTCAATCTTACGAATGTCCCAATCACATCTCTCAGCCGCATGACTGGTCTATTAACATGGCTCAGTCGTACGACTGAGTCTCATTCGCATATGCTCCTGCGAATGACCCAGTTTCATGTGTTTACAACATATCAGGTGTGTAAAATTAAGCCTAGACTATTCGACAAGCGACATGCACACTATATATGACAATATATGCACCAACAGTTAACTTGGGGCTTTGCTTGATATCTTGAACATAAACATGTCGCGTACATGATATCGGGTCTTGAGGCAGTGAGGTACATGAGAGATCCAATCATTCCTTGGTACATGGTGGCATCGACCAGATCACCATTCTCATCAGGTGCTACATCATGATTTGTAGCTAGTGGAGTCCCGGCCACGGAAGCATTCTTCATGTCAAACCGACTGAGAATATATCCGACATACTTGGTCTGATGTAGGAAAATCCCTTTTGGTGTTTGATCCACGTGTAACCCGAGAAAGAATTTCATCTCTCCCATGGCACTCATCTCAAACTCAGCCTTCATTACTGATTCAAATTCTTTACATAGATCTTTGTTCTTTGAACCAAGATTATGTCATCGAAATAGATTTGGACAAGCAGTAAATCTCCATCCTTTTCTTTTATGAACAATGTACAATCAATGACACCTCTGAGAAAATCTTGTTTTACAAGGTGAGTCGAGAGTTTCTCATTCCAGGATCTAGGAGCTTGATGAAGCCCATATAAAGCCTTGTCGAGTTTGTAAAATCTGTCCCGATGATATGGATCCTCAAATCCCTCGGGTTGACTGACGTACACTGTCTCTCTGATTTCACCAAGAAGGAATGCGCTCTTCACATCTAGTTGATAAAATTTAATCTTCATATATGATGCATAGGCAAGGAAGATACGGATGGCTTCCATTCTTGCCACAGGTGCAAACACTTCATTGTAGTCTATGCTCTCGACTTGTCGAAATCCTTGAACAACAAGTCGAGCCTTGTTTCTGATGATCACTCCTTGATCATCTTTCTTGCATTTCAAGACCCATTTGGTGCCAATGACCTTATCACCTTTAAATCTATCCACCCGAGTCCATACTCCTAACTTCTTGAATGAAGAAGTTCTTCTTGCATGGTACTCACCCACGTCTCATCATTCTGGGCTTTACTAATATACTTTGGCTCGAACTGAGACACAAAGCAACGATATGCACCATCATGAATATAACTTTTTCTATCACCGAGGCATAATCAGCTGAATACAACTGATTTCTAGTTTGAACTCTGATCTCACATCTCCAATGACATTATCCAAAGGATGATAGACATTTTGTCATGATCCAGGAGTGGTTAGAACAACTACCTTAGAATCAAGATAATGAACAATTGGTTCAGTATCTGAGGCAGTAGGAGTCCGAGGTTTCGAAGATGCAGAGGCATCAATGTCAGATGCGTGTGGACTTGCAGTAGTAGGAACCTGTTCTTCCTGGTTGTTCTGATCAGTCTTCACAGCTTCTTCATCAGAGGAAGAATCACTATCTTCAAGTACTCCCCCTGAGTTGTTAGATGAATTTCCTTGTAGTCTAGATGATGTAGATTCCTGAGATGGTGTGTTTAGAACATCATACATCATCTTTGTTGCTAACTCGTCATCAGAAGTGGAGAGTGGTATGTTGAAGGACTTGAAGAATCCATCATAGTCGAAAAATAAGGCGGGTCCTTTTCCAACAGGTGGTGTGGTGTATCTCTGAACATCAACATTACACCACACTTCTACCTAACCCGTAGAGTTGTTGTAGACCCTCTTGTTCGGTATGTTGTATCCTAGAAAGATACCTTCATCAGCCTTCTCGTTGAATTTTCCCTCCCGAGTCTTCTTCAGTAGAGTGCATGGAGTGCCAAACGGCTCGAGATACTCTAGATTGGGTTTACGTCGTTGTAGTAGCTCGTAACACGTCTTTCCATGGCGTTTAACTACCAGAACCCGATTTAGCGTATAACACACATTCGCAACTACTTCATTCCAAAATTGGATGGGCAGTTTTGAGTCTGCTAGCAACGTCCGTGCTGTCTCTATCAAGCTGCGATTCTTCCTTTCAGCAACGCCGTTCATCTGAGGAGTGTAGGCAGAAGTGAACTGAGGCACAATTCCCTCTTCCTTGCAGTAAGCCTCCATCCAATGATTCTTGAACTCGGTTCCATTTTTTGAGCGCACTTGACGTACCTTCAACTTATATAGAGACTCCAGAGTAGTTACCAACTCCTTGAATGACTCAAATGTTTTTGATTTGGATTTCAGAAACATCACCCAAGTGAATCTTGAGTAGTCATTAGTAACTACATAGTAGTACAAGTCGCCTGCGATGCTTCTTGTACTGACTGGACCAAACAGATCCATCTGAAGAAGTTTAAGAGGAAGTTTGATAGAATGAACTTTCTTTTCCTTGTGAGACTTCTTCTTCTGTTTTCCCTTCTTGCACGCAACACAGAAATCCGGAAGTTGGAAGTTTTTGACGTTAACTCCTCTCACTAGATCATTCTGCATCAAGTGATTCATCTTCCGTGGATTAATGTGTTCTATTCTCCTATGACAAGAGATGGATTCCTTCTCAGTAGCTTTTGACAAGAAGCACTGAACTTCATGATCCGTTGTGGAGGCCTTTGATAGATCCAAGACTTAAAGGTCCTTATATCTTGAGGCAGACATTAATACTTGATCCTCCGGGATGACATAGTATTTTTTCAGTACATAACACTTCTTGTTGTCAAATACTACCTTAAAGTCTTTATCACAAATTTGAGAAACAGAAAGCAAGTTATTTTGAAGTTGTTGAACGTAGTTTACCTTATCAAACTTCACTTTCTAATTACCTACTTCCCCTTGAGCTGTGATGTACCCACCTTTGTTTCCTGCAAATGAAACGTGACCTCCTTTTATCTATTTGACATTTGATAAGAGATCCATGTTCCCTGTCATGTGCCTGGATGCTCCGCTATCTATAATCCACGTGTTGGTTTTAGCACTATAGCGAACACCCTGCACATTCAATTTGAAAACATTAGTTCAGGTTAGGGACCTAAGCCTTCACAGGCTTGGGTTTCCCAGAGGCATCATACATCATAAATGTAACCCATTGACTGTTCGAGGGTGAGGGAAGCTCAGATGTCTTCTTGTTCTCACTAACAGACAATGAGGGTTGATTTCTCCTTCCTTAAGCCAGCTTTGTGTAAGGCTTGTTTGTGATAAACAGACGACTGGCTAATGTATTGAACTTTAGGTTCACTATCTCTTTTAGGTGGCGTCACTGAGTTCCTCTTAAAAGAGCTAGGTTTTTGTTCAAGAAGTTCAACTTTTCTCGTCGGTGTTTGATAGTAAGGACAATGAGATGCAATTTGTCCATACTCTCCACAACTGTAGCAAGATCTGCTTTCTACATTACGATTTAACTGTTTTGTGGAGATGTATATGACACCCGGGTGACTTTACTTTGTTTGGGTTTTGACTCTGCTTGTTTAGATGTTTTGTCTGGTTTAAAAAAGTTAATTGCTTTAACATTTTTAACATCTTTTTCCTTTCTATTTTCTGGACTTTGACATGACGCACGTGATTGGTTAACATTACTGGTCTTTTTAGGTTTAGATTTGACAGTTGTTGAACTAGACTTTATACTAACCTTTTCAAACTCTTTGTCCAGATTAACGCAAGGTATTTTACCTTTTGCCTTTGAAGTGGTCTCCTTTTGTTTAGTACCTGATTCATTTGATGAACATGTGGAATCTAGATCACTTACAAGAGGAGTGGATACCACATGATCCTTGATTGGATTGTTATTAATTGGTTTACTTTTAGTGTTCATCAAGGTCTCATGTGGTGGTGGAACCACTTTATTACCTAAAACCTCCCCATTATTACACTCTCTCACTAAGTGTTGGACTATGTGTGAAGAACTAGTCCAACTATGTAGTTTTTGTTTTAGGGAATTAACTTCTACTTCTAAAACTGCCTTTTGTTTCGTAGTGTCCTCTAGGGAGTTAAGATAGTACCTAATGTCATTAGCTTGGTTAAAGGCTACTACTTCTGTTTCCCTAAGCTGTTTGTTCAAAAGGTCTATCTTTTCTTTGTAACTATGCTCATTTTGTTTTAACACTATGTTAGCTTCAGTGCACAGTTCCAAGTCCTTTACTAAGTTATCATTATGATCTAATAACCTAGAAAATTTTAAATCAATGCTTTCCCCAAATTTATTATAGTCAGAACAAGCATGATTATTAAAAAGTTGGTCAGTAGTACTTACCTGAGTGGGTTCTGACAAATCAGCCATCAATGCAGAATCTAGTGTTTCTGGAGCTGGTGATTCTGACGTTGTCACGGTTTTCCCTTCTTTAGGCATGTAGTTGACCACTGGTGCAGTTTCTTTTAAGTTTGAAATCGCGAGTTCGACTGTAATATCTCCTTCACTAGCAGAGTCATCATCTATATCCTCCACACTAGCGATATTAGATTTTCCTGGTGGGACAAACCGAAAACTCCAGTCCCGTCCTTCATCATCATGAGCAGTCAAGGCTTTAGGATCCTTGCTTGATGAAGTAGGACTGCTAGTGGGTTTATCCTGATGATTGAAGGAGGAGAAAGGATTCCTATTGCCAGTCTTGTTTGGCTTCACGAACTCCCTTTTGAAGTGCCCTTTCTTACCGTAGTTGAAGAAATTTACCTTGGTTTTATCAAAGCCGAAGGTAATGTCCTTAGTTGCAATCAAATTCTGTCCGGTCTTTTTGACAAATTTTTTAGCTCTCCGAATAGCACTAGCTAAGGCCCACATTATGTCCATCCGCTCCAGCTCTGTCTCATCCACTTACTCATAGTCCTCATCTGCCAGATGGCAGTTCCCAATTTTACCAGCAATTAGTCCATCATAGGAATGGACTACCGCAGCTAAGAGATCCATGTGCTCTTTGGCTACTTCAACTGTCACATTGCCGAAGTTCTCGGTCTTCAGCTTTACTGCATTTGCTTAAGGTGCAATGTATTGGGTACCAGACTACCCTGACGTTTCTGACCCTGAAGTAGAGGCTGGTGAAAGCCAGATGAGCTTGATACAAAAGCTGTCTGAAGAGGTGCTCTAGATGTTTTGGCTTGAGCAGTCGCGTTGTATAGTGCAGGATTCTGATCATAAGAAGCCTTTTGAGCTCTGCACTTCATTCTTAATCTTCCTCTCTCAGCTTCAGAATGAAATCATTGATATCTGACTTCGTCAGCATACCATTTTGTCTGAGATTGGAGACAAATGAGACCTATTTCTTTGGTAGCCCGTCTGCAAAGTTGGACACTTTGTCTTCCATTGACGTCGATACTCCATCAGTGTGCAACTCACTCATCAAGTGGTAGAACCTATCGATAACATCATTTAGGCTTTCTTTTCCCATCAAGGAGAAGTTGTCAAATTCCTTCTTTAATGCCTTAGCCTTTATGGCCTTCAATGATGCATTTCCATCATACCTTTTCTCCAATGCATCCCATAGTTTCTTTGCTTGTGTATATTCCAAGAATTGGTTGAAAATATCTTTTGGAATTGACTGTGTAAGCAAAGCATAAACTTTCTTTTTGGCATTGTATTTGACCTTTTGTCCATCAGTCATGTCACCAAGTGTGAGTTTGACACCATCAGCTCCTACAGGCATGTTGTACCCCATCTCTATAGATTCCCATAGATTGGGATCTACTCCATTTAAGTAGATCTCGAAACGTTGCTTCCATTGTGGGTATTCGTCTAACGTGATTAGCTTTGGGGGCTTGTTGTGATTCCCCACTTCATTCTCCAGTAGTAGTAAGTTTTGTATACGTAAGTCTCTCCCTGCTATGAATGCTGAGTATTGGTCTTCCATTGCTATTAACTTTAAACCAAAATGTTGTATTAGTGCGAATGAAGGTGTGCGATTGGGCTATTCGGGCGATTGACCTATGCGGATGGTTCCATCGTGCGACTGAAATAATGCGGATGACTCAGTCGGCTGAATGACCTAATACGGTTGAACAATGCGAATAGGATTCTCAGTCATATGAATGGAATTACGAATGAGTCCAATCGTGCGTATGGGGAATGTGTATGAACTCAGTCGTGCGATTGAGTCAATCGTGCGACTGGGCTTGCTGGATTTCGAAAATTCGTAGGTTTAACGTGTTTGAATGCAAAAACATGAATGCAAAAATAAACATAATAATAATAATGTAATAATAATGTAATAATAATAATAATAAATATAATAATAACAATAATGATTATAAAAATAATAACAATAATAATAATAATAATAATAATAATATAATAATAATAATAATAATAATAATAATAATAATAATAATAATAATAAAAATAATAACTTATAAGAGTTAAAAATTTAATAAGTTGTAAAATAATTAAGAATTAAAGTTCAGGGGATGTTTTGTCATTTTATAAACTTTAAAAAGAAAGTTATTTACAAAAAATAATAACAACTCAAAAGTCGAGAGACCATAGTGTAAATTTTAATTTACAAACACAACTCCCCGACCACTTTCAACCCCCGCAAATCCGACAGGTAATTCTGGTCAGTTCTCGGTCGGCCCCGACAAAGGTTCAAATGCCAAAACTCCTCGATTTCCACCCAAAAACCGTTTCCAACCGTTTCTTCAGAGGGATTCGAACCCTAAGAGATACTTTAATTGAGTTAAAGCAACGGTTACGAACTTGAATCACTAGGTTAAACACTGCTTCCAATCATTGGGCCGGTTGTACATTAAAGAGCAATATTAATCAAATTAAATGAACCTACACAACAATTTAATCGTTTTTAATCAATTGCTAAGTACAATTTCAGCCTAACACCTAAAATCATAACAATCGATTACCCATATTCACGGCTTCTCACACCTGTCCAAACCTCTTCTCCTCCATATTGCCACCTCAATTGATAGAAGGTTTTGAGTCTTGGTTATCTACTGAAGCTTCACACAAATTTAAAATGGTTAACATTAACAATTGCAAATCGAACGGATTCAAGCCTCTGTTGTGGCTTAAAGACTCTTGTTCCAGTCGATTGTACATCAAAAGCAGGTAACTGATGACATGTATATACTCGGTTTCGAGAAGAGATCAAAAGCCCTAACCACTTGATCATTAACAATAATCGTTAGGGCTTAATTCGATCGAAGACAAAATTAGGGTTCATAAGAATTGAGGGTATTCTTGAAAAAGCATGGCCACAACCCCTTAGCTTACTTGTAAACTACACGCATGCCCATCTTGAGGTCCTGGGTTCGAACCCCGGAAACCTCACTTATTTTTTAGGGCTTTCTAGCCTTTAAAAATATAGATTTTTTAAAGATTATAGAAATAGTTTTATAAACTTTGTTTTTTTTGAAAGCCTTCTATTTATTTTTTGTAAATTTATATTTTTAATACTTTAACAAATATTTATAAAATATTATTAACAAATGTTGTACTTAGGTATTTTTATAAAATAGATCTTAAATAATAAATTAAATAATGAAATTATTACTAGTCACTATATTATCTTTAGTGATGAATTAATCATGATATTCATAGAATTTACTTACATTTTATAATTTAAATTCCATAAATTTTTATAAAGGATTTAATTGTTTAAAAAATAATATGAAAAAAGTACTTTTCTGTTACTATATGATTTCACTAATTAACTTTATTTACTTATATAAATCCCCAAATTTCTTATCAAAACCTTAGTTCATGTTAGAAGTCTAATCTTTATATTAAAATTAAACTTGTAATATATACATTTAGGTATCTTGTAAAAGAACTCGCTGGAACATTGTTTAATTCTTATTACTATCTTATACACTTATACGTCAAGTGAGTTTTTCATGTGAGTTTTCATGCCCTTTTTTACTTTATTTCATATTTTTTTGGGTGAAACATGTTCACATATAAACTTACACTTGTAAACATCTTGATGCTTGTAAATGCATATGCAATTCATCTTTACATTTTGTCATGGTTATTTGTAATATTATGAGTTTTATATGAGATACATTATATGTTGACAATCATTAACTATTACTAGCCTGGCGACGTTATAGATCTATGGGCCTGACAAGCCTATTTGATGCTAAAGACGAGGTTATTGCCGGATCCGGATGACGTATGCTTGTTCATCATGGGAACCAAGTACACTTGGCTAATCGTTATAAACTTGTAATTGATATTCTTGGTCAAGGTTTGATTTTAGCTATATGTTATCTATAACTTGCTCTATTCGTAACCATTGACATGAAGTGCTACTTGTAAACTTATATATCTATAAATATATATATATATATATATATTATATATATATATATGTATGTGCAGGATCGGTTATTTCACTAAACACTTGGTTTTTCTCTCAAACTCATATAAACAACACTTGGATGAAAGCAAAGTCTCTAAGAGTTGATAACAATATAATAAGTAATAATCAAACACAATAAGTAATTTTCAAGGTACTTGCATGTATTTCTTCTCAACTCAAATATTACAAGACTCTTACAAGCATACTGTTATGAGTTACAATGAGAAACTATATATAATACTACCTACAGCCGGATATACTTTGATACCAGCTAGGATCCTCTAACTAAAGCAAATACTACAAAGCTATAGTTTAAGGTATCTCAGATAAAACTTTATCTGAGATATGATAGTCAGGACATGTCCCTGACTTACCTTTTGTCACCAACTAAAGTTGGTAACTTGTACCAACATAAAAAGGTGAACAGTGAAATAAAGTATGGTCAACTACATGGCTCTTTGAGAAAACGTCATGCAATATCAGAGGTTTGCAGCGGAGTGTTAGAGACCATACTTATGTCCACCGGTTCATAGCAGTGTCTTCCAAAGGTTAAATGGCTTCGGAAGAACAAGTACTTCTGAAGCCACTTACACTTTGAAAGAGGTTACTTCTTCCGACGCTTGAGGACTTCTTCTTTCTTCATACTTTGGAAGTAGTCTTCTGATTTCTTCTTTTGAGACTTGATCTTTGGAAGTGAACACTTTATCTTTGGATGTAGAGTTTTGTCTTCAGAAGTAAAGCTTTCACTCTGTCTTCAAAAGAACACTACTTCCTTCGGAAGTTCCATACTTGGCTTCGAAAGCCTTTGTAAGTAGCACCAAAATTTGTCTACGTGATTTGGTTTTGGTTGCACCAGCCTTCTTCTTGATCCGAAAAACTCCCCCTAGGCTGATGCTACCAAAACCTCACTTGTTTATGCTCCTCAAAACTTTCAGCACCAAGGAGAGTAAATACTTATTAGTTTCCTTGTTCTTCCCTGATGTAGTGCTAAGAAGTTTTTACAAATCTTTGGTTGACAGGATCTCTAGTCTATCACCTTGAATGATATATACCCATTGTTGTGGCCCTCTGAAAAGAGTTGGTTGATAGGAACTATAATCACATTCCTATCAAACTATAGGTTCCAATTCAGGACCCTCCACCATCTGTAGAAAGGCTGTGCCCTTGGTGGGAGGTCTATCCTTGTCTTCCGTTCTTCTCAACTTCAACTCTTCTTCAATCTTGGCTTTTGTAGTTAACTCAGCCAGATGAAGACTGTTAAGATGGTATCTGATGTGAGCAGCAGTTTTAGAGTTGGAGGGGTTAGAGAATGGTTTCTCTGCTAGCTCAGCAATATCAAACCTGCTAGAGTGTAGCATAGAGGTGGCATTCAGCCTGTTGACTTCACCATTCTCTCTTTCCACAACAAAGTTATGAGTAGCTTCATCTAACCTCCACTAGATTGTTTTCTTTCTAGGCACAAGAGGCTGAGTAGGGATCTTGTCCTCTTTCTTTGTATCCAGCAAAGTCACCAGCTTCTTTCTTAATCTCTTCTCTTCATCATTTAACGAGTCTGAGTTGAGGCCTAGAAGTTTTGCAGCATAGTCTAATGTTCCTCTAGGCAGATCAAGAAATTGATCTCTTGTGAGGGAACGTGAAGATTCATCAACATAGGTTAGTTTGATGGAGTCTTTCTCACAGGAAATGTCGTTCAGAGTTGTATAGTTAGTGAGCCTAGTCTTGATTGTCTTAAAATCTTCTAGAGAGAGATGTTTGGAAGGCTGAGGGGATGCTTGTGGTGTGGTGGTTCTGATAAGAGCTTTGGGTTGAAGGATGGGCAGTTTTGGTGGTTGAGGTGAGGAAGTGGATGAGGGTAAAGGTGTGGGTTCAGGAGTGTAAGGCTCAGTTTTGATGGTGAATAATTGGTTCAAGTTGGGGTTGAGTGGTTGGTGTGATGGTTATCCCCTGTACCCTTTTGTACATCTCTTTTCTTTTTCCCAAACGAATATCAGCATTGATTTCACTGACTATTCGTTGGAGTGTCCTCTCAGACATGGGACCCACCTGCCTTCCAGAGAAGCCATGAGCCCAAAGATATTCTTTCATCTAGGCTTTGTCACATATCTTCTTGGTTGCATAGGCCCTTACTTCTTCTTCCCTTTTCTTCTTCTCCTTTAACTTATCTCTTGCAGCTCTTTTTCTCTATTTCTCCAATTGATCCTGCTCTTTGTTAAAGAGCCATAGGATCATTTCATCATTGTGTGGAGATAGTCTTGAAGAGAGAACCCTCTAGAGGTTAGGAAGGTTATCCTTTCCTTCCTGAGCTGCATGTCAGCTTCCCTGTGTTCCATTTCTTTCTCTCCTCTAAGGCCAACCGTGCTGCATCCTGCTGCAGCCTGGTTGCCTTTTCTAGTTCCACTAACTCCTCTAATGGTAGCAGGAGTGTTTCTTTATTGGCAGCTCCAAGCTTGATGAGCTGGTCAATGATCTCCTCTCTCCTTTTGTTGTTGACTGCCTCCTGGTTGGCTACAGCTGCTTTTGTGCTGGCAGCTAATAGCTTCCCAGTTGGAAGTCTTTCTTTTCTTTTTAGCTTTTCAATCTTCTCCTCTACCTAAAGCTCTTCCGTAGTCATCTTCTTCTTTCCTTTGTTATCTTTTGAAGAGCTTGACTTTGGTGGTTCTTGGAGAGTGGATTCGGATTGTGAGAGAGGTAGAGAGGGTGTCTGAACAAGAGGTTGATCTAGAAAGTCCTCACTATTCACCTCAGATGCCAGTTCTAGGATTGCATCTATGATGATTAGTTCCTCGAACATTATGAACAGTCCTCCTGCAGCTTCCATTTCAGCTTCGGAAGATTCGGCTTGTTCTTCCGAGGCTTTAACTTCAGCTTCAGAAGTTTGAGGGGATGCAGATTCTATCCCAACTGTTTTAGTTGCTGGGCCATCAGTCCCTATTTCCCCTTCGAATTGAATCTTAGGTTCCATATGGACCTTAGGTTGACCAACTTCTTCCATAGTGGTAGAAGGTGCACTTAGCCCCTGAAGTTCTTCAGCTCCGAAATACATCATTGCTGCATCAGGGCTTGGCTGATCAAGAGAAGATCTCAATAGAAACTTGAAGACGAGTTTGTAAAGATCTTTGAGCATCCTTTGGTCAATTTGTAGTAAGACCTGAGATGTCTCAGAGAAAGTTGTAATGGGAGCCGTGAATTTGGAAGTTAAAGTTTGGCTCTGTGGTTCCTCAAAGGTTTGTCTCTGAACACTCTCCCCCTTTTTGGTAGCATCATCTTGAGAGCTAGATAAGCTGGAGGAATAGGTCAAGGAGACCTGAACAGGTACATGCCTAACAGATCTCTTAATCTGTTTCTCATCTAGTTGAGCCTTGAGATTGTCAATCTCAAGTTGCTGAGTGGCAGACCTTTCTTCTAAAGTCCTAACCTTGGATTCAAGGTTTGAGACTTTAGATAGTAGGTCTTGGATGAAGAGTTTCTTGCTTCCCTCATCTTCTTTTGAAGAATCATGGAGAGATGAGGTAACATACCTAGTATGTTCAGCCTCACCACCAGTTGTGGTTTCTTGGCACCCTGGTTTCCCCTGCTTAATGATGTCCCTTTCAGAGTCATCAAAAGGCATGGTTGTTGCAGATTCAGTCTCAGAAATGTTACCACGGTCCATAAGGTCTATTGAGGCACCTTCTGTAGTGGTAGGTAATCTACATGAGTCCCCTCCACATCAGTGGGACTTACCTAAGTAAGGGTTTGCTAATGGGGGCTGAAGATAAAAGGTCTCTCTAGGCTCTGTTTATCTTGGAGTGGGTGTTGTAGATCAACGTCATTGCATTAGAGGGAAGTTATCTCTTCATCAGTTTCGAAGAGAAGGTCAATGAAAGATAAAGAGGTTAAGCCTACTAACACGAGACCTTGATCAATTTCTACAGGCATTAAGCCTCTGACGGCGCTATCCCTTGTTGGCTACTTAGAGGAGTGAAAATACTAACCCTGAGGGCTTTCAAATTGGGTAGTGGGCTCATGGGTTTGAGACTGAGGAGACTCAAGACCCATATAAGGTCAATAGTGAAGGATGGTGAGACCTCAGACTAAGTGGGAGCCCAATGTTCCACTCTAGCCTTTTTGAGTTGAATAGGAGGAGCTTGTTCAATCAGAGTATATTGAACAAAGGTTCGTTTGGGGTGTCTTTTGTAGGTGATGGTGATGGGAGGAGAAGTTAGTGTTGTCATTTGGTTGCAGTTGCTGGTGTGGGTTCATCGCTTGTGGGGTGAACAGTGATGTCACCAGAAGCTATTTGCTCAGTCATACTAGGAGGTAAAGAAGTGTACCTTCCAGTGAAGTTGGTGGATACCTTCTTCAGTGTCTTGAGGATGGTTGGCCTCATGTGAGGGACAGGCAAAGTGGCTGCACAAACAAGCCGACTCTGGTCCAGTTCACAACTGATGATGTGCTGAAGAAATCTAGGATACATAAAGAATGTTTCCCTATGTAGATTTCCAATGAGATTTGTCAGCACAAATCTTGAGTAGTTGAAGCGGAGTCCTCTCACCAATCCATGAACTAACCACCCTAGTTCATACAGGATTTGGTCCCATCCCCCAGATTTGTTTGACAGACAGTGAAAGACAATGTGTAGGAGGAACTTCCAGTTGTAGGAGAAGTTGAATTTGTAGACAGTCAACCTTCTCATGTCTCCACCATATCCTATGAGGATGTATGTGCTTTCTAAATCTTTAGTAGGGGCACCCTCATCATGAAGCTCCAGATGCTCCTTGATGAGTTGTTCAGTGATGACCAACTCTTGGCCAAAAATGCGGGATCGTATTACATGAACCCCGATTAGGGTTTCAACCTGACCGTTACCCCAAAATTCAGTGATGTGATTAAGGTAAACCATGGGATTAACAGTCAAGGTGGTGTAGTAGGATGATTGGGTGAGGAAGGAAATGATTTCAGAGAAGTCCGCATCTCTTGAAGAGTCAAGAAGTGCGACTTGGTTGTGTTGAGGATTTAGGGCCATTAAGAAAACGTGAACGTAGAAGAGTTTGAGCTTGGGTGAATTTGGGAGAAAGGAAACTTTTAGGGCTGTAAAAATTTTTGGTAAGAAGATGAGAGT
Source organism: Flaveria trinervia (assembly GCA_025506515.1). Lineage (NCBI taxonomy): Eukaryota > Viridiplantae > Streptophyta > Magnoliopsida > Asterales > Asteraceae > Flaveria > Flaveria trinervia. The sequence continues at coordinate 8,884,817 of CM046442.1, read as the reverse complement.
GAATAGTCAGGATTATTTAAAAGAGGGTGAAATGGCGGTAATGGGGTTAGGATAAGATGATGTGATGTTTTAGTGGATGAAGTGACAGGGGCGGTAAGGTTTAATTCGGTTAAATAATTTTGACATCATTAACAAAACCTTTACTTTTTATAGTGTGGGGCCCAAGAGATTTCCGTTACACAGTAAAATCTCTCTTCCGAATATAAAATATTTCCGAAGGTAATTGTCTTCCGAAGGCAATTTCTACTTTCGAAGGTAAAAGTTACTTTCGAGAGTAAAGATTACTTTTTGAGTGGAGAGCTTTTTGTAAGCTTCGGAAGTAGATCTGATATGAAATCAATCGCTTCTTCCGAGACTAAAAACTCTTCTAAAAAAACATCCTTGGAGAAATTTTGCTTCGGAAGATATGTAAATGTCTTCCGAGGGTTAATTTCTCTTCGGAAGAAAGTTATACTTAGAAAATTTCAGAGAGACCTTTTGTAACAGGGCTTAGATTGTATTGACATAAGATATTACATATTAAAAAGGTTTTTAAAAGAGTTAAGCTAATCAATGTTTATCATCCCAATAGCGGTAATGAGATACTTAAATCTTTGTTCATCAAAAGCTTTGGTGAACAAATCAACATATTGTTCATTTGAAACAACTTTGATTAGTTTAATCAGATTTTTCTCATGAATATCTCTAATGAAATGGTACCTGATATCAGTATGCTTTGTCTTGGAGTGCTTCACCGGATTTTCAGTTATGGAGATAGCACTGTTGTTGTCAATATGGATAGGAGTACTCATAAAGTTGAATCCATAGTCCAACATCTGATTCTGAATCCACAGTAGCTGAGCACAGCAATAGCAGCAGCAATGTATTCAGCTTCAGCAGTTGATATAGAGACACATGATTGTTTCTTGCATTTTCATGAGATGATCCTTCCACCAAGAAATTGGCATCCTCCTGATGTTGATTTCTTGTCAATGTTGCAGCCACCATAGTCACTATCAGAGTATCCATAAAGATTGAAGTCATTGTTCCTAGGATACCAGGGACCTAGTTTAGGTGCTCATTTGAGGTATCTGAGGATTCTCTTGGCAACAACTAGGTGAGACACCTTTGGAGCAGCCTGATATCTTGCACAGATGCAAGTTGCAAACATAATATCAGGTCTACTGGCTGTGAGATACATCAAAGAACAAATAATCGCCCTATACTGATGTTGATCAGTATCCTCCTCCTCAAGGTCAGGACAAAGATTATGGTGTCTGGGTATGGGTGTCTTGGCTGGATTACAATCTTTCATCTCAAATCTTTCTAAGATGTCATTGACATAATTAGATTGATTAATGAAAAACCCTTCCTTCAATTGCTTCACCTGAATTCCAAGGAAAAAGTCCATTTTACCCATGGAACTCATCTCAAACTTCTTCTTCATAATGCTTTCAAAGTCCTTACACATTTGGTCATTTGAAGAACCAAATATGATGTCATCAACATAGACTTGAACAAGCAAAATGTCCTTACCAGACTTCCTTATGAAGAGAGTCTTGTCAATGGTTCCTCTTGTGTAACCATTCTTTAGAAAAAAACTAAGACAGAGTCTCATACCACAACCTAGGTGCTTGGTGCAGCCCATATAGAGCCTTATCCAATTTGCACACATAGTTGGGATGCTGTGGGTCTTAAAATCTTGGAGGCTGGCACACATACACTTCCCTATCTATATCCCCATATAGAAAGGGACACTTGACATCAAGCTGGTAGACAGTAAAGTTCTTGGATACAACATAAGAAAGGAAGATCCTAACTGCCTCAAGTCTTGCAATAGGTGCAAAGACATCAGTATAATCAATTCCTTCCTCTTGAGTGTATCCTTTAACTACTAGTCTTGGCTTGTTCTTGATAATCAAGCCTCTGTTATCTCTTTTGTTCCTGAAAACCCATTTAGTGCCTATTGGTACTTGACCAGATGGTAGCGGACATGGGTTCCAAACCTTCTGTCTTTTGAACTGAAGCAACTCCTTTTGCATCGATTCAACCTAGCTACTATCTTCAAGGCATCTTCCACCTTCTTAGGTTCCATCTGGGATAAGAAGCATGAGTACAAGCAGACATTCCCATGATGAGTCTGTCCTCTGTTCTCACACCTTCAGAGACATCCCCAATGATGTTCTCAACTAGATGAGTGTTGTGAATCCTTAAATGAGAAATCACTTCCAGTAGCAAGGATAAGTCCAGATTAAACATATTTCGCTAAGGAACATGAACACTTTGTCTAGCTGTTGTTTCAAACTCATTCAATGAGGACTGATTGAATGAATGAGTAAAATCATCAATTGTTGGCTGTGAAGTAGCATTAGCAGTTGCTTGTTCCTTCAAAATGCTACTTCCCTCAGGTTGGTGTTGTGTTGGATCACCTGATGAGTTTTGAGGATCAGCAGGTGATTCATTGGTTGAAGCTTCACCATTCCTTGATATAGTTATACTATCTGATCTGTGAATAGTGGGATCTTGATTTGTTGCAGCTCTTGGAGAACTTGGAAAAGGTCTGGGTAGCTCAAACAGTTAATCAACATCAGCATCAACATTAACATAATTTTGAGCACCTGTTCCAACTGAAACATTCTCATAAGAAGGTTTAGAATAGTTTGGAAAAAATTATAAATAAAAATATGATCAGGGCCATTCCTCCTAACACAAGGAGTGTGCTCATTAACAACTATATTGGATGACTCCTCAAATTTTTGATTCTTAATGTTGTATACTCTGTAATTTGGAGCTAGAAGAGTATCCAACAAAGATAGCATCATCCGACTTTTCAGCAAATTTTGCCAAATTGTCGTTTTTGTTAAGTATGGTACACCTGCTGCCAAAGGACCTTAGAAAGCCAATGAATGGTGGCCTCTTGTTGCATAGCTCATAAGGGGTCTTTCCATGTGGCTTAACTATAAGAACTCTGTTCTGCACATAGCATACAGTGCTGACTGCCTCTGCCCAGAATGTTAAAGGTAGTTTGGAATCTACTAACATGGTTTGAGCAGCCTCAATAAGTGTCTTGTTCCTCCTCTCAGCAACACCATTTTGTTGAGGAGTTCTGAGAGCACTATATTGTCTGGCAATCCCTTTTGAGTTACCATATGAGTCTAGAACGAAGATCTTAAACTCAGTCCCTTGATCACTTCTAATAATCTTAACCTTTTGATCAATTTGATTTTCTATTTTAAGAATAAAAGATTTTAATCTTTCAGCAGTTTCCTCTATAGTTCTTAAAAAGAATACCCATGTAAATCATGTAAAATCATCAACTATCACAAGGCAGTATGATTTCCTTCCAATGCTCATTATACTTGTGGGACCAAAAAGATCCATGTGCAATAAGTGTAATGGAGTTAACACTTGTAACACCCGGTTATTTATTTATTTATTTTTGAAGTCGACGAAGGAAGAAAAAGAAATAAGGTCCAGAGTCGAGGGACCAAACTTGCCAATGAGAGAAAGTTGGGTGAGTAGGAGTATTTAAGGGAGAGGGCAGCCCTTACACTCTCCCCACACCCACCAAAATCAGCCAAAGGAGAGAAAGAAGAGAGAAAAAGGGAGAAAAGGTTGGTTCGGGTAGATTCAAGCTCAGAAATCATTGAGAAGCGGGTCAAATCGAAGCTCTTCTCGTTGTGGTCGTTTGTGTTTTTACACATTTTTGAATGATTTGGGGCTGGAACGCATCTGAAAATCGGGTTTTTGAGTGTGTATGTGTGTGACCCGTATGCGTATGCGTATGTGTGTGTATGATTCGTTTGAGCCTTGTTTGTGAGCTTGTGTGTGCTTGAATCGTGTTGTGGTATGCATTCCTAAGTTTAGGATGGTTGATTTGGGCTTAGAATGAGTTTGGAGGTCAATAATGGCAGATTGGGTTTGGGATGAACTGCATTCTGTATCAGCTAGGGCTAGGCGACCGAATGAAGGCCATACGACCGAATGAGGTGCGAATGGGGTTCATTCGCATGATTGAGAGTTCATTCGCACGATTGGGGCCAGTCGCATGGGGAGTCATGCGACTAAGGGTCCAGTCGCATAAGGGCTCGTCCGCATTAGTTCCATTGGCATGAGGTCTGTCCGCATTAAGTCCATTCGCACGATTGGGTGTTCATTCGCATAAGTGTTCATCCGCGTTGGTCCAATCGCATGATATTCAGTTGCATGCAGATGCGACTGAAGGGTGTCCATATGCCCGAATAGGGTTGTTGCATCCGAGGAGAAGTGTAGATTAACTTTTGACATTCAGGGGAAAGTGCAGATATAAGTTTGGACGTAAAGGTTTCCGTAAGTTCATGTAAGATGACTGTTGAGGCCTTAGAGAGTATGTTGGGCATGATGATGATGATGATGTTGCATGATTATGCATGTTATGTATGTATGATGTTGCCATGTATGATGATGATGACTGTGTATGATATATTCCTTATTATGATGTATGTTTATCTTTCCATGGCTTTACGATGAACGTTAATGAATGAAGTGAAAGTATTATGTAAAGTAAAGCGAAAGATAAAGAAAAGTGGAACATGAAGTAATAATGCATGCATTAATGAATGACAAAGTAATGAAAGTCTTGCAAGCACTGTATGTCGGGACATGCCATTAAAAGGTGTTAGCCTAACGGTGTGCGGGTTCGCTACCCCTGGAGGATGCACATCGGGGTCTTTCTTTGTGATTGACCATATGTATGAACCATTGTTGCCTGCCTTAGGTACTGTGACCATTGGTGTTGAGCACCACGGATGAAGGTCTATTATAGCCTTAGGTACAGTACCATGAGCATGAAGGGCATAGCATATGATAATTGTATACCTGAACTTTACCTTAGGTACTGTGACCATTTGTGTTGAGCACCACGGATGAAGGTCTATTATAGCCTTAGGTACAGTACCATGAGCATGAAGGGCATAGCATATGATAATTGTATACCTGAACTTTACCTTAGGTACTGTGACCATTGGTGTTGAGCACCATAGATGAAGGTCTATTATAGGCTTAGGTCCAGTACCATGAGCATGAAGGGTAAAGTTCATGGTGATGATGAAAGGAAAAGATGTAATGATGAACGAACGAATGATAGTAAGATGAATGAATGAACGGAAGTTAACGAATTGTAACATCTCGTATTTTCGTTAAATCAAAGTCAACTATGTTAAGTTCTTGTAAGGACCATTTATGAAATTTATGGATTTCTTATGCTTATTATGTCTTTAATTCTTTAATCTGAAGTTTAATAATGTTAAATATTAAATAAAATATAATTAAAATAATAATAATAGTAATATTAGTAATAATAATAACTAGTAATAGTAATAATAATAACAAATAACATTGTTAATAATAATAAATAAATTGTAACTGTTACTAAACTTAATAATGTTTTAAAACTTTAAGTAATTAAAGTTTAGGGGTCTTAATGTCAATTTATAAACTTTAAGTTGAAGTTTCAGTATAAAATAAAAGAATTCGAATTTGGGGGACCATTTGTGTAAATGTGTAAAAAAAACCAAACCACCCGCCCTTACCCCGTATTTCCGGCGGGACTCCGGCCGAAGTCCGGCGAGTCTAGAACACCAAAACCATTCGTTTTTCTAACCCAAAACCGCTCCCAAATCTGTTTAGATGATGATTCGAACCGTTAAAGGATCGATTAAAGCAATGAAGTGTCTGTTTCCTAGTGTAATCGATCAAGTAACCGACGAGAATTAATCATCCGATGTTCGAGCATTGAACTGCAATTATAACCCAATTAACTAAACCTAAGCGTACGTTTATCTAACTCCAATCGAATTCAATCACCAATTTCACCTGGAATCAACACCAACATCCCCTTCGATTACCTCTTTGAAGTCGCAACCTGCAACACCCGTAGACCTCATCTCCAGCTTGTTAACTTGCAATTAACAGAGGGCTTCTCATCGTTACAAGCTTACTATAAAAGGAATTTTATTTTTATCGACGATTGCATCTTGAATCAGTTTCTCCTCGGCCGCAACTTAGGTTCATAACGTGAACATCGAATACCGAACGAATCAAGTAAGTTAAACACATGCTTATGCTCGGTTTTACATGGGGAACAAAAGCCCCATTGTAAGGCCCCGTTCCCGGGACGCTTACAGCTGGGTTCTCATCGCACATAAAACATATAATTACATTTGTATTTAATAAATCGCAGCGGAAAACTAAAACAAACTTTCATTTCCATGTAAATGCTTTTGCAAACTAATGCAACATTCATTACAAAAATAGTTTGTTCGCATTACAATGCAAAAACATTAATCAAAAGAATGCCATCCCAAAAGAGCTGAGTAGTCGCCCGTGCCATCCTCAGCAATCATTACCTGCCAACTGGAAACACATCAAAGTCAGCGTTGCTGAGTGAGTTCTAGTTTTATAAATAAAACATACTTTACTTTCATATAAAACCGTTCGTTACTTTTACATGATCACACATCGTACGTACACATAAATAATATCATTATTATCTTCTTCATTCGTTCATTCGTTCTTTCATTACCTTACTTGCGCATCGGACATCATCCATACCAATACCATGTGCTACACCCCGGTTAGTCGTAGCTACCGGGCCGAAGTCAACAAATGAACAGCTAAACGTATGCCACGGTACTAGGAGTAACCATCAGTCTTAGCTACTGGGCCAAAGTCAACAAATGAATAGCTAAACGTATGCCACAGTACTAGGGGTGAGCGGTAGAGGTTCTACATTCAGGGTCAATCACAAGAAGGACCCGTCATCCGATGCATGCAAGACGTTTCATTCGTTCATTAATACATGCATTCATTCACCATGTTCCTCTTTCTTTATCTTTCACTTTACGTTACATAATACTTCGTTCATTCATCATAACAGGTAAAGCCACAGGAAAGATATTATACATCACACTAAGGAACATTAACATGCATCAACATCACATCATACAGGGCAACATCATACATACACAACATGCAACATCATCACCCTCATCGTGCCCAACATGCTTTCTAAGACCTCGATCGTCGTCTTAAAACTCTTATGGGAACCTTTACATCAAAACTTACATTTGCACTTTCCCCCGAAAGTCAGAAGTCAATCTACACCTTCCTCGGGTTCAACAGCCCTATTTGGGCGTATGGACACCCTTCAGTCGCATGGCCTCCATGCGACTGAACATCATGAGATTGAACTAATACGGATGAACACCTATGCGAATGAACATCCAGTCGTGCGAATGGACAATGCGGATGAACACCTACGCGACTGGACCTTCAGTCGTGCGATTGAACCTTCAGTCGCATGACTCCCATGCGACTGGCCCTTCAATCGTGCGAATGAACCCCAATCGTGCGAATGGACCCCAATCGCACCCTAATCGGCCGTATGGCCTCCATTCGGCCTCCAGTCGGTTGCCTAGCCCTAACTGATGCAGAATGCAGTTCAACCCGACTGCAGCCGAGGGTTTTCAGCCTCCAAACTCATCTAAACCATTTTAAGCCTAAATCGACCATCCTAAACCTTAGGGATGCATACCATAACATTATTCAAGCACAACCAAGCAAGAAATCAAGCCCCAAACGGGTCCTACGCATACATACACGCATAGATACGGGTTTTCACCCAAAAACGCGAAAAAGGGTTTTCAGATGTGTTCCAGCCCCAAAATCATTCAAAAACATGTAAAAGAGGGGTCCTAGAACTCACCTAACGAGCACAACGACAAGAGCTTTGATTTGGCTTGCTTCACGACAATTTTGGCGACCCGAACCGACCCGAACCGGCACTTTTCCTCTTTTTCTCTTCTTCTTTCTCTCTTCTTCTCTTTATAAGCTGAAATGTGAGTGTGGGGAGAGTGGGCTGCCCTCTCCCTACATATATCACCACATTTCCCAACTTTTCTTCGTTGGCGAGTTTGGTCCCTCGACTTTTGGACTTTATTTTCTTTCTTTCTTCACCGGCTTCAAAATAATAAATATTCGGGTGTTACACCCATGATTTCAAGTATTTACAAAATCGAATTACACTTCGATTTGGAATCAAATGATTCTAGGGTTTATATGGGAATTGGGGTTTTTATTCGTAATGGTTTTAAGATTTAAAACAAGGTTACAATCGCGGTTGGAAGCCTGGTTCACTGGTTAAGACATTGCCCCACATACATGAGGACCCGGGTTCGAACCCGGGCACCCTCATATAATTTTTTAAGCCTTTTTGGCCTTAAATTAATTATAGAAAAATTATAATAATTATAAAAATGACTTTTATAAACCTCAAATATTTTTGAAGTCATCTAAATATTTTTAAAAATTTATTCTTGTAAAACATTTTAATATTTTAATATAAAATTATTTACAAATGTTATAATTAAACATTTTTATAAAAAATAGATTGTTATATAATACTTAAAGGTATTAAATTAATATTAGACCTTATGTTTTAGGATTTATCATGATAATTATAGAATTATATATAATTTTATAAATAAAATTACAAGTTATTTACAAAGGATCAATTTCCTTAAAAATAAATTTTATAAATTTCGTAAATGGTATTTTTATAAGAATTATTAACTTTATAAAAATCCCCAAAATTCTAATACCCTAGTTCATGTTAACTCGTTAATCTTATATTAACCTAAATCTTGTAATATTTATATATTTAGGTGCCTTGTGACGTTTTATCTTGGAACGACATATATTATTCTTATTGATCCTCATTATATACTTATTTGGCATGTGAGTTTCCTTGTCTCCCTTTTTACATTTTTCATACTATTTTGGGGTGAAACATGATACTTATACATCATACACTTATAAATGTTTGAGACTTGTAAAGCACTTGTAATTCATCTTTATATTTTGTCATTGTTATTTGTGTGTTGTAAGTGATTACATAAGATACATAGTTTGTTTACAATCATAACTATTTCTAGCCTGGCGACGTCTTAGATCTTTGGGCCTGACAAGGCTATTTGGTGCTAAAGCCGAGGTATTGCCGGCTCCTGATGACGTATGCTTGTTCATCATGGGAACCAAATACACTTAGCCAATCTTATATACTTGTAATCAAGTCGAGGTTTGGTTGTAACGATATGTGTTCTATAACCTTACTAACTTATGACCTATGACATGAATTGCTACTTGTAACTTTATCATATTATGTATGAAAACCTTGGAAACTCACCAACTATTTATAGTTGACCTTTTATTTTTATCATGTTTCAGGAAATCCCCAAGTTTAAAGTGGACTTTTGAAGCTTGCAATAAAACTAGGGCTTGGACCTAGTTTAATAAATAAAATGTTTATGTAACATTTTGTTTTGTTTGAAACTTATTACATGTTTGAAACTTATGTTTGTCATGCCTTTTGAACTTATAATTTTAATAGTTACATTTAAATATAGCGTTATGTGGTTGTGAACAATCTTAACCCTCACATCTCAACGTTTCCGCCGTCAAGGTTGGGGTGTGACAGAATGATGAAGATAATAATGATATTATCTATGTGTACGTATGATGTGTGATTGCATGAAAGAAAAGAACGGTTTTTATGGAAGAAAAGTATGTTTATTTTATAAAACTATAACTCACTCAGCAACGCTGACTTTGATGTGTTTCCAGTTGGCAGTTAATGATTGCTGAGGATGGCACGAGGTGGCTACTCAGGTCTTTTGGAATGGCATCCATTGATATAACGCTTTTGTAATGTAATACAACAATGTATTTTTGTAACGGATTCACGATGTATTATTTTGCAAAAGCCACTATATTGAAATGAAATGTCATTTTTAAATGTTTCCGCTGTGATGCTTTATGAAATGCAAATGTAATTATATGTTTTATGTGGATGAGGATCCAACTGTAAGCGTCCCGGGAATGGGGCTTTACAAGTTGGTATCAGAGCCAAACTTTAAGTGAAATGGGTAATTTCAAAATAAACCTTAACTTAAACTAATAATGGGACGGAAAGGGAAGGGATGTCAATCTGAGTAGCTGCGTGCCATTAGCTATTTTTGTAAAGTTAACCGGTATTATGTGCGCATGTGATGTGTTATGTGTTGTTTGTGGATTTAAATACTGATGTAGTCAGGATAGGTAATGCTCGAGGTGTGAAGAGTAAAGTAAGTGGCTAATCACAACTGGCCACTGTAATTAAGGACTTACTATATTTGACATAAACTGAGTTGTTCCCTTGAATGACCGTGTTGTTGTTTGAATCTTTCAGTGTGCATGTGATGGCCGGTGGTAGATCTTCAACAGCCTCTAGTGGTGGAGGTCACGGTGCCGAATCGCAACCCAAGAGAGGGAGACCCAGAGTTGAGAAGGTGGTTCATGAAGAACCAAAGACCCCTCATCCGGAGGGCGGCGACGAGAGCGCTAATCTGAGAGCCTCAGTAAAGGAGGCTGTTATAGAAGAAGTTCATCAGGTCATGCAGACAATCTTACCGTCTGTGGTGACCGAAGTGATTAAGGCAGTACAGGAAGGGGAAAAAATGGAGAGGAACAGGTCCTCGGGAGGACGAGAGCAACCGGAGCCCGAAACGGTTCTCTCGGATGATGAACAAGAGGAGGAAGAAGAAGAGCCTGTGTAGGAGGCGGCACGAGGCTGTAACTATGGGGCGTTTATGAAATGCAAGCCCCTAACTTTTGATGGTAACGGCACTGCTGCTGCTGCTCACCGGTGGGTGAGGGAAATGGAGGTTGTTCTTGATATCAGCGAGTGCAGGGAAGACTAGAATGTGAAGTTCGCTACCCACTCTTTTATGGACTAGGCTCTATGCTGGTGGGACAATATAGTCCAAACCGAGGGTAGCAGGGCCATTGGGAGAATGAGATGGTCTGAACTGAAGAAGTTGGTGATTCAGGAGTTTTGTCCTCAACGGGAAATGGAGAAGGTCGAAAGAGAGTTCTTGCAACTGGAGGCGGGAACCATGACACACCAGCAGTACACCACAAAGTTCAACGAAATGGCACGTCTGGTGCCGGATCAGGTGACACCTCTATCTCGAAAGATCAAGAGGTATATTCAGGGTTTGCTAGCGGATATTCACATGCACATGATCGCTGCCCGGTCGAGCACGTTTAGGTCAACGGTGGATTTGGTGGGGAGACTATATGATGAGAGAATGATGGTGGTGACTGAAGGTGACACGAAGAGTGGAGGTGATGGAAACTGGAAGGGGAAGAGGTTTAGTCGGGGTGATGCCTCGACAGGTAAGAAGAAGGCACGGGTGGACGACCGTCGTGTGGTCACGTCGTGGGCAGGTATGAAGAAGTGCGGTAGGTGTGGGAGAGAGCATAGTGGGGAATGTAGGTTTGGGTTGAACTTGTGCTTCAAATGTGGTAAGGCAGGGCACATGGCAAAGGAATCTCCTACGGTCCGGTGCTATAACTGTGGTGAAGAGGGTCACATGAGCAAGGATCGTAAGAAGCCGAGGGCTGAGGGTTCCGGGGTGAAGAAGACAGGGAGTGAACCAAACTTTAGCTTCACCATGACACAAGAGGAAGCTAGGACGAACCCTGATGTTGTGTCCGGTACATTTCTGGTGAACCAAACTTTAGCTTCTGTTTTATTTGATTCGGGTGCCGGTAAAAGTTTTATTTCTGCTGCTTTCTGTGCTAAGCTGCCTACTAGTAGTAGATGTGTTGATGCACCCTTTGATGTAGAAACTGCCATAGGTAAGTCTACTAGGATTTCTGAAATGATAGAAGACTGTGATGTGGAGCTAGAAGGTCATAAGTTTCCAGTTAGACCGTTTGTGATGACCTTAGGTGGTTTCGATTTGGTTCTTGGGATGGATTGGTTGGCGGACTCCGAGGCGAACATTGTGTGTCACAAGAAGATGATTCGTTTGACAGTGCCTAATGGGAGTTTGGTAAATATTTATGGGGATCGGGTTACTACGACCCCGAAGGTAATCTCAATGGCGGTGGCGGGAAAGTGTATGAGGCGTGGATCTAGCGCCTACTTGGCCTATGTAAAGGATGTGGTTACGCCAGCACCACAACTATCCAATGTACTGGTTGTGCATGACTTTCCAGACATGTTCCCAGAAGACTTACCAGGAATGCCACCTGACAGAGAGATCGAGTTTCAGATTGATCTGACACCGGGTGCCCAACCCGTTGCCAAGGCACCGTATCGGTTGGCTCTGACTGAGATGAGGGAGTTGATGGAGCAGTTGCAAGAGTTGCTTGATAAGGGGTTCATCAGACCAAGTATCTCTCTTGGGGTGCTTCGGTCTTGTTTGTGAAGAAGAAAGACGGTAGTATGAGGATGTGTATTGACTTCCGTGAGCTGAACAAGTTGGCGGTGAAGAACCGATACCCCTTACCAAGAATAGATGATTTGTTTGATCAGCTTCAAGGTACCACTTGGTTTTCAAGGATAGACCTTCGATCTGGTTACCATCAGTTGAAGGTGAAGGAGCAGGATATCCCTAAAACAGCTTTTCGCACGCGCTACGGTCACTATGAGTTCCTCGTGATGTCATTTGGGTTGACCAACGGGCCAGCTGCTTTTATGGATCTGATGAACCGTGTGTGTCGACCGATGTTGGATAAATCAGTGATCATGTTCATTGATGATATCCTGATTTATTCGAAGAGTGAGATTGAGCACGCCGGTCATATTCGGGAGGTTCTTGAGACGTTGAGAAAGGAGAAGTGGTACGCCAAGTTCTCAAAGTGTGCATTTTGGTTGCGTGAAGTTCATTTCTTGGGTCATATGGTGAATCCTGACGGGATTATGGTGGACCCGACAAAGGTTGAGGCGGTGATGCAATGGAAGTCTCCTAAGACGCCATCCGAGATTTGTAGTTTCTTGGGTTTGGTGGGCTATTATAGAAGGTTTATCCAAGACTTCTCTAAGATTGCTTCTCCACTGACTAAGTTGACCCAGAAAGATATGAAGTTTGTATGGCGTCAAGCTCAAGAGAAGGCGTTCGAAGAATTAAAGACGAGATTGACTCAAGCTCCTGTTCTGTCATTACCCGATGCAAATGAAGATCTGGTGGTTTATTCGGATGCTTCGTACTCGGGGTTGGGATGTGTGTTAATGTAGAGAGGGAAGGTTATAGCCTATGCATCCTGACAGTTGAAGGTTCATGAGGTCAATTATCCTACTCATGACTTGGAGCTAGCAGTCGTGGTCTTGTGTTAAAGATTTGGAGGCACTATCTCTACGGGATGAAGTGCATCCTATTCACTGACCACAAAAGCTTGAAGTACTTCTTTGAGCAGAAGGACCTGAACATGAGGCAGAGAAGATGGTTGGAGCTCATAAAAGACTATGATTGCGAGATCCACTACCATCCGGGCAAAGCCAACGTGGTGGCGGATGCCCTTAGCCGAAAGGAGAGATCTGAGCCGATTCGGGTGAAAGCTTATGAGTTGGTCATGACCTCCGATGTGATGAAGCAAGTCAAAGAGTTTCAATTTGAGGCATTGAAAGAAGATCATCTTAACTTTGAGAGAATGAGAGGTCTGGTCGCAGAATTAGGTGAAAACATGCTTGGTGTTAGAACTCGATTAAGGAGGATGTGGGTCCCTCGTTTTGGGGATCTACGGGTGAAGATTATGAATGAAGCTCACAAGACTCGATACTCTATTCACCCCGGTGCCACGAAAATGTACCAGATATCAAGAAAGATTATTGGTGGCCGGGTATGAAACGGGACGTAGTGGAGTATGTGAGTAAATGGCTTACTTGTCTACAGGTGAAGGCCAAGCATCAGAAGCCATATGCGAAGATCCAACCTTTGGATATACCAGAATGGAAGTGGGAGCACATCACCATGGATTTCATTATGAAGATGCCGCGTACTCCGAAAGGGTACGATGCCATATGGGTGATTGTTGACCGTTTGACGAAGAGTGCTCACTACCTACCGATCCGCGAGATATATTCGTCTGAGAGGTTGGCGGATCTAAACATCAAGGAAATTGTAACTCGTCATGGTGTGCTGATGTCTATTGTATTTGATCATGACACCCGGTTTACATCCAAATTCTGGAAGAAATTCCACGACGCCATGCGGACGAGATTACATATTAGCATGACTTATCATCAGCAAACTGATGGTCAGTTAGAATGGACCATTCAGATATTGGAAGACATGCTTCGGGCATGTGTGATTGATTTTGGGGGAAGTTGGGATGACCACTTACCGTTAGCTAAATTCTGATAAAACAACAGCTATCATGCCAGCATTGGTATGCCTCCATATGAGATGCTATACGGTAGGAGATGCAGAACACCCGTTTGTTGGGGTGATATTGGTTAGAAGGAGTTGGGAAGCATCGAGGTGATCGAGGCTACGACTGAGAAGCTTGAGAGGATCAAAGCCTTATGAAGATAGCCAAAGATAGACATAAGTCGTATGTCGACAAAAGACACAGACTGATTAAGTTCCAGGTGGGTGACTGGGTTATGTTGAAGGTCTAACCTTGGAAAGGTATCATTCGTTTCCGGAAGCGGGGCAAGTTGAGCCCAAGGTACATAGGCCCTTTTCGAATCATTGCTCGAGTAGGAGAGGTGGCCTATAGATTGGAGTTACGAGATGAGTTAAGTGGAATTCACCCGACATTCCACGTATCTCATCTAAGGAAGTGCTTGGCAGATGAAGACATGATTGTTCCACTTGAGGATATTGATGTAGAAGAAAGGCTCAATTACATGGAGCAACCAGTGTCAATCATCAATCGAAAAGAGAAAAGACTGAGAAATAAAGTGGTTCCTCTTGTGCGTGTACAGTGGAAGCACAGGAAGGGATCTGAGTCAACGTGGGAGACTGAGGAAGAATGAGACAGCATTATCCATGTTTGTTCGAGGAATAATAGGTTTCGGGGACGAAACCTATTTAAGTGGGTGGACTTGTAACACCCGGTTATTTATTTAATTATTTTTGAAGCCGACGAAGGAAGAAAAAGAAATAAGGTCCAGAGTCGAGGGACCAATCTTGCCAACGAGAGAAAGTTGGGTGAGTGGGAGTATTTAAGGGAGAGGGTAGCCCATACCCTCTCCCCATACCCACCAAAATCAGCCAAAGGAGAGAAAGAAGAGAGAAAAAGGGAGAAAAGGTTGGTTCGGGTAGATTCAAGCTCGAAAATCATTGAGAAGCGGGTTAAATCGAAGCTCTTCTCGTTGTGGTCGTTCGTGTGAGTTCTAGGACCCCTCTTTTACACATTTTTGAATGATTTGAGGCTGGAACACATCTGAAAATTGGGTTTTTGAGTGTGTTTGTGTGTGACGCGTATGCGTATGTGTATGTGTGTGTATGATTCGTTTGAGCCTTGTTTATGAGCTTGTGTGTGCTTGAATGGTGTTTTCGTATGCATTCCTAAGGTTTAGGATGGTTGATTTGGGCTTAGAATGAGTTTGGATGATCTTGGAGGTCGAAAATGGCATATTGGGTTCGGGATGAACTACATTCTGCATCAGCTAGGGCTAAGCGACCGAATGAAGGCCATACGGCCGAATGAGGTGCGAATGGGGTTCATTCGCACGATTGAGAGTTCATTCGCACGATTAGGGCCAGTCGCATGGGGATTCATGCGACTGAGGGTCCAGTCGCATAAGTGCTCGTCGGCATTAGTTCCATTCGCATGTGGTCCGTCCGTATTAAGTCCATTCGCACGATTGGGTGTTCGTTCACATAAGTTTTCATCCGCGTTGGTCCAATCGCATGATGTTCAGTCGCATGGAGGCCATGCGACTAAAGGGTGTCCATACGCTCGAATAGGGCTGTTAAACCCGAGGAGAAGTGTAGATTAACTTCTGACTTTCGGGGGAAAGTGCATATGTAAGTTTGGATGTAAAGGTTTTCGTAAGTTCATGTAAGATGACTGTTGAGGCCTTAGAGACCATGTTGGGCATGATGATGATGATGATGTTGCATGATTATTCATGTTATGTATGTATGATGTTGCCTTGTATGATGATGATGACTGTGTATGATATGTTCCTTATTATTATGTATGTTTATCTTTCCATGGCTTTACGATGAACGTTAATGAATAAAGTGAAAGTATTATCTAACGTAAAGCAAAAGATAAAGAAAAGTGAAACATGAAGTAAGAATGCATGCATTAATGAATGACGAAGTAATGAAAGTCTTGCAAGCACTATATGTCGGGATACTCCATTAAAAGGTGTTAGCCCAACGATGTGCGGGTTCGCTACCCCGAGAGGATGCACATCGGGGTCTTTCTTTGTGATTGACCATATGTATGAACCATTGTTGCGTGCCTTAGGTACTGTGACCATTTGGTGTTGAGCACCACGGCTGAAGGTCTATTATAGACTTAGGTCCAGTACCATGAGCATGAAGGCATAGCATATGACAATAGTATACCTGAACTTTACCTTAGGTACTATGACCATTTGGTGCTGAGCACCACAGATGAAGGTCTATTATAGGCTTAGGTCCAGTACCATGAGCATGAAGGGTAAAGTTCATGATGATGATGATAGGAAAAGGTTTAATGATGAACGAGCGAATGAAAGTAAGATGAATGAATGAACGGAAGTTAACGAACGATGAAGATAATAATGATAGTATCTATGTGTACGTATGATGTATGATCACATGAAAGAAAAGAACGGCTTTTACGAAAGAAATGTATGTTTATTTTATAAAACTAGAACTCACTCGGCAACGCTGACTTTGATGTATTTCCAGTTGGTAGGTAATGATTGCCGAGGATGGCACGAGGCGGCTACTCAACTCTTTTGGAATGGCATCCATTGATATAATGCTTTTGTGATGTAATGCAGCAATATATTTTTGTAACTAATTAACGATGTATTATTTTGCAAAAGCCACTATATTGAAATGAAATTTCATTTTTAAATGTTTCCACTACGATGCTTTATGAAATACAAATATAATTATATGTTTTATGTGCGATGAGGATCTAACTGTAAGCGTCTCGGGAACGAGCCTTACAACACTTTTGGATTTATGAGATGTCCTATGTTGCTTCCCTTTCAGGCACGCAACACAGTTATCTTTGCAAAAAAATCCTTTTTAGGCAAACCATGTACCAAGATATTTTTAGCCAATTTTTTCATTGTCTTAAAATTTACATGACATATACGTTTATGCCAAATTGTTGACTCATCACTATCAGCTTTGGAAAGAAAGCATGATACTACACCCATTGGGGAAGCATTGTTCATATCCAGCTTGTACATATCCCGTTTCCTGGGAGATCTACGAAGCACCAATTCTGGAGGAATTGTTATTCCTAGTTTGAGGATAATGCACTCATGTTCTGTGAAAAGCATTTGATGCTTTTGATCACAAAACTGAGAAACACTTAACAGATTGTGTTCAAGGTGTTTGACAAAGTTAACTTTGTCAACTTTTAACTTATCGTTGGATATACTCCCTCTGCCAGAAATATATCCTCCGCCCTCACCTCCAAATTGGACAGGACCTCCATCATAGTGTTGAAACTATTAAAGGAGAGATCTGTTCCCTGTCATGTGCCTGGAGCATCCACTGTCCATAATCCAGACATTGTTGTTCTTGTCATATGGATGTCCGTGCACACGAGATGAGATTATTAGTTTTCATTGGTGACCCAAGCCTTGTTGGTCTTGGGTTCTTCCAAAGATAGTGACATAATTGAACCAAAAGTTAGGCATGGGGGTTCAATGGATGTCTTTGAAAAAGAGGTTTGGGGTGCAACATCTTTCTTGATCTTCCAATCCATCCTTTGGTTGATCATGGAAGATGTGTTTGTAGAAGCTATTGTAGCATCTTATTCTTCCGAAGCTTCTTTCTTTTCGGAAGAAGCCTTCACCACCTTTTCTTCCGAAGCAGTCTTCTTCTGGGATGGTTTCAAGGGAACTTTCTTGTTCTTTAGATTTTTAGCAGCTTTTGCTTCCGAAGCCATTTTCCCTTCGGAAGAAGGATTTTCTTCCGAAGACAACCTAGCTTCAGAAACTAGCTTTCCTTTTTTCATCACTTGGATCATCTGATAAGGTCCAAATGAGAAACCTTCCCTAACTCCTTCCTTTCTAACATTATTTGCATAATGTGTGCTAGCAGGATTGTAGTAACAATCTTTAGCCATGTGGTTTTGCAGACCACACATTATGCATGTAATGTTAGTCTTTTGGGAGCTTGTAGGTTGCTGTTTCTTACTTTTTTTCTATTTGTTAGCAACCTTTCCATTTAACTTCTGATCCTTTGGTAGGACAGGAGTGCTGGTACTACACTCCTTTCCTGAATCAGAAGTACCTATCATCTAGAATCCAGCTGAGATAAAGACACCCTTTTGTTTTGGGTCAAAAATCAGCTTACGCTCAGTCAAATTCTTAGTAGTTCTTTTGGCAGCTTTAGCTTTGCTTCTTCTGGCTTTGGTGGTTAAGGTTTGATCTTCACTAGGAGAGGTGGTTGATTTACCTGTTCCTTCCTTGTGGTAGCCACTATTGTTGCATCATTCTTCAACTCATATGAAGATGGGTCAGCCGATAGGACCTCTTGCTCTTCAGTACCACATCTAGGTTGTCTTATGGACTCATAAGAATGTGGTGGAGCAATTTCATTGGTCCCCAACCCTCCTTTATTCTGATAACAAATTTTGGAGTGGGAGGACGATGTAATAATATCTTGGAAGTTCTGCTAAGAAATAGCACACTTCCTGGCTTAAGCCTCAGCTATGACAAGCTGGGCTTGAGCCTCAGAAAATTTGGATATTAAATCCTTTATTTGAGTCTTGTAATTGGTGTGTTCATGTTTTAATTGGGAAAAAGTTTTCTCTAACTCTTCAATTTTCTTTTGGTAGTCAGATTCAGCCCTTTTAAAATCAAATTTCAAAACATTTAAAGACTTAATATCAGATTTAAATTCCCTATTGAAGTCCTGATATAACTTAACCTTATCTATACAGGTAGGAGTACAGAGATGTTCATATACCTGGTTATCATCTGTTCAGGCCATGAGAGCTTGAGAAGGAGTCACATCCTGAACCATAAAGCTCCAGTTGACTTCTTAAGCCATTGCAACAGTTTCAGTCGACTTTCTAGTGGGCTTTGATGTAGAGGGATGTGTGGAGGCCTATGGGTTTCCCGGGTTTGATTTGGGATCCTTGCATTCCCTTGCAAAGTGACCAAGTTGGTTACAGTTGTAACATTTGGCCTTGGTATTGTCAAACCCAAACTTGCTGGCAGTTGGGTTTTGACGGAATTACCTTCCAGTTCTGTTAAAGAACTTCTTCACTCTGTAGGTTAAAAGAGCCATATGTTGGATGATGTCCACATACTCTACATCATCTGGACTAAAACACTCTAGATCATCAAAACAGTATTGAAAGTCACCAGAGTGTCCACTTCCTGAGACAAAGGCACAGCTGTCCTGAAAGGAATTGCGCTGAGCCTGTTGAGACCTTGGAGTCTCAGGGAAAGTGATGTACGGTCTAGAAGAGCAGGATGGCTGCTGGTTGTATGTCAGGTATTGCTGAGGTTGTGTGGGTACTAAGCCTTCAGCAACCATTAGAGCGTTGCTAGCAGGAAGGCCTAGAGGTCTGCTTGTTTGGTGGCCCTTCTTACTCTCCATCCCAACCGTATCCGTCAAAGATGCCATAGAGTTCAGTCATAGTAAGAGTGTTCAAGTTCTCTGTCCTCTTTATAGAGACACAGTAGAATGTTCACTCATTTGAAAGAGCACTCATGAACTTTCTTATGAGATCTCTAAGTTCAAGAGTGATCTTTACAGACTGAAAAGAAGAAATAAGATCCATGTACCTGAAATACTGCTGGCTGAGGGTCTCTCCAGCAATATAAGTGAAGTTCTCGAACTGCTGCTTCAGTGAGTCCTTTTTGGAGTCATTGGAGCTTGAATACATCTTAGCAAGTTCATCAAACAATTCTTTGGCAGACTTACAATGCTCAAACCCCACCATGATGGAGTTGGGTATCGCAGTCATCAGAATAGTCATTGCATTGCTGTCAACGTCCATCTTCTTCCGGTATTTGTTAGAATAATCTTCAATAGCTTTTTCTATCATGGCACCGTTTCCACCAGATGCTGCCACCTTGGGTTTATACGGGCCGTTGATGATGGAGTCCCACATTTTGTTGTATTGGTATCTGATGAAGCCCTCCATTCTTCTGCTCCAAGACCTAAATTTTTCAAGAGTAATGATGGGAGGTTTGGTCATGGTTCCCATCTCTACTTCGGATTTGTTAAGGGCCATTTTGATAGAATTGTAAGGAGGAGTGAAAAAACAAGTTGATTTGGATGGTTAGATCTCATAATCAAGAGCCTAAAAAGCTCTGATACCAATGGAAGGATCGGTTTATGTCACTAAACACTTGGTTTTTCTCTCAAACTCACTTAAACAACACTCGGATGAAAGCAAAGTCTCTAAGAGTTGATAACAATATAATAAGTAATAATCAAACACAAGAAGTAATTTTCAAGGTACTTGCATATATTGCTTCTCAACTCAAATATTACAATACTCTTACAAGCATACTGTTATGAGTTACAATGAGAAACTATATATAATACTACCTACAGCCGGATATACTTTGATACCAGCTGGGATCCTCTAACTAAAGCAAATACTACAAAGCTATAGTTTAAGGTATCTCAGAAAAGATTTTATATGAGATATGGTAGTCAAGACATGTCTCTAACTTACCTTTTGTCACCATCTAAAGTTGGTAACTTGCACCTGTAGGATTCTATGTGCCCAAGACACTTAGAATATGGATGTGGTTAGTACGTTATGATCCAAGTCGGGTTATACCCAATGACAAGCTTAGCAAACACCAATTAATATTTAATTGATGATATGATCATGCAATTAAATATTTACACCAAATTTAAAAAATGGGTTTTCTAAATAAGTTGCATATGAGATGGAACAAATTATAAGGATAATTTGTTAATGAGTTATTGTTAATTTTTGTCATTTAAAAGAGTTTAAATAACATTAATAACATATGGGTGTACTTTAATTAAATTGTTTAATTAAAGAAAACATATGTCACATTTAATTAAGTCTAGTAGATGACTTATTAATGTGTGACAAAAGACTAGTTTTAATATTGTGTGTGTTCAAGTTTTAAGTGGGAAACCTTGTTTTTTTAAAAAACATTTGGCCGCCCCCCCTTTAATGGCTATTGGACCATTGTTGCCTTGAAACACACATAACTTTAATTAGTCTTGTACTCTTCATTCACTACTCTCCATACATGCAAGAACATCAAAATAATATCTCTCTCTCTCTCTCACAAAAGCTACGGCCAGGAGCAACAACATTAGGAGGTTTTGAGAGCTATTTTGGTTTGTTTTGGTGTTGAATCTTCCTAACAAGAAGGTGCTTTGCAAGGTGGCTTGGGGTATACAAGCTTGAGGGCTCCTTCCTTGGAGCTTTGGCCGAAGTTCTAGCATCTAATCACCCTTCTTTGGTCGACATTTTAGCTGGAGAAAGGTAGTTAATCACAGCTTTATGTAGCTGTGATTTTATGTACACTTTCATTATGTTCATAGCTTGTTTATTCACATAAAAGATCCCCTTTGTTCTTGGGTTTGTTTACACTTTAAAACATCAAATAGAACATGATTTTTCCAGCTTACAAACGATGTAATAATGTTAAACTTCCGCTGCGTTTTACAAAGTTTAAGTGGTTAAACTATGTCTTGTGTTCAAACAAACCCATCAATGGCATCTAGAGCCAGTTATGTGGATAGCATGCTTGTTTGTATCCTTTAAAAATTTGTTTTATGGGATTTTATAACCCTTTTAAGGGCTGAAATGTTCTTGTTTGTTGAATCCCCAAGCTTTCAAGGTTATATTACACATGCTTGTGATTAAACCTTGAAAGATATGTTTGTTGATATGTTGTGTTGTTTGGACAACATCTAAACCCGAAATTTTCAGTTTATGTTGGCTGAAAATTCGTGGGTTGTGAGGGGATTCATAGTTATGATTTGGTTGATATGATGTATGTTCATATTGGTGCATAACCTAGCTTACACCTTGTGATGTTATGGTTTGGATTGAATGTATTTATTTGATTGTATTCATTCAATGGGGTTGTATACTAATTTGTGCTTTGTTTAAAATGTATTTTGTCTATTTATTCATTGGGATGTAATAATAGATTAGGAGTAATTTCTTTTACTAGAAAATATATATTAGGATATATATTTTGTAAAAGAAGATGCTCGGGAAGGAAGCACAAGAAGAAGACACAAAAGAAGGACTTGAAGCATATGGATGCAAGTTCAAGTGGGAGTCTATGTTGATCTCATTTTGTGTTATATTCAACCCTTAAGAAAGACCAAATGACCACACTTGTGATGGCAAACAAGTGTGGTCACAATAGTAGCTATGGTTATGCACATTATGGTTGTTTATATTATGCTTGTTTGATTGTGGTTTTATGAATGATTGTATGATTTTTGGATATGATAAACAATCTCAATAAAAATGATCTTAACAAGCTAATATAATATGCTTCTTAATCATTATGTGTTAATAAATGATTATTAAAAGGATTAATGATTTTATAATAAAATGGTTTTATTAAAAGGACCATAGGGTATCTTGTATTTGAAAGCATGCAAATACAAGTACATGGAGTTTTCTAACTAGAATTATGAAATCTCTAAACTTTTGAAAAACAAGTTTAACACCGTCCTTTTGCACAACACTTGAGTCATTTGAAAAATCTTAATGGGATAAAGGTCACCTAACCATTTAGAGGGAACTTGTGATTTAAGGTGGGGATACCACATTGGTGGGATAAAGGTCACCTAACCACTTATGTGGGTAAAACTCACACGTGTGTGCAAGTAGGATAATTTGGTTCGCAAACCATGTTAAATGGATCACCTAAATATGGTTTCCAAATGGTGTTGATGGGATTAACATACCGACTTTACATATGATGTTTAAAGTCGATCCCATACCTCTAGAAGTTGAAAATGGTTGCAACCGTCAATCGTTGACCACCTTATTAATTTAAATCGTGGGATAAGGGTCACCTAACCACAATCTAAATGTAATGTTGGGTTCTAGATTTTAATATAAAAATGACCTTAAAAGGCATTAATTATTAAAAATAGCAATATCGAAAATACTAAATAGATCTTTGTTAATTTTGTAGATGGCCACCAATAATGCTTAAAACGGCCGAGGCGGCCATGGGTAAAAGGGTTTTACCCGTTCTCACCATCTATGAAGGTGGGAACAAGAAAAGGCCTCATCCCGCACCTAAGGCAAAGGTTTCCAAGGGTAAGTGACCCGTATGGGGAAAGGGGAAAGGGGTGGAAAGGGTGCCACCCAAACCACAAGAGAAGAAGCAAAAGGTTGCTACCAATGACGCATGCTTCAAGTGTGGGGAGATTGGACATTGGGCAAGAAATTGTCCTGTCCATCTCCAAAAGTTGAAAGCCAAGAGGGATGCCGGGCAGACCTCAGGTACAATATACATGATTCATATTGTTCTTAATGTTACATCTTCTAACACATGGGTATTGGATACTGGATGTGGAACTCATATTTGCAATTTTTTGTAGGGGTTCACAAGAAGTAGGGACTTCAATCAAGGGGATGTTAGTCTCTTCATGGGCAATGGAACCAAAGTCCAAGTTGAAGCTCGCGGGGACTACATCCTAAAACTTCCAAATGGCTTGGATGTTATTTTGAAGAATGTTTTGTATGCTCCTAATCTGACTAGGAACATTATTTCTGTATCCCAATTAAGACTTTATGATTATGTATTATCTTTTGTTGAAAATGATATTCATGTTTCTTTAAATGATATGTTCTATTTTAAAGCTATACCCATTAATGATATTTATGAATTGGTTCATGAAAATACTTTAAATAGTTCATTGTACCAAACTAGCACCAAGAAACTCAAGTTGGATTTGAGTGATACCTATCTTTGGCATTGTCGTCTTGGTCATATAAACAAGAAACGTATAAAACACTTCAAAAGAATGGTCTTTTAAAAACGAATGAATGTGATTCATTTGATGTATGTGAATCTTGTTTACAAGGTAAAATGACTAAGGCACCCTTTAGTGGAACTAACGAAAGGGCAAAAGATTTATTAGGAATCATACATTCGGATGTATGTGGTCCTTTTAAGCCAATGACTAGGAATGGTGAAAGATACTTCATTACCTTTACTGACGATTATAGTCGCTATGGGTATGTGTACTTATTAAGGCACCAAGATGAAGCTTTTGAAATGTTCAAAATCTTCAAGAATGAAGTGGAAAATCAACTCAACAAGTCAATTAAAGTTCTCCGTACCGATAGAGGAGGTGAATACCTAAGTGATGCTTTTCAAGATCATCTTAGGAGTTGTGGGATTGTCTCACAACTCACTCCACCTGGAACACCACAACACAATGGTGTGTCTGAGAGGAGGAATCGAACCTTATTGGATATGGTCCGATCTATGATGGCTAGAAGCACATTACCTCTATTATTTTGGGGTTTCGCTTTGCTCTTCGCGGCCCGTATTTTAAATATGGCCCCAACCAAAAAGGTGGAAAGGACACCTTTTGAGATATGGCATGGAAGAGTTCCATCCCTATCATACTTAAGGGTCTAGGGTTGTGAGGCTTATGTTAAGACTCCCACCCCAAACAAATTGGAAGTCCGATCCACCAAGTGTATCTTTATTGGATATCCTAGAGATTCTATGGGATATTATTTCTATGATCCACTGGAACAAAAGGTGTTTGTTGCCAGAAAGGGTGAGTTCTTAGAAGCAAAGTTTCTTATGGAAGGAACTAGCAGTAGAACAGTGGATCTTGAGGAGGATCAAGAACCACAACTCGATGCATGTTTGGTTGAAACTAGCACTCAACATGAGGATGTTGAGGTTGATCAAGTGGTTGATCAATACACACAAAACGTTCGTAGAAGTGGTAGAACTAGTAATCCACCTGAAAGATATGGATTTTTCATGGATGGATGCTATGTGGTAGATTCAGATGAACCAACCACATACCATGATGTAGTGTCCAATTTGGATTGTGACAAATGGCTTGAGGCCATGAACGGTAAGATGCAATCCATGTATGACAATCAAGTTTGAGAACTTGTTGTACCACCTCTTAATTCCAAGGTAGTTGGAAGTAAGTGGGTTTTCAAGAAGAAAACCGATATGCATGGAAACTTGGATACTTATAAAGCTAGACTTGTAGCAAAGGGTTTCACTCAAACTCAAGGGGTTGATTATGATGAAACCTTCTCACCTGTTGCGATGCTAAAGTCTATAAGGATATTGTTTGCCATAGCTGCTCATTATGATTATGAGATTTGGCAAATGGATGTCAAAACGGCTTTCCTAAATGGATATCTTGAGGAAGATGTCTATATGGTTTAGCCTGAATTTTTTTATCGATCCAAAACATCCTAATAAAGTATGCAAGTTAAAGAAATCAATCTATGGATTGAAACAAGCATCGAGAAGCTGGAATCATCATTTTGATGAGGAGATAAAGAAATTTGGCTTCATCAAAAACGCTGATGAGGCTTGTGTGTATAAGAAGGCTAGTGGGAGCACAATAACTTTCCTAGTATTGTATGTTGATGACATACTACTATTTGGAAATGACATTCCAACCTTGGAAGGTGTAAAAACCTGGCTTGGAAGTTGTTTTTCCATTAAGGATCTTGGAGAAGCCGCCTATATTCTGGGAATAAAGATCTATAGGGATAGATCAAGGCGGTTGATTGGTTTGAATCAAAGTGCATACATTGATAAGATCTTGAAAAGGTTCAAGATGGAAAACTCTAAGAAAGGTACCATACCTATTCAAAGAGGAACGATATGAGTACGACTCAATGTCCTAGCTCAAAGGATGAGCAAGATAAAATGAAGGCAGTCCCATACGCATCTGCTATTGGATCCATCATGTATGCAATGATATGCACTCGATCGGACGGGTCATGCGCCTTAAGCATGACAAGTCGTTACCAGCAAAATCCTGGAAACAGTCATTGGATGGCTGTTAAGAACATACTTAAGTACCTAAGGAGGACAAGAGATATGTTCCTAATCTATGGATCTGGAGATGAGGAACTCGTTGTAAAAGGTTACACGGATGCGAGTTTCCAAACCGATCGTGATGATTCTCGATCACAATCGGGATATATTTTCATTCTGAATGGAGGAGCGGTCTCATGGAAGAGCTCCAAACAGGATGTGGTGGCTCTATCAACTACAGAATCAGAATACGTCGCCGCCTCATTGGCAGCTCAAGAAGCTGCATGGTTAAAGAAATTCATTGCCGATCTGGGGGTTGTCCCTTCCATTCAGGACCCCCTGGAGATCTTTTGTGATAACAAGGGTGCGATTGCTCAAATCAAGGAACCTCGTGCTCATCAAAAGACTAGGCACATTAAGCGGAGATTCAACTACATACGAGATGAAGTTGAAAAAGGAAAGATATGTATTCGCAAAGTTCACACGGATCAGAACATTGCGGATCCTCTCATGAAGCTCCTTGAATAAGGCAAAAGCGTGAAGGTCATACTTGTGCCATGGGACTTCGATATTCTAGTGATTGGATTTGATCTGTAAATTTTGTATTTGGATATGTGGAACTCTTTATTATTTGAATAAAATTATTTGATTATAATGTTTCAATTAATGTTCCAATTTAGCATGTTTAATCCATGAGTAAATTGTTTACTCTAAATGTCCGTAGTCGTTCATACTTGTGGGAACAAGTGTAGGGTAAGATTATTATGACTTGGATTGGTTGATATTCATAAGGATGAATATAGAGCAATAGGTTGCTACCAAGGTTCATAGATATTTGTGGGATACAAATATTGGACTACCCGCATCTCAAATTTTACTACATGGAATCTTATTGATTGATCATAAGTAAATTTGAGTAAAGGCGAATATCATTTGGTATCCTCGACCTAAGATACATATTGGATTTTGATATTCACCAAGTATTATACCTTGAGCTTATTCTTCACTATCCTGAAATAGTGGACACACATAAGGGTATGTTCAGGTATGACAAGAGGTGTTTGTGAGAAACGTATGTAGTCAAGATGGAATTTGTTCCTCTTATTCTTTGAGAGCAAGATGTCTAAGGCCCGATTAAGTTAAATCAACAAAGAATGATCACTCTGTGTCCTTGGATTTAACATGACATCTGTAATAAAAGGATAAATGATTGATTCACCTAAATCATTTCAAGTAGGGTACTTGAAAGGGATGATGTTATTGAATGGCTATAAGTCATGCGTATTAAGGGTAGTAAACCGTTGTTAGGCGGTATTTACTGCTTGCATCAATCTTCTATGAATCTTGGGCAAGTGGGAGATTGTAGGATTCTATGTGCCCAAGACACTTAGAATATTGATGTGGTTAGTACGTTATGATCAAGTCGGGTTATACCCAATGACAAGCTTAGCAAACACCAATTAATATTTAATTGATGATATGATCATGCAATTAAATATTTACACCAAATTTAGAAAATGGGTTTTCTAAATAAGTTGCATATGAGATGGAACAAATTATAAGGATAGTTTGTTAATGAGTTTTTGTGTTATTTTTTTGTCATTTAAAAGAGTTTAAATAACATTAATAACATATGAGTGTGCTTTATTAAATTGTTTAATTAAAGAAGACATGTGTCACATTTTAATTAAGTCTAGTAGATGACTTATTAATGTGTGACAAAAGACTAGTTTTAATATTGTGTGTGTTCAAGT
Source organism: Flaveria trinervia (assembly GCA_025506515.1). Classification (NCBI taxonomy): domain Eukaryota; kingdom Viridiplantae; phylum Streptophyta; class Magnoliopsida; order Asterales; family Asteraceae; genus Flaveria; species Flaveria trinervia. The sequence goes on along the minus strand of CM046442.1, from coordinate 8,857,067 downwards.
TTTAAGTGGGAAACCTTGTTTTTTTAAAAAACATTTGCCCCCCCCTAATGGTTATTGGACCATTGTTGCCTTGAAACCATACATAACTTTAATTAGTCTTGTACTCTTCATTCACTACTCTCCATACATGCAAAACAACATCAAAATAATCTCTCTCTCTCTCACAAAAGCTACGGCCAGGAGCAGCAGCATTAGGAGGTTTTGAGAGCTATTTTGGTTTGTTTTGGTGTTGAATCTTCCTAACAAGAAGGTGCTTTGGAAGGAGGCTTGGGGTATACAAGCTTGAGAGCTTCTTCCTTGGAGCTTTGGCCGAAGTTCTAGCATCTAATCACCCTTATGTGGTCGACATTTCAGCTAGAGAAAGGTAGTTAATCACAGCTTTATGTAGCTGTGATTTTATGTACACTTTCATTATGTTCATAGCTGTTTATTCACATAAAAGATCCCCTTTGTTTTGGGTTTGTTTACACTTAAAACATCAAATAGAACATGATTTTTTCAGCTTACAAACAACGTAATAATGTTAAACTTCCGCTTCGTTTTACAAAGTTTAAGTGGTTAAACTATGTCTTGTGTTCAAACAAACCCATCAAAAGATTTTATATGAGATATGGTTGTCACGACATGTCGTTGACTTACCTTTTGCCACCAACTAAAGTTGGTAACTTGTACCAACATAAAAAGGTGAACATTGGATAAAGTATGGTCAACTACATGGCTGTTTGAGAAAATGACATGCAGTATGAGAGGTCTGCAGCGGAGTGTAAGAGACCATACTTATGTCCACTTGTTCATAGTAGTGTCTTCCGAAGGTTAAATGGCTTCGGAAGAACAAGTACTTTCGAAGCCACTTACACTTCAGAAGAGGCTACTTCTTCCGAGGCTTGAGGACTTCTTCTTTCTTCATACTTTGGAATTAGTCTTCCGATTTCTTCTTTTAAGACTTGATCTTTGGAAGTGAACACTTTGTCTTTAGAAGTAGAGTTTTGTCTTTGGAAGTAAAGCTTTCACTCTGTCTTCGGAAGAACTCTACTTCCTTCGGAAGTTCACACTTGGCTTCGAAAGCCTTTGTAAGTAGCACCAAAAATTGTCTAAGTGATTTGGTTATGGTTGCACCAGCATTCTTCTTGACCAACAGTATGCTTAACTGTAAGGCCCCGTTCCCGGGCACCTCACAGCTGGTGATTCATCGCACATAAAACATATACTTTACATTTATTCCTCAAAACGTTGCAGCGGAAAACATAAAACAGAAGGCATTTCATTTCATCATAAAACTTTTGCAAAATAATGCATCGTTTGTCGGTTACAAAATTACATTGTTGTATTACATCACAAAAGCCTTAATTAAATGGATGCCATCCAAAAGAGCTGAGCAGCCGCCCTATGCCATCCCCAGCAACGTTTACCTGCCAACTGAAAACGTATAAAAGTCAGCGTTGCTAAGTGAGTTCTAGTTTTACAATAAAACACGCATAAAATCATTATTTATTTCTTTTCAAACCCATACTATACGTTTCATCCGCTCGTGATCATACATCATACGTACATACAGATAATATCATTATTATCTTCCATTACGTTCATTAATCTTCGTTCATTCATTACATCGTGTGACATGTACAATACCCCGAACATTGTGCACGAAGCTGGTTACTGGGCCTGAGGTCTACCATAGACCCCGAACATTATGCACGAAGCTGACTCCAGTACCTGAGGCAAGTACAGTCACCATTCATCTTTTCTTTTCATTCGGATCAATGCCATGTGCTATACCCCGAACATTGTGCACGAAGCTGGTTACTGGGCCTGAGGTCTATTATAGACCCCGAACATTGTGCACGAAGCTGGTTACTAGGCCTGAGGTCTATTATAGACCCCGAACATTGTGCACGAAGCTGACTCCAGTACCTGAGGCAAGCTGCAAGGATCCCATACATATGGTCAATCACAAGGATTGGACCCCAGTGTGCATCCTTCTGGGGTTGCTAACCCGCACACAGTTGAGCTAATACCCTTCATTGGGTGTGAACCTCCATACATTTGCTTGCAAGACTTTTTACGTTCATTCATTCGTTAATGCATGCATTCATTCATCATGTTCCTCTTTAATTATCTTTCACTTTATGTTACATAATACTTTCGGTTCATTCATTAACATAACACGTAAAGCCATGGAAAGATAAACATTCATCATCATAGGAACACACATAACATACCATACATACATCATCATAGGGCATCATACATACATAACATACATCATGCTTAATCATGCACCATCATCATCATCCATCACATGCCCATCATACTACTTATGACCCCAAAAGTCAACTTATAGTTCCCCGGGAATATCCCAAGTCAAAGCCTACTTTTCGCATTTTCCCCAAAAATCAGAAAAATATTCTAAGTCCTAAGCGCATGGGCACTATGCAGGCGCATGGACACTATTCAGACGCATGGGGAACACTTAGGCGCATGGGCCACTTTCAGGCGCATGGGAAATCTTGGACGTCTGAACACTTAGAAAATTTCATCTCAATCTAGGCGCATGGACACTATTCGGACGCATGAGCACTTAGGCGCATGGGCCACTTGGGCGCATGGCCCTACCTTAGTCATCCGACTAACATTTCTAGGCGTATGAGCCACTATTCAGGCGCATGGGTATAACTTAAACATTTCTAAGGCAAGTTTTAGGTGCATGGGTTACTGTTTAGACGCATGACTTACACTTAGTTCTTTCTAAGGCACATTTGGACGTATGAACCCTTATCTAGGCGCATGAACATTCTGCAATCATGTTTCTAGGATATTTTCAATCCTAATCATCAAACTCATGTTCTAAGCATAATGTGGCTATTCTAAACATGAGTAGCCTATAAACATTCGAGAATCAACATTCAACATACACATTACATACGGGTATTCACACATAAACTAGTAAAATCATTTTAATATGTTTTCAGCCCCAAATATGTTTCAAAACATGTAAAAACCGGGGTCTAGAACTCACCTGGTGCAACTTGGGTGTTCTTCCTTTTAACCCGCTTGCAAAGAGTTCAAAACACCTAGAACAACATCAAAGCACACACAACCGAGCACAAACACCACCCATAAGCACATAAACACAAAACCGGACAAAACCCGTCATAAACATGTAAAAACCACGAATTCTTACCTTGAATTCGCCCACATCTTCTTCTTCTTCTGAAAACCGAGAGTTCTCTGCTCTCTCTCTCAAAAACGAGGAAGATGGTGATGTGAAAAGAGGGTGGGCGGCCATGCCCACCTTTACACCAACTTTCAAAGATATTTGTCCTTTGGACACTTTTGGTCCCTCCACTTGGACTTACTTGCCTTTTTTTCTTTTATTCTTCATATTCTTGACTTTTCAAAAATAACCTGGTGTTACAAGTCCACCCCCTTATATAGGTTTCATCACCGAAACCAGTTGTTCCTCGAACATATAAGGATAATGCTGCCTCATCTCCTCCTCAGTCTTCCATGTAGACTCCGATCCCTTCCTGTGCTTCCATTATACCCGCACAGGAGGAACCACTTTATTTCTCAGTCTCTTCTCTTTACGATCAATGATTGCCATAGGTTGCTCTATATAATTGAGCCTTTCATCAACTTCAATGTCTTCTAATGGAACAGTCATGTCCTCATCAGCTATACACTTTCTCAAAGGAGATACATGGAATGTCGGGTGAATTCCACTTAACTCATCTGGCAACTCCAATCTATAGGCCACCTCTCCACTCGAGCAATGATTCGGAAAGGGCCTACATACCTTGGGCTCAACTTGCCCGCTTCCTAAATCGGAATACCTTCCAGGGTGAGACCTTCAACAGGACCCGGTCACCCACCTGGAACTCAATTGGTCTACGTCGTTTATCGGCATACGACTTCTGTCTATCTTTAGCTGCCTTCATGAAGGCCTTATTTTCGAGCTTCTTAGTCGTAGCCTCGATTACCTTGACGCTTCCCAACTCTTTCTGACCAATGTCACCCCAACAAACGGGTGTTCTGCATCTCCTACCGTATAGCATCTCGTATGGTGGCATACCAATGCTGTCATGATAACTGTTGTATGAGAATTCAGCTAACGGTAGGGTCATCCCAACTTCACCCAAATCAATCACACATGCTCGAAGCATGTCTTCCAAGTATCTGAATGGTCCTTTCTGACTGACCATCAGTCTGGGGATGATAAGCCGTGCTCATATGTAACCTCGTCCCCATGGCGTCGTGGAATTTCTTCCAGAATTTAGACGTAAACCGGGTGTCATGATCCGACACAATAGACACCGGTACACCATGACGAGTCACAATCTCCTTGATGAACAGGTCAGCCAACCTCTCGGATGAATATGTCTCACGGATCGGTAGGAAGTGAGCACTCTTCGTCACACGGTCAACTATCACCCATATGGCATCGTATCCTTTCGGATAATGTGGCAGCTTCGTAATGAAATCCATGGTGATGTGCTCCCACTTCCATTCCGGTATATCCAAAGGTTGGATCTTCCCATACGGCTTCTGATGTTCCACCTTCACTTGCAAGCAAGTAAGGCACTTGCTCATATACTCCACCACGTCACGCTTCATACCCGGCCACCAATAATCCTTCTTCATGTCTTGGTACATCTTTGTGGCACCGGGATGGATAGAGTATCGGGTCTTGTGGGCTTCTTCCATAATCTTCACACGTAGATTCCCGAAACGAGGAATCCATACCTGTCCAAATTGAGTTTTAACACCAAGTGTGTTTTCACTCCATTCCCCAACCAGACCTCTCATTCTTTCAGAGTTTAGATGATCTTCTTTTAATGCCTCATCCTGAAACTCCTTGACTTGCTTCATCACATCAGAGGTCATGATTAGTTGGTATGCTTTCACCCGAATTGGCTCGGGCCTCTCCTTCCGGCTAAGAGCATCAGCCACCACGTTAGCTTTGCCTGGATGGTAATGGATCTCGCAATCATAATCTTTTATAAGCTCCAACCATCGCCTTTGCCTCATGTTCAGGTCTTTTGCTCGAATAAGTACTTAAGCTCTTTGATGGTGCACTTTGTTCCATACAGATAGTGCCTCCAAATCTTTAGTGCAAAGACCCGGCCCGCTAGTTCTAAGTCATGAGTAGGGTAGTTGACCTCATGAACCTTCAGCTGTCGGGATGCGTAAGCTATAACTTTCCTCTTTGCATTAACACACACCCAACCCCGAGTAAGAAGCGTCTGAATACACCACCAATCTTCGCTTCCATCGGGTAACGACAAGATAGGAGCTTGAGTCAACCTCACCTTCAACTCCTCGAATGCCTTCTCCTGAGCCTGACCCCATACATACTTTACATCCTTCCGGGTCAACTTAGTCAGTGGAGAAGCAATCTTAGAGAAGTCTTGGATGAATCTCCTATAGTAGCCCGCCAAACCCAAGAAACTACGAATCTCAAATGGCGTCTTTGGAGACTTCCATTGCGTCACTGCCTCTACCTTAGCCGGGTCCACCCTAATCCCATCAGGATTCACCACATGACCCAAGAACTGAACTTCGCGTAACCAAAATGCGCACTTGGAGAATTTTGCATACAACTTCTCCCTTCTTAACGTCTCTAGAACCTCCCGAATGTGACCGGCATGCTCAATCTTAATCTTCGAATAAATCAGGATATCGTCAATGAACACAATCATCGATTTATCTAGCATAGGCCGACACACACGGTTCATCAGATCCATAAAAGCAGCTGGCGCATTGGTCAATCCAAATGACATAACGAGGAACTCATAGTGATCGTAGCGCGTACGAAAACCTGTTTTAGGAATGTCCTGCTCCTTCACTTTTAGTTGATGGTAACCAGATCGAAGATCTATCCTTGAGAACCAACTGGCACCTTGGAGCTGATCAAACAGATCATCTATTCTTGGTAGGGGGTATCGATTCTTCACCGTCAACTTGTTCAACTCTCAGTAGTCAATACACATCCTCATACTACCGTCTTTCTTTTTCACAAATAATACCGGAGCACCCCATGGAGATATACTCGGTCTAATGAACCCCTTATGCAGCAGTTCTTGCAACTACTCCATTAACTCTTTCATCTCAGTCGGAGCCAACCGGTACGGTGCCTTGGCAACGGGTTGAGCACCGGGTATCTAGTCAATTTGGAACTCAACCTCGCGATCTGGTGGCACACCGGGTAAGTCTTCTGGGAATACGTCCGGAAAGTCGCGCACCACTGGTACTTCGGATAATTGTGGTACCAACAAATCCACATCTTTTATGTATGCCAAGTAGGCACTACATCCGCGTTTCATGCACTTTCCTACCACAACCATCGAAATCACCCTCGGGATTGTCGTGACGCGATCACCGTAAACCGTCACCTTATTTCCGTCAGGCGTTATCAATCGGATCATCTTCTTGCGGCACACGATGTTTGCCTCATAGGTTGCTAACCAGTCCATCCCTAGTACTACATCAAATCCACCCAGGGGTATCACATGTAACCTAGCAGCAAACCTATGGCCTTCTAGTTCTATGGCACAGTCTTCTATCACCTCCGTAATTCTAGTGGATTACCAATAGCAGTTTCTACATCAAATGGCTCACCAATACGTCTACTCTTATTGGGAAACTTAGCACCAAAGGTAGCAGAAATGAACTTCTACTAGCATCAGAATCAAACACACACAGATACAAGAGTTTGGTTTACTAGAAACGTACCTGACACACGTCAGGATCTGTCCTAGCCTCCTCCGAGTCATCGTGAAAGCTCGGGCGCTTGCCTTCTGCCCTTCTCCTCTGGCCTTCTTCACCCGAAACCTCGGCCCTTGGCTTCTTACACTCCCTACTCATGTGACCAATTCCCCCACAGTTGAAACACTTCACACCTCCACAGTCTCTAGCCATATGACCAGGCTTCCCACATTTGAAACAAATATTCGACCCCCATCTGCACTCGCCATCGTGTTCTTCCGCACTTGCCACACTTCTCCAACCCAGCACTTGCCACACTTCTCCAACCCAGCACTAGCTGTGACCACACGTCGGTCACCTACCCTTGCCGCCTTTTGTTTGGAGCGGCTATACCACGCCCAAACCGTTTCCCATTCCAGTTTCTCCCATCCCTACTCGTCTTCTTCTCCTCGAACACAACCACCTCACGCTCATCATATAGTCTACCAGCCAAATCAACTGCCGACCTAAAAGTGCTTGGCCGGGCGGTGATCATATGCCTACGGATATCCGCCGGTAGTCCCTGGATATATCTCTTAATCTTTCGTGACAGTGGTGTCACCTGATCGGGCACCAGTCGTGCCATTTCATTGAATGTTGTGGTGTACTCTTGGTGTGTCATAGTTCCCGCCTCTAGTTGTAGAAACTCTCTCTCGACCTTGTCTATTTCCCGGTGAGGACAAAACTTCGATCACCAACTTCTTCAACTCCCCATCTCATTCTCCCGATCGCCCGACTACCCTCGGCTTGGACGATATTGTCCCACCAGCACAGATCCGAGTCTACGAATGAGTAGGTAGCGAACTTAGTACCCGGCACTCGCTGATATCAAGTACCGCCTCCATTTCCCTCACCCACGGGTGAGCAGCAGTAGTAGTGCCGTTTCCATCGAAAGTAGGGGGTTTGCATCTCATAAACACCCCGTAGTTGCAGCCTCGGGTCGTCTCAGGCGCAGGCTCTTCTTCCTCGTCCTCTTCGTCGGACGGAACTGTCTCAGTCTCGGGCTGTCTTCTTTCGCCCGTAGGTCCACTCCTTTCCTTCCTCTCTCCCTCTCTAACTGCCTTTATCACTTCAGTCACTACAGACGGTAGGATTGTGCATGCATGACTTGGTGCACTTTCTCCACCACCGCCTCCTCACTGAGGCTCTCAGGTTAGCACTCTCATCTCCGGCCTCCGAATGAGGAGTTTCTAGTTCTTCATGAACCACTTTCTCGACTGGGTCTCCCCTCTTAGGTCGCGGTTCGGCACCGGGACCTCCACCATGAGAGGCCTTCGAAGATCTTCCACCGGCATCACTTAACACACTGAAAGATTCAAACACCAACACGGTCATTCAAGGGAATAGCTCAGTTAAGTATAGTAAGTCCCTAATTACAGTGGCTAGTTGTGATTAGCCACTTACTTCACTCTTCACACCCCGAGCATTACCTGTCCTGGCTACATCAGCTTTTAAATCTACATACAACACATAACCACATACCATGCGCACATAAACCGTTTCACATTACGAAAATACTTGATGGCACACAACTACTCAGATTGGCATCCCATTCCCATTTCGTCCCATTCTTAGTTTAAGTTAAGGTTTGTTTGAAAAATTTACCCATTTCTCTTAAACTTTGGCTCTGATACCAACTTGTAAGGCCCCGTTCCCGAGCACCTCACAACTGGTGATTCATCGCACATAAAACATATACTTTTCATTTATTCCTCAAAATGTGCAGCGGAAAACATAAAACAGAGGCATTTCATTTCATCATAAAAATTTTGCAAAATAATGCATCGTTGTCGGTTACAAAATTACATTGTGTATTACATCACAAAAGCTTTAATTAAATGGATGCCATCCAAAAGAGCTGAGCAGCCGCCCCATGCCATCCCCAGCAACGTTTACCTGCCAACTGAAAACGTATAAAAGTCAGCGTTGCTGAGTGAGTTCTAGTTTTACAATAAAACACGCATAAAATCATTGTTTATTCTTTCAAACCCATACTATACCTTTCATCCGGTCGTGATCATACATCATACGTACATATAGATAATATCATTATCTTCCATTACGTTCATTAATCTTCGTTCATTCATTACATTCTTGTGACATGTACATACCCCGAACATTGTGCACGAAGCTGGTTACTAGGCCTGAGGTCTATCATAGACCCCGAACATTGTGCACGAAGCTGACTCCAGTACCTGAGGCAAGTACAGTCACCATTCATCTTTTCTTTTCATTCCGGATCAATGCCATGTGCTATACCCAAAACATTGTGCACGAAGCTGGTTACTGGGCCTGAGGTCTATTATAGACCCCAAACATTGTGCACGAAGCTGACTCCAGTACCTGAGGCAAGCAGCAAGGATCCCATACATATGGTCAATCACAAGGATTGGACCCCAGTGTGCATCCTTCTGGGGTAGCTAACCCGCACACAGTTGAGCTAACACCCTTCATTGGGTGTGAATCTCCATACATTTGCTTGCAAGACTTTTTACGTTCATTCATTCGTTAATGCATGCATTCATTCATCATGTTCCTCTTTCATTATCTTTCACTGTACGTTACATAATACTTTCGGTTCATTCATTAACATAACACATAAAGCCATGGAAAGATAAACATTCATCATCATAGGAACATACATAACATACCATACATACATCATCATAGGGCATCATACATACATAACATACATCATGCTTATCATGCAACATATCATCATCATCATCATCCATCACATGCCCATCATACTACTTATGACCCCAAAAGTCAACTATAGTTCCCCGGGAATATCCCAAGTCAAAGCTACTTTACATTTTCCCCAAAAATTAGAAAAATATTCTAAGTCCTAGGCGCATGGGCACTATGCAAGCGCATGGACACTATTCAGACGCATGGGGAACACTTAGGCGCATGGGCCACTTTCAGGCGCATGGGAACTTTGGACGTCTGAACACTTAGAAAATTTCATCTCAATCTAGGCGCATGGACACTATTCGGACGCATGAGCACTTAGGCGCATGGGCCACTTGGGCGCATGGGCACTATTGGGGCGCATGACCCTACCCTTAGTCATCCGACTAACATCTAGGTGCATGAGCCACTATTCAGGCGCATGGGCATAACTTAAACATTTCTAAGGCATGTTTTAGGCGCATGGGTTACTGTTTAGACGCATGACTTACACTTAGTTCTTTCTAAGGCACATTTGGACGTATGAACCCTTATTTAGACGCATGAACATTCTGCAATCATGTTTCTAGGATATTTTCAATCCTAATCATCAAACTCATCGGTTCTAAGCATAATGTGGCTATTCTAAACATAAGTAGCCTATAAACATCGAGAATCAACATTCAACATACACATTACATACAGGTATTCACACATAAACTTAGTAAAATCATTATAATACGTTTCAGCCCCAAATATGTTTCAAAACATGTAAAAACCAGGGTCTAGAACTCACCTGGTGCAACTTGGGTGTCTTCCTTTTAACCGCTTGCAAAGAGTTCAAAACACCTAGAAACAACATCAAAAGCACAAACAACCGAGCACAAACACCACCCATAATCACATAAACACAAGACCGGGACAAAACCCGTCATAAACATGTAAAAACCACGAATTTTTACCTTGAATTCGCCCACTTCTTCTTCTTCTTCTGAAAACCGAGAGTTCTCTGCTCTCTCTCTCTAAGAAACGAGGAAGATGGTGATGTGAAAAGAGGGTGGGCGGCCATGCCCACCTTTACACCAACTTTCAAAGAGATTTGTCCTTTGGATACTTTTGGTCCCTCCACTTGGACTTAATTGCCTTTCTTTCTTTTATTCTTCATATTCTTGACTTTTCAAAAATATCCGGGTGTTACATTAACCCATGGAACCTCACCAACTTTCAAAGTTGACCCTTTATTTTTAATATGTTTCAGGATTGCTACATGAGAAATTATTCTTGTTCATATAGGACTTGGACTTAGTTTAATTTAATATATTATGTTGTTGTTTAATTCTTTGTTGTATTATGATGACTTAATTGCCTAGTATTATTCAAATAAAAATGGCTTTTAATATTATTTCAACTTATTTAATTCCATGAGTTATGAACAATCATTTCACATTCGTCCGCCTCCATGATTGCGCCGTCGGTCGAGGTGTGAGAAGTTTAAGGTTTAGGGCATATAGTGGGAAAGAGGACTTTGATTTTTGTTAATAACAAAACTATATTTAAGGAATGTGTCATTTAAAAGAATGCTTAATTGAACTTTTATAAGAATTGATAACTAAATCACATTTTTTCCATTTTCCTATGCTAGATGTTTAGTGTTCCTTATGCCTTGTAAGATTCACTGCTATTTTACGTGCTACCTTATTTTGTAACTGTAAAACAAATATTTGAAATGTAAATATGAGAGGGGAACAATCATTTGCAATGACTAAGACATTTCGTGCAACACGTGAACTTGAATACACCTAATTTTAATAAATTAGCTAACAACCGCTAAAATTACTTAGTTGAACTAATTCCAAAAACCGTCAAAATTAGTTAGTTAAACTAGCTGTGCTCCAACGCTGATCAATGTCCGTCACCATTTAAGCGTGATTGGATAATAACGATCTAATTTTATAAATTTTTAGCTTAGAACAATAAACTAAACTTTATTTCACTTATTTGGACTTTTCAACTTTATGGGGAAGACTAGCATAAAGTACTCGCAACCGGTTGGGTCTTCATCAAATTTATTTTTATGATGTTAAATTGAAATGACGTGAAAAATGTAGGTGCATACACTGACAATTGAGTAGGGACCGTGATATTGTTGTTTTAGAAAATCTAGGTCTTGGTCTTTGTATGTTTTACAAAAGAAGTAAAGTTCATAAGTGTGTATCAAATCTATTGGCCTCTAACCTTGTGGTTGTGGTTCGTGTTTGGATAATTCGTAAAAGAAAATTTTAACCAAGCTATGGTTTTCAATCACCTAAAAGTATTACTTTCACAAGATAGTCGTCTTTGTAACATTAATTTAGATTAAAATTCGTATCGTGGCATATGTAACGCTCAAAAGTTCACGGTTTCTTTTGTTTGTTATACAGTAGGGGTAAAATTGTAAAGGATGTTGAATCTCGATCATCAAGTGGAAACATAAGACAATGCTACTAATGATACTTGATCCTAAAGGGTCACATAAAGATCAATGTGTGTTTTGTAATGTTGCACATTTGGTCGATATGTGTTCTTACGACATTAATCACCACCTCCAACACTTTCATTTTTGTGCATTCTTCATGCTTTTAGGGTGAGAGGGTGAGTAGTTTTGTAACATCTTGTAATTTTCCGTTAATTAAAAGTTAACGTCGTTAATTCTTGTAAGGACCATTGTTGTCAATTATGAAACTTATTAATTATTTATGCTTATTTCTTAGTTGACATTAATCTTTAATATATGAAAGTGAATAATTAAGTTTATTAAAATAAACATAGTAATAATAATTGTAATAATAAAAATAATAAATATAACAATAACAATAATAATTATATAAAAATAATTACAATAATAATAATAATAATAATAATAATAATAATAGAAATAATACTTATAGAGTTAAAGATTTAATAACTTGTAAAATAATTAAGAATTAAAGTTCTGAGGATGTTTTGTTATTTTATAAACTTTAAAAAGAAAGTTATTTACATAAAATAATAACAACTCAAAAGTCAAGGGACCAAAGTGTAAATTTAATTTACAAACACAACTCCCCCCCCACGTTCAAGCCCCGCAAATCTGGCAGGTAATTCTGGCCACTTCCCGACCGGCTTCGGCAAAGGTTCAATCGCCAAAACTCAGATTTCCACCCAAAAACCATTTCGAATCGTTTCATGAGAGGGATTCGAACCCTAAGAGATACTTAAATCGAGTTAAAGCAACGGTTACGAACTCGAATCACTCAATTAAACACTGCTTTCAATCATTGGGTCGGTTGTACATTAAAAATCAATAATAATCAAATTAATTGAACCCACACTATCGTTTAACCGTTTCTAATTAACTGCTAAGTACAATTTCAGCCTAACACCTGAAATCATCACAATCGATTACCCATATTCATGGCTTGTCACACCTAACTGAACCTTTTTTCCTCTATATTGCCACCTCCAATTGATAGAGGGCTTTGATTATTGGTTATCTATTGAAGCTTCACACAAATTTAAAACGATTGACATTAACAATTGTAAATTGAACGGATTCAAGCCTCTGTTACGACTTAAAGATTCTTGTTCCAATCGATTGTACATCAAAAGCAGGTAGCTGATGAAATGTAAATACTCGGTTTCAAGAAGAGATCAAAAGCCCTAACCACTTGATCATAAAAATAATCATTTGGGCTCAATTCGATCGAAGACAAAATTAGGGTTCATAAGAATTGGGGGTATTTTTGAAACTGTGTTTTTAAAGTTGAGATTCCATCACTAAGCACGACCACAACCCCTTAACTTACAGGTAAACTACACACATGCCCATCTTGAGGTCCTGGGTTCGAACCCGGACAACCTCACTTATTTTTCTAGGGCTTTCTAGACTTTAAAAAATATAGAAACTTTTTTAAAAATTATAAAAAAATAGTTTTGTAAACTTTGTTTTTAAGGGCCTTCTATTTATTTTCTATAAATTTAGTTTTTCTAATACTTTAACAATATTTATAAAATATTATTAACAAATGTTGTACTTAGTTATTTTTATAGAAAAGACCTTAAATAATAAATTAAATCATTAAATTATTATGGTCACTATATTACCTTTAGTGATGGATTATCATGATATTTGTAGAATTTACTTATATTTTATAATTATATTCCATAAGTTTATATAATGGATTTAATTCTTTAAAAAATCATATGAAAAAGTACTTTTCTATTACTAGACTAAAATATATACATGATTTCACTAATTAACTTTATTTATTTATAAAAATCCTCAAATTTCTTATCAAAACCCTATTTCACGTTAAAACTCTAATCTTATTATTAAACTTAAACTTGTAATATATAAGTTTAGGTATCTTGTAAAGGAACTCGTTGGAACATTGTTTAATTCTTATTACCATCTTATACACTTATACGTCAAGTGAGTTTTCCATGTGAGTTTTCATGCCCCGTTTTACTTCATTTCACACTTTTTGGGGTGAAACATGTTAATTATTAAACTTACACTTGTAAACATCTTGATACTTGTAAATGCACATGCAATTCAGCTTTACTTTTTATCATGGTTATTTGTAATATTATGAGCCTTATATGAGATACATTATATGTTGACAATCATTAACCATTTAGCCTAGCGACGTCATAGATCTATGGGAAAAGCCGAGGTTATTGCTGACTCTTGATGACGTATGTTTGTTCATCATGGGAACCAAGTATACTTAGCTAATCATTATAATTTGTAATTGATATCTTGGTCAAGGCTTAATTTTAGCTATATGTTATCTATAAACTTGCTCTATTCGTAAACATTGACATAAATCACTACTTATAAACTTATATATATATATATTATATTATATATATATATATATATATATATATATGTATGTATATATATATATGTATGTATATATATATATGTATGTATATATATATATGTATGTATGCTTAACCCATGGAACGTCACCAACTTTCAAAGTTGACTCTTTATTTTTAATATGTTTTAGGATTGCTACATGAGAAATTCTTCTTGCTCATATAGAACTTGGACATAGTTTAACTAAATATCTTATTTTGTTGTTTAATGCTTTGTTGTATTGTAATTACTTATTATCTAGCATTATTTAAAGAAAAATGGCTTTTAATATTACTTCAACTTATTTAATTCCATGAGCTATGAATAATCGTTTCACATTCGTCCACTTCGATGATTCCGTCATCGGTCAAGGTTCGACTAGTTTGAGGTTTAGGGCATATAGTGGAAAAGTGGACTTTGATTTTTGCTAATATCAAAAATCCATTTAGGGAATGTGTCATTTAATAAAATGCTTAATTGAACTTTTACAAGAATTGTTAATTTAATTGTATTTTTTCATTTTCCTTTGCAAGATGTTTAGTGTTCTTTATGTCTTGTAAGATTTACTGCTATTTTACCACCTACCTTTTTATGACTGTAAAACAAATATTTGAAATATAAATACAAGAGGGGAACAATCATTTGCAATGACTAAGACAATTCGTGCAACACGTTAACTTAAATACACCTGCTTTTATTAAGTTAGCTAACAATTGCTAATATTCGTTAGTTGAATTAACTCCCAAAACCGTCAAAATTAGTTAGTTAATCTAATGGTGCTCCAACGTTAATCAATGTTGGTCACCATTTAAGCGTGATTAGATAATAACAATATGCTTTTATAAATTTTTAGCTTGGGACATAAACTAAACTTTATTTCACTTACTTGGACTTTTCAACTTTACGAGGAAGACTATATCCGACATAAAATGTTCTGGCACCCGGTTGGGTCTTTATCAAATTTCATTTTTTTGATGTTAAATTGATATGACCTGAAAAATATAGGTGCATACATTGATAATTGAGTAGGACCGTGATAGTGTTGTTTTTGAACATGTAGATCTTGGTTATTGTATGTGTAACACTCGGCCCTTCACACTAATAATGTTGTCCACTTTGCCCACGATGAACTCACAGATTTGCTTTTGGTTGCACGGGTAAAACTTTCCAAGGTCACTCATCCCTGGATTGCTCCCACTCGAGCACGCTTTAGTATAGAGTTCTCCTCTCATCCATAGCCAATACGCCCAAAACGCATAGGTGATGTTAGAGGCAGGACATTACTTATGAACCAGGAATCTTTCCTGTCCACAGCCGATGTGGGATTGATGTAGGGTGTCACAATATGTAGTTACAAAACAAGTAAAGTTCATAAGTGTGTATCAAATCTATTGGCCTCTAACCTTGTGATTGTGGTTCGTGTTTGGACAATTCGTAAAAGAAAATTTAACCAAGCTATGGTTTTCAATCACCCAAAAGTATTACTTTCATAAGATAGGTCGTCTTTGTAACACTAATTTAGGTTAAAATTCATATCGTGGCATATGTAATGCCCAAAAGTTCACGATTTTTTTTGCTTGTTATGAATCTAGATGATCAAGTAGCAACATAAGACAATGCTACTAATGATGCTTGATCCTAAAGGGTCACATAAATATCAATAAAATATAACCAAACAAAGCAAACTCATGTTTTAGTGTGGTTAGGTAGGCATCAAATGAATTGGATTTGTGTTGTAGTGATTTTACGTGTGGACTAGTGGCTCATGCTGTTGCTTTGTTGTGGGTACCTTGGTTTAATCAACAAAGTTCAAGATAAACTTTTGATATAACTATGGTCTCTTATTTTCTCGTAATTAGATTCCCGGTAAACTTTGTAGATCTGATCTAGAATTGCTCATTTATTGTAACCGCCTAATGTTTAGAATATTAAACTAAAGCAAAGTATAAAGGATGGTGGGTTATAAGGGGTTTAGATTGTAACCCTAATATTCTCCTCTAAGTGTAAAAGGATGCTGCCACCCCATTCTTATTTTATTACACCCCCACTCTGCCGCAACATGAGAGGGGCTTAATACTAATTAATGTTTGGATTTTGCTTCAATCAATCTAATTTTATTTTTTAAAATAATTTCAAATGTTGCATAATTATAATAAATTAATAATACTCCACAATAAATCTGTTATTACGAAGAGATAAGTGTTAAATATATTAACTTGATAAAGTAAATTAATATAAAAATATCATAACAATGTAAATGATATCTCGAATAAAAAAAAAACTAAAATCGTATAAAAGTTTATTAGTATTGTTACAATAATGTCAAAATGGAATTACAAACAAAATGATTAAATTGTATTTTCTAAAAGCTTAAAGGGAGGGGGCATGACAAGTAAAAAAAGGATAAAAAGGGGTATGTATAGCAACACCCTATTTTATATTCTGGTGTTGGGGTGTTGGGTTTTAATCAATTTCATCCGGGGATCATAATATGACGTGAGGTGAGAAAAGTTAGATGACACAAGCATCGATAGGTAGGGAAGCTGATATTGTTTATACTAAACTAGTTGGTTTTCCAACCGTATTTTAGCGAGCGGGATTCAAACCAGGGCTAAAAAATCTCATCATAGCCGTAAACATATTAACTTGGAAGCATAAAATGTCCTAGATGAATTCAACCTCGTCATCATCATCTCAGATGAACCAAGGCTCTAACATCTCATCATAGCCATATACATGTTAACCCGTATCCACATAATAATAGAAGCAACAAAGACAAAGTGCAGTCACAATCGACAACATAACACCACATGAAAGACATAAAATAACCGTGAACATGTAATAATACCCATTAAAAAGCTCAGAAGTGATGCTCGATTGTAGATGCGTACTGTAAATGGTTGCCAAGCCATGGCAGCCGATAAAAATCTTGGTAAAAAATCATAGCTTTAAGGTACCAAAAAGTCAAAAGTCTCAAATGAATATTAGTTCATCATAATTGACACACATTAATAGCAAGACACAACATTTGAAATCGAATAAATAACAAGTCTCAAACGACCTAATGCTCATCATGATTGGAGGACGGGAGAAGCGGCCATAGTTCTAAACAAAGATGCATACAGTAAACATTTGAATCATACAATGCTGAAGATTCCTTTACGGTAGATGCATCAGGATTTCACTCCAAACTTCAAATGGTGGTATTATGATTCGAGGACGGGAGAAGTGTCATAGTTCTAAACAAAGATGAAAAAATAGAGACTATTAGGATATTTGACCTAATGTGGCTTACCAACCTGTCAGCAAAAGATATCTACACTCTATACAAGTGGCCACTATTCTAAGACACACAAGAAATTGTACAAGCTCTTCAATTCCAACACGTTATAAGGCTCTGCTTCACGTTTGAGATACACGGGGAGTCACCAGAGAAGAGAAGTACAAGAAGTTTCAATAGCATATGAAGAATGTTAGACAATATGATAAACTAGGTCCAAGGGGGAGTTTGCTACTACACGTGTTCCTAGTTTATGTGCTTAAATGTAAAAGTCATTCATGTCTTACATATGTGTAATGTGATAATGTAATGGAGTATGATATATGCTTTGATGTTTATTTATCTTTGGTTTATATGTATGAACTTTTTATATAGGTTTGAGGTTGTTGTATACAATTCTAAGTTAATAATTATTGAGAATTGTGTTCACCTAGTCAGGTGATTATTCATGCTAATGGACCATACGCATGAATATATCATGCTTATGGACGACTCGCATGACTAAACCAGGAGATAGGATCGGTCGTATGATTGAGACATAAGATTGACTCAGTCGCACGACTGAACCTTCAGTCGTGCGTATGAATCAATGGCGTGAGTCAGTCGCACGACTGAACCATGCTAATGGTTCAGTCGTACGAATGAAAACTACTAACCTATAAATACCACCTAATTCGTGAAAAACATAACACTTTGCGAGATACTTCGAATATACATAAACCCTAGCTGTCTAGAGCTTCCAGAATAGCCTATCTAACTTCATAGTTCGATCTTGATCAATTCCTACTTGTTCTTAACGTTTAGTTCTTTGTTATATCGATCGGGTTATCGTTCTCACTAATTGGATCGCCAATCAAATAGGATTTGCACTATTTGTTTTGGTTTAACGCAGAATCCGTTAGTACTCCATACGTACACGGTCCCCTAACAAGTGGTATCAGAGCTTTGGCTCATGATTTTTGCATTGGATTCTATTAGATTTGGTGTTAAAAACCTACGTTTTAATCAAAAGAGTCACCAATTGCTTCAAAAGGTGTTTTCAACGTTTGTAGTATTATAAAGTCGCAATTTTTCATTATACGGCTGATTAGGGCTCTTGAGAAACTCGTATTTTTGTCAAAGTCACAAAATCTTTGATTTTACAAACACAACAGCCTGCAGTCGCACGATTGGTTCATTCGTACGATTGAATTTAATCGTATACTCCATCCTTATGATTGAACTCAGTCGCATCCCTCATTCGCACGACTGAACAACTCCATCGTTTGATTCCAATCGTCTTGTTCATACGCACGACTGAATCCAATCGCACGATTGAATTCATTCGCACGAGTGATCTATACTCATAGCTCATTCGCACGAGTGAAACTGTCCTATTCTAAAAGTACCAAGTTTAAAGTAATGGAAGACCCATTTGGTGCGTTTACTGCTAGGATGGACTCCCGCATCCAGAACCTTTTACTTCTGGAGAATGAGATTCGAAATCATAATAAAATGCCAAAGCTGTTAATGTTAGATGAATATCCATATTGGATACAACGGTTTGAGATCTATTTAATGGAGTTGGCCCAACTCTTTGGACATCCATTGAGACTGGTTATACGGTTCCAGTCAATGCTAATGGAGTCAAGTTGACTTTGGGAGGAATGAGTGAAGCTCAGAAGATTCTGTTCAATACCTAAAAGAAAGTTTATGCCTTGTTGACTCAGTCAATACCTAAGGACATTTTTCATCAGTTCTCTGAGAACAAGCAGACTAAAAAGTTATGGGAGGCATTGGAAAAGAGATATGATGGAATCTCAACTTTGAAGACACTAAAGGCTAAAGCTCTCAAAAAGAAATTTGGTATTTGTCTTTGATAGGGAATGAGTGCTAGGATGATATTATTTATAGACTCTATCATCTGATGAATGAGTTGCACACTCATGGTGTGACAAGATCTATGAAAGATAAAGTTTCAAGCTTTGCTGATTGTTTGCCTGATAAATGGGATCATTTGTGTCTAATCTGAGACAAAACGACATTATAGCTACGTTAGAAATAAATGATTTCATCTTTAAGTTAAGGGAGGAAGAATTGCGAATTAAATACAAGTCGAAGAAAGGATCCTATGTTCAGAATCCTTTACTTTACAACTCAGTTCCGACTCCAGCTGTTTCAGGAGCACCGTTACAAACAATATTCGTATCTCGTTCCCCTGCTCCTTCCAAAACCAATGCTTTAGGAATCGAAACGTTAGGGTCATCTGGAACCCAATACATTGTTCCTGAGGCAAATACTACACAAGTTAAAGACTAAGAATCTCGGTAATGTCATAGTGGAAGTGCTAAGGAGCACCTGGATCTTCTAGTCGCTGTTGTACAATCTTATGATAGTTTAGTTGCCGATAAGATTAGGAATTGTCATCTTGCAGATGAGGATTACGAGCAAGTTGATGAAAATAAGCTAGAAAGAATGGACGTAATGTGGGCCTTGGCGAGTGCAGTTAGAAGAGCAAACGAGTTTGTCAAAAAGACGAGGCAAAATCTAGTTGCCACTAAAGATATGACTTTTGGTTTTGACAAAACCAAAGTCACATGTTTCAACTATGCTGAAAAAGGGCACTTTAAACGGGAATGTGTAAAGCCCAAGAAAACTGGAAATGGGAACCCATTTCCTTCATTCAACTCTCAAGACAAAGACATGATTGAAACTACTTCTTCAAGTAAAGAGACAAAGGCTCCGACTACTCAAGGTGATGAAGGGCAAGACTGGTCCTTCCGATTTGTTTCTCCTGGGGAATCAAATATTGCCTTTGTCGATGCACTGGATGATGGATCTGCTAGTGAAGGTGAGATCATAGGTGAGCAAGCGATGTTAGATACCGAAGAAGTTGTGAATGTTGTAAATCACTTGGTTGAGGAAGAGCCCAAGCAATAAACTCAGAATCTCTAATCAACGAAGAGCATGATATAGCTTTGATGACTGATTCGTCTGATTCCTCACAGGTAAGTTCTAAAGACCAATTATTTGAATAACATGCTTGTAATGAATGTGACAAATTTAGAGAAAGCATTGATCTAAACTTTGTAAGGTTATTAGAATACAATGATAATTTAGTAAATGATTTATAACTCTACACTGAGGCTAATCGTATTTTAAAACAAAATGAGTGCAGTTTTAAAGAAAAATAGAACTTTTGGAAAAACAACTAAGGGAAACTAAGGTTGTTGCCTTAAATCAAGCAAATGACATAAAGTTTTATTTAAATTATTTGGAAGAAACAAAAAGGAAAAAGCAGTTTTAGAAGTCAAGTTGAATCTTTAAAACAAAACTGCATAGTTTGGCTATTCTTCTCACATAGTTCAAACTTAGTGAAAGAACGAAATAATGGGGAAGGTCTGGGTTATAAAGTAGTTCCGCCACCATATGCAGTCCTTTTGAACACTAATGTAGACCATCAATAATAACCTTGTAAAGGATCATGTAGTGTCCACCTCTAGTTAGTGACCCGATTCCACGGGCAAACCTGTGAAAAATATCACTAAACAGAAGAAAGCTACTTTGAAATCAATAGAGAAGATGTCTGTTGAGAATTTGGATGATCAATTGAAAAAGTTAATATAAGGTCAGGTTCACACACGTCTACTTCTGAACCCAAAATGACTAATCCAGTTAATAAAAACATGTTATTCATCCAAGTCCAAATAACCAAAAGTTAAAGATGTTCAAAATGTTAAAACAATTAATTTTGTTAAAGAAGCTGAAACATCAAAAGTGTAACACCCGGCTATTTCTATTTTGAGGTCGAGAAAGAAAGAAAGAAATAAAGTCCAAAGTCGAGGGACCAAAATCGCCAATGAAAGAATGTTGGGTGATTGGGGGTATATAAAGGGAGAGGGCAGCCCTTACCCTCTCCCCACACGCATTTTTCAGCCAAACAAGAGAGGAGAAGAGTGAAAGGAAGAAAGAGGAAGAAGTGTTGGTTCGGGTTGGTTCGAGTAGCCAAAATCATTGAGAAGCGAGTCAAATCGAAGCTCTCCTCATTGTGGTCGTTTGTGTGAGTTCTAGGACCCCTCCTTTAAATGTTTTTGAATGATTTGGCGCTGGAAAACATCTGGAAATCGGGTTTTTGAGATGTATGTGTGTGACCCGTATGCGTATGTGAATGTGTGTGTGACGCGTTTGAGCCTTGTTTGTGAGCTTGTGTGGGATTGAATGGTGTTGTGGTATGCATCCCTAAGGTTTAGGATGGTTGATTTGGGCTTAGAATGGGTTTAGTTGAGCTTGGAGGTCAAAATGGCAGATTGGGTTCGGGATGAACTGCATTCTGCATCAGCTAGGGCTAGGCGACCGAATGGAGGCCATACGGCCGAATGAGGTGAGATTGAGGTTCTTCACATGATTGAGGGTCCATTCGCACCATTGGGGCCAGTCGCATGGGGAGTCATGCGACTGCGGGTCCAGTCGCATAAGTACTCATCCATATTAGTTCCATTCGCATAAGGTCCATCCGCATTAGTTCATTCGCAGGATTTGGGTGTTCATTCGCATGAGTGTTCATCCGCATTGGTTCATTCGCATGTGGTCCAGTCGCATGGGGGCCATGCGACTGAAGGGTGTCCACACGCCCGAATAGGGCGTTGCACCTTGACATCCGGTAAAATTCCGTTACCAAACTCCGTTAGTTCTGTTAAGTCTTGTATACTCGTGTCGTGAGCACACACTAGTTTTCGTTTAACTTTGGTGACCTAATAATAATGGATAATGTTAGTTGATGTGAATCTAATTGATTATGTGAGTATTGGGTTATGTTTATGTGTTTACACATTTTTAAAAGGTTAATTAGAAAATTAATCCGTAACGCGGAAACGTGCCTATTTATTCGTATGTCTTGTGTTTTTATAAAGATAAGATATATAATGATTTTAATAAGTTTATATCTTTATATGTGAAGTTTAAAAACACTTTACAAAGAGTTTAAAGCCTAGTTTTTATAAAAATACAAATTACAAGGGTTAAAAGGGTAATATGTAAATTAAAATTAAACAAAACAAATCCCAATCCTAATCCCACCCATTCGGCCGTGACTTCCTTCCTAAACCCCCTCCCTTTGCGATTTCAACTTGGAACAAGCATCAAGCATCGGATTTTGGTCGATTTGAAGGCATACAACACATTAGAAGTCTCAATTTTGTTACTTTTCACGAATAAAGGTTAGTTGTGTTTGTTGCATGAATTGGATATGGCCGAAACCCTAGTTGCGAAATTGATGTTCTTGGAGTTGAGTTTTAACAATTGATGATGTTAACATGTTAGTTAGATTGTATACATGTTAGTTAACGTCGATTACGCATGAATTCTATGTTTTTAGTGGATGGATCATGAACTTTGTGTATGAAACAAACCCTAGTTCGAAAATGCTATGATTATGCATGATGGATGATTTTTTGATGATGTATGATGATTAGTAGGTTGTATGAATGTTAGGATACATTGATTTTGCAAGAAATGGTGAATTGAAGTTGGTGTTCATAGGTTACTAATAATAGTAACTTTATTTTGCATGTAATGGGATCTAGTGATGGATTGATGTTATGGATGTGTTCATGATGATGATTGGATGCTAGATTGTTGTTATCAATGCTAGAAATCTTTGAATGGATGTTATTGATTCATAGCTTGCCAAAAGTAGAAACTTTTGTTTATGAAGATTGTTAGATGATGGTGATTAGGTGATGTTGATCATGTCTAGATATTGTATGGCTTGAGATAGTATAAATATGTTGAATTCATGAATACATTGGATGGTTGATGGATGTTGGGATGTACTTTCCCAAAAGGGAAACTTTATTTGCATAACATCTGAAAAATGATAGCTTGAACATGTTTGGGATGTTAGGAGCATGTTAGTATGATCATGGATGAATTCGAAGGTGATGAAACATGTTGATTAGTTGTAGGGATGTTTGGATAATCAGGATGATGTTTGGACTTTGATGATCATGTATGATGTTGGTGTTGATTAGTAGTTAGGACACCATGTTTGGGACTGGAAATTGATTGTTGTGATGTTTGTTGAATGCAATGCATATGGTAATGAATATGGTTATGATCATCATACACGCATGCGAATCTGAGGCCCCTACTAGTAGGATTGACAGGGTTTAGGATGTGAAGTCGTGAGTGGCTTCACATGGCATGTGGTGAGTGGTTTGATCTTTGTGTGACATGTTAGTTGTGTTATAACTAGTGGATATGTTAATGTTCTAGATTCGCATGATGTATGATACTTGGTTGTATGATGATCTAAGTGTTACACCTGGGTGATATAGCATACATATGATCTATTTGAATGTTAACAATGCATGACATATGTGTATGATTACTTGAATGGTTTACAACACATAAAGTCACCAACGGGTCAAACGGGTCAACTAGGTCAAACATGTGTTTGTTTGAAATCTTGAGTCCTTGTTGTAGTGTACTTAGGGTTTCACATGTTCTTTGATTACACGTACTCATGCACTTATATGATCTAGGTAACTCTGAAGGTTGTCTGTCTATTCTGTTTGACAAGTCAAACTCTATGTATCTAAACGCATATCAGGTGAGTTCATGCCCCACTTTTTTATTAATCTCTTTGGGGGAGATAGCATACTGGTAAATCACGAACGCTTTATGTATTTAAGTTGTGTACAATATTATATAGTGTTGATATCATGGAAAAGTCCTCACACTTTCTAATTGTTAATATTGATTAGCGGGGAAATTTGGGTAGTACTACTGGGTCTGACGAGCCCCACCTGTGACTCGAGGTCAACCGGGTGCAAGTTGTCCTAATGAACATTGTCACGACTTGTAAGTCGTGGCAGGAGGCAACAACGTAACACAGTCAGCTTCAATTGCGAAATCACTATGAAATAATATTTATTGTTAATGGACTAGCTATCTGTTACAATACGCTACTTGTGCATCTCTGTTATTAAACTGTTTATATTTGAATATCTCTTGAACTCACCAAACATCATGTTGACATTTTAGTATGCTATTCTCAGGTCATTAGCTTTCTTGCCATAGGAGCACTGCATGGTCCACTGCATTCTATGACAGTCTTCAAGACAATTTTACCATTTTAATAGTTATTGATTACTCTTTTGGGATTGGCACGTGTTTTGCCACAAATATACTTTTATTCTTTGGGTTATTTTCAAAACGCTTCCGCACTCTTTAATTTATTTACTTTGGATTAATTTCATTTAAGTATGGCATATAGAGTCGTTTTGAGTAACTATTGACTGTGATCCTGGTTTGTTCACACGCCTCGCGGTAAAACTCCGCAAGGGATTTAGGGTGTGACAGATTGTTATCAGTGCCATTGGTTATAGGGAACTAGGTTGCATACAAAACTAGACTATAACGCACATAGTTAATTAGTTACCTGTGCCTTATTCTCATCTACTGTATACTCATTGGCATACACGTCACACTCTCTACAGCATGGCATCGTCTTTCGAGCTCGGGTAAACGACCTGAATCACCTACAAGATCTGAATCCCCACCTCCCGCACTGTACCTGATGATGGATTCGATTGGCCCCGACTGGCTTATCCCCTAGAGGAGATTGACTGGGATCAACCATTTGCATTGATGAAGCGTGACCCTCCGCGAGACTGGCGTTCCTATCCTAGGTTTGTTGACCATATCATGTTTAGGGAGCGCGTACCTGTGCCAAAGCCAAGGACTAGGAACAATGCCAATCAACTCATGCCTTCATCCCACGAACGGTGCAGTCCAACGAGCAACTGATTGCTGCACTAATGGCTGCACTGGATACTGAACAACATCGAGTAAGGCGGCTCATAGGTGATGTCTCTACACTACAGCAAGAGGTGTACAACCTGAGACATCAATTGGATGAACTCGAGGAAGAACACGGGAAGACCCTGAACGGTTGTCACCATATGCAAGATGGTCTTATGGCACTCTAAGGGCGCGTGACTGCTCGTGAACAGCGGGACGCCATAGCTGATAATAGGATTGCCATTTTAGAAGCTCAGCTAGCGGCACTTCAGATTGCTATAGCTCCTGCTCCTGCAGCAGACCCTGAGGATGAGGAGGATCCGAGGAGGGACCCGAGGAAGAGGAACCGGAGGAGATGGAGGATGATAGTGATGGGTCAGATGTTGTCGATTAACTTCTTTATATGACTTAGACTACGTAGTGTTTTCTTTTGAAACCTATGTGGGAAGGGTGTTTCCCCACACGAACGACAAACTTCAATTTTGACATTGCTAAATACATTGTGACTCATTTGCAATTTTTACTTTGGTTATTATTTTTGATATGAATGTTGTGGTTGTGATGATACGTTATTTCTTTTGTTTATGTTTACTACGCTTCAATGAGTTAAATATGTTTGATGTTACTCATTATTGTATTTGTGAATGTAAAGTGAAAAGAATGGATGCCGTGGACGTGGACGTGGACGTGGTCGTGGACGCGGACGTGGACGTGGCACCGGAGAACAGGGTGGTGGTGCTATTAACATGACTCCCGCAGAATTGGCTGCTATAATTAATGAGCATGTTCAGGCGGCAGTGGCTGCTGCCCACGCGGGTCAGCCAGCAGGTAAACAATGATAGAAAGATAAATCTGATGCCTTTATAACTGTAGGGGATGTCTGATTAATGTGTGTTGTGTTAAAACAGGACCACCAGTGTGTACATACAAGTCCTTCATGGACTGTAAACCACACACCTACAGCGGTACAGAGGGTGCTGTAGGGCTTGTACGCTGGTTCGAGAAGACTGAGTCCGTTTTCTCCAAATGTAACTGTCCACCAGCGGATCAAGTAAAGTATGCCACCGGGACTTTAGAGGGTGCTTCTTTGTCTTGGTGGAACGCGCAAGTCTAGATGCTTGGACAAGCGATGGCAAATGGACTTCCATGGGATGAGTTCAAAGCAATGATGACCGAGGAGTACTGTCCTCGCAGCGAAGTACAGAAGTTAGAGATGGAGTTCTGGCAACTGAAAATGCAGGGCTCAGAAATTGAGGCTTACACCACCAGAACCCATGAATTAGCAACTTTGTGCCCGGGAATGGTGAATGAGGTGCATAAAAGGATAGAGCATTACATACGGGATGGTACCTGAAATCCAGAGTATGGTACTGCTTCCAATCCAGCCACAATTCAGCAAGCCATCCAGCTAGCTCACAGGCTAACTGACCAAGCCATGGAGCAAGAACGTCTACCCAAACGGGGTGCTTGTGGCAAGCATGCCCGACAACAAAAGAAAGTGGGATAATGCTAACAACACCAAAGCATCATCATCTTCCAGTGGTCAACCTCAATCTCAACAAGCACAACAGCTGGTTCAGCAGCAACGGAGGTTTGACAATAACTGTAACCCCAACCAGATGCCTGCAAATAATCAAGGACCCAGTGGTTATGGTGGGAGACATCCGAAGTGTACTCGGTGTAATTACCATCATGGGGAAGGTGTGATAGCTTCAAGTGTCAACGTTGTGGAAAAATTGGACACGCTACGAAGGATTGTCGTGGTGAACTGGCGAGGAGGCCACAACAACCTCAAGAAACTCCCAAGGGTTGTTTTGAATGTGGGAAAGAAGGGCATTACAAGCGAAACTGCCCACAACTAAGGAGGAACGGAAATGGCAACAACAACAACAACAACACCAACAACCATGGTAACAACAACAACAATGGTAATATAACAACAATGGTGGAAATGGTACTGGAATGGCGGCAATAAAGATGGAGCCAGGGGAGAGCCTCGTCATTGGCTCAGGTGAGGCTCTAAATGATCCCACAACTGTTACTGGTAGATTCCTGTTAATGGTTGTTTTGCTATGGTACTATTTGATACTGGAGCCGATAGGAGTTTTGTGTCCTTAAAGTTCTGTAGTTTTTAAGTGATATACCCTCTGCTTAGAATCTAAATACACTATGGAATTAGCCGACGGTAAACAAATCCATGTAACGCATATCCTTAAAGACTGTAAGATAGAACTTGCTGGTCATACTTTCACTATAGATCTCATGCCTGTTACACTGGGGAGTTTTGATGTTGTGATAGGCATGGATTGGCTCTCTAGCAAACAAGCGGAAGTCATATGTCACGAGAAGATCATACGGATCCGGTTGGTGATCAAACCTTACCGTCAGAGGTGATAGAAGTGGTGCTATGATAGGCATCATCTCATATATGAAAGCTCAAAAGTTGTTACGAAAGGGCCGTGTGGCTATCCTAGCACTTGTAACTGACAAGCAGGTAGGAGGAAAAGAGCATGGAGGATATCCCGTAGTACGCGACTTTCCGGAGGTGTTCCCAGAGGATCTTCCTGGATTACCATCGCACCGTCAAGTGAATTCCAGATTGAGTTGACTCCCGACGCAGCTCCGATTGCTAGGGCACCCTATCGATTAGCACACGAACGGAACTACAGGAGTTGTCGTCACAACTTCAGGAGCTTTTGGATAAGGGCTTTATTCGACCTAGTACATCACTTGGGGAGCTCCTGTTCTCTTTGTTAAGAAGAAGGATGGCACATTCCGGATGTGCATCGATTATAGAGAATTAAACAAAGTAACAGTCAAGAACCGATACCCTTTACTCGTATCGACGACCTGTTCGATCAGCTTCAAGGATCAAGCTATTACTCGAAGATTGACTTGAGATCTGGTTATCATCAACTCAGAGTTCGAGAAGAAGACATTCCCAAGACTGCATTTCGTACTCGTTATGGTCATTATGAGTTATTGGTCATGCCTTTTGGGTTGACTAATGCACCTGCTGTGTTCATGGACCTCATGAACCGCGTGTGCAAACCTTATCTTGAGCAGTTTGTCATTGTGTTCATCAATGATATACTGATATATTCTAGGACTAAGGAGGAGCATGAAGAGCACTTACGAATGATCTTGGAACTGTTGAAAAATGAGCAGCTGTATGCTAAATTCTCAAAGTGTGAGTTTGGATAAGAGAAGTACAATTTCTAGGTCATATTGTTAATGAGAAAGGATACACGTTGATCCTGCCAAAATTGAGGCGATAAAGAATTGGACTACACCCAAAACCCAAGCGAGATAAGACAATTTCTAGGATTAGCAGGATATTACCGCCGATTCATAGAAGGATTTTCTAAGATCGCACAACCTCTCACAGCCTTGACTCACAAAGGAACGACATACAAATGGACTGAGAGTCAAGAATCAGCTTTCTAATATTAAAACAAAAACTCTGTACTGCCCCGATATTAGCATTACCAGAGGGAACAGATGACTTTGTGGTGTATTGCGATGCATCCATTCAAGGATTGGGTTGTGTCTTGATGCAACGAGACAAGGTGATAGCCTACACCTCGAGACAACTAAAGGTTCATGAGAAGAACTATACCACCCATGACTTAGAATTGGGTGTCAGTGGTTTTGCCTTAAAGATCCGGAGACATTACTTGTAGGTACTAAGTGCACAATCTACACCGATCACAAGAGTCTTCAACATATCTTCGAGCAAAAAGAGTTGCCAATGCTTTAAGCAGGAAGGAAACAGCTAAACCCCGACGGATGCAAGCTTTACAACTTACTATCAGTACCCAACTGCCTGAACAAGTTAAGGAGGCACAGATAGAAGCTTTAAAAGTGGAAAATATTGGTTCTGAGTTGTAAGGGGAATGGATAAGCAGCTAGTGGTGAAAGAGGATGGAATTTGGTATTTCATGGATAGACTTGGGTGCCTATTCATGGAAATAGAGAGATTTAGTTATGAGCGAGGCACACAAATCTAAGGATTCTATACATCCTGGATTTGACAAGATGTATCATGACCTAAAGGCTCACTATTGGTGGCCCAACATGAAAGCGGATGTAGCTACGTATGTGAGCAAGTGTTTGACCTACTCGAAGGTAAAAGTAGAATATCAAAAACCATCCGAATGTTAACAAACCCAAGATTCCAATGTGGAAATGGGAACAAATCTCCATGGATTTTATTACTAAGCTACCCCGGACTAGTACTGGTTGTGACACGATATGGGTTATTGTGGATCGATTGACAAAGTCTGCTCACTTCCTTGCAATTAAGGAAACGGATAAGATGGAGAAATTAACCCGATTGTACCTTAAAGAGATCGTTTCGAGACATGGAGTACCGATCTCAATTATTCCGATCGTGACGCTCGTTTCACGTCACATTTCTGGCAATCATTGCAGAAATCTTTGGGTACACGTTTGGATATGAGTACTGCATATCATCCACAGACGGATGGTCAGAGTGAGCGTACTATACAGACGTTGGAAGATATGCTACGTGCTTGTGTGATTGACATCGGGAATAACTGGGAAATTCACCTGCCATGGTGGAGTTTTCTTTTAACAACAGTTATCATACTAGCATACAGGCAACACCTTTCGAGGCGCTGTATGGGAGAAAAATGTCGATCACCGTTTGCTGGGCAGAAATTGGTGATAGTCAGATAACAGGTCCCGAGTTAATTCATGAGACGACTGAGAAGATTATACAGATACGAAACCGTATGGCTGCAGCGCGAGACAGACAAAAGAGTTATGCTGACAAGAGACGGAAACCTTTAGAGTTTCAAGTTGGTGACAAGGTTTTGTTGAAAGTCTCACCATGGAAAGGCGTAGTTCGGTTTGGTAAACGAGGGAAACTAAATCGAGGTACGTTGGACCATTTGAAATAGTGGAAAGAATAGGTCCAGTAGCCTATCGATTAGCCCTACCTGATTCGCTAAGTGGAATCCATGATGTATTTCACGTGTCAAACCTGAAGAAGTGCATAACTGATGAAACAATGGTCGTACCACTAGAAGAAATTCAAGTGGATGAACAATTGCATTTTATCGAAGAACCCAGTTGAGGTGATGGACCGTGAGGTGAAAACACTTAAGCAAAGCAAGATACCTATTGTCAAAATCCGTTGGAATTTGCGACGTGGACGGAATTCACATGGGAACGGGAAAAATCAAATGAAGCTTAAGTACCCTCAACTATTCGAAGGGACGATGCCAGCAGATGAAGGTATTGATTTAAATTTCGGGATGAAATTTCTTTCAACATGGGGATGATGTGACAACTCATCAAAAACTCACTCGATTTTGATTTCTGTGTGCCAATGCAGTAGACCAGTGATGGAACACTCTCACCATGTAACGCAATTTTCGGGACGAAAATTCTTTCAACATGGGGATTATGTGACATCCGGTAAATTTCCGTTACCAAACTCCGTTAGTTCCGTTAAGTCTTGTATACACGTGTCGTGAGCACACACTAGTTGTCGTTTAATGTTGGTGACCTAATAATAATGGATAATGTTAGTTTGATGTGATCTAATGATTATGTGAGTATTGGGTTATGTTTATGTGTTTACACATTTTTAAAAGGTTAATTAGAAAATTAATCGCGTAACGCGGAAACGTGCCTATTTATTCGTATGTCTTGTGTTTTTATAAAGATAAGAATATAATGATTTTCATAAGTTTATATTTATATTATGAAGTTAAAAACACTTTACAAAGAGCTTAAAGCCAAGTTTTTTATAAAATACAAATTACAAGGATTAAAAGGGTAATTATATAAATTAAAATTAAACAAAACAAATCCCAACCCAATCCCACCCATTCGGCCGCGACTTCCTCCTAAACCCCTCCCTTTGCGATTTCAACTTGGAACAAGCATCAAGCATCGGATTTTGGTCGATTTGAAGGCATACAACACATTAGAAGTCTCAATTTTGTTACTTTTCACGAATTAAAGGTTAGTTGGTGTTTTGTTTGCATGAAATTGGATATGGCCGAAACCCTAGTTGCGAAATTGATGTTCTTGGAGTTGAGTTTTAAACAATTGATGATGTTAACATGTTAGTTAGATTGTATACATGTTAGTTAACGTCGATTACGCATGAATTCTATGTTTTTAGTGGATGGATCATGAACTTTGTGTATGAAACAAACCCTAGTTCGAAAATGCTATGATTATGCATGATGGATGATTTTTTGATGAATGTATGATGATTAGTAGGTTGTATGAATGTTAGGATACATTGATTTTGCAAGAAATTGGTGAATTGAAGTTGGTGTTCATAGGTTACTAATAATAGTAACTTTATTTTGCATGTAATGGTGATCTAGTGATGGATTGATGTTATGGATGTGTTCATGATGATGATTGGATGCTAGATTGTTGTTATGAATGCTAGAAATCTTTGAATGGATGTTATTGATTCATAGCTTGCCAAAAGTAGAAACTTTTGTTTATGAAGATGTTAGATTATGGTGATTAGGTGATGTTGATCATGTCTAGATATTGTATGGAGCTTGAGATAGTATAAATATGTTGAATGTGGTGAGTGGTTGATCTTTGTGTGACATGTTAGTTGTGTTATAACTAGTGGATATGTTAATGTTCTAGATTCGCATGACTTGTATGATACTTGGTTGTATGATGATCTAAGTGTTACACCTGGGTGATATAGCATACATATGATCTATTTGAATGTTAACAAGGCATGACATATGTGTATGATTACTTGAATGGTTTAAACACATAAAGTCACCAACGGGTCAAACGGGTCAACTAGGTCAAACATGTCTGTTTTGTTTGAAATCTTGAGTCCTTGGTTGTAGTGTACTTAGGGTTTCACATGTCTCTTGATTACACGTACTCATGCACTTATATGATCTAGGTAACCTCTGAAGATTGTCTGTCCATTTTGTTTGACAAGTCAAACTCTGTGTATCTAAACGCATATCAGGTGAGTTCATGCCCCACTTTTTATTTTCTCTCTTTGGGGGAGATAGCATACTGGTAAATCACGAACGCTTTATGTATTTAAGTTGTGTACAATATTATATAGTGTTGATATCATGGAAAAGTCCTCACACTTTGAAATTGTTAATAGTGATTAGCAGGGAAATTTGGGTAGTACTACTGGGTCTGACGAGCCCCACCTGTGTGACTCGAGGTCAACGGGTGCAAGTTGTCCTAATGAACATTGTCACGACCTGTTAAGTCGTGGCAGGAGGCAACAACGTAACACAGTCAGCTTCAATTGCGAAATCACTATGAAATAATATTTATTGTTAATGGACTAGCTATCTGTTACAATACGCTACTTGTGCATCTCTATTATTAAACTGTTTATATTTGAATATCTCTTGAACTCACCAACCATCGCGTTGACATTTTTAGTATGCTATTCTCAGGTCATTAGCTTGCTTGCCATAGGAGCACTGCATGGTCCACTGCATTCTATGACACGGTCTTCAAGACAATTTACCATTTTAATAGTTATTGATTACTCTTTTGGATTGGCACGTGTTTTGCCACAAATATACTTTTATTACTTTGGGTTATTTTCAAAACGTTTCCGCACTCTTTAATTTATTTACTTTGGATTAATTTCATTTAAATTATGGCATATAGAGTCGTTCTGAGTAACTATTGATTGTGATCCTGGTTTGTTCACACGCCTCGCGGTAAAACTCCGCAAGTGGATTTTGAGGGTGGGACAGCACCCGAGGAAAAGTGTAGTGTAACTTCTGACTTTCGGGGAAAAGTGAAGATGTAAGTTTTGACGTAAAGGTTTCCGTAAGTTCATGTAA
This sequence comes from Flaveria trinervia, assembly GCA_025506515.1. Taxonomy (NCBI): domain Eukaryota; kingdom Viridiplantae; phylum Streptophyta; class Magnoliopsida; order Asterales; family Asteraceae; genus Flaveria; species Flaveria trinervia. The sequence continues at coordinate 8,823,859 of CM046442.1, read as the reverse complement.
GATGACTGTTGAGGACTTAGAGAGCATGTTGGGCATGATTATAAGGTTGCATGATTATGCATGTTATGTATGTATGATGTTGCCCTGTATGATTATGATGACTATGTATGTTATGTTTTTATTATGATGTATGTTTATCTTTTCGTGGCTTTACGATGAATGTTAATGAATGAATGAAAGTATTATGTAGCGTAAAGTGAAAGATAAAGAAAAGAGGAACATGAAGTAAAAATGCATGCATTGATGAGTAATGAAAGTAAAGAAAGTCTTGCAAGCATGGTATGCACATCGGGGTCCTTCTTTGTGATTGACCATTTGTATAGAACTATTGCTGCATACCTAGGTACTGTGACCACGAGGTGCGATGCACCGTTATAGAAGGTCTATGATAGGCCTAGGTCCAGAACCACGAACAGAAAGGTATCGCATATGGCAATGGTAAACTACATTCATACCTTAGGTACTATGACCACGAGGTGCGATGCACCATTATAGAAGGTCTATGATAGGCCTAGGTCCAGAACCATGAATAGAAAGGTATTGCATAGTACACCTAAGCTTTACCTTAGGTACTATGACCACGAGGTATGATGCACCATTATAGAAGGTCTATGATAGGCCTAGGTACAGTACCATAAACAGAAGGGTAAGGTTTAGGGTTGATGGAAAGGAAAAGTATGAATGAATGATGAAGATAGTAACGATGTTATCTGTATATGTATGATCGCATGAATGTAAAGTATGGTTTTAATAACAGAAAAGTATGTTTTATTTATAAAACTAGAACTCACTTAGCAACGCTGACTTTAATGTGTTTCTAGTAGGCAGGTAATAGTTGCTGAGGATGGCACAAGGCAGCTACTCAGCTCTTTTGGGATGACATCCATGTTTATAATACTTTTGTGATGTAATGCAACTGGGGTTTTGTAATTGAATTATGATGTATTATTTTGCAAAAGTTTTTATAATGAAACGAGATGTCATTTTTGAATGTTTCCGCTGCGATATTTTTGTAAAAGAAAAGTAATTATATGTTTATGTCTGATGAGGATCCAGTTGTAAGCGTCCCGAGAACGGGCCTTACAAAAAGAGAAGTGACAAAACCCAACCAGACACACCTCACACCCTTACGAAACTCAACACCACATAAAAGTTTTCTTCAATCTTTAGAAGGGAGATCATGCTACAGTTATGGAAAACGATGACATATCTCTCCTAATTGTCCTTATTATCAGACACCCAAAAGGAAAATTGAACTTTATGATGCAACACCAAATTTTTCTAAAATTAGATCTAATACTCCACCTAAGAGTATTAGTGAACCTAAAGTTCAAATCATAAGCCAGTCATCTGTTTATCACAAACAGGCCTTACACAAAACTGGTTTATGGAAAGAAAAATCAAGTACTGTGTCTGATAGTGAGGACAAGAAGAAGAAGGATGTGCCCTCATCCTCTAAAGGACAGTGGGTTGAGTTCATGATGTGTGATTCCCGTGAGTCACCTAAGCTAGTTAAGGCTTGGGTCCCAAACCTGAACTAATAAATTCATTTGAATGTGCAGGGTGTCCGCTTTTGCACTATCACAAATACCTAGATTATTGATAGCGGGGCATCCAGGCACATGATCGGGAAATCGTCTTTCCTTTTTAACGTCAAACAAATTCAAGGGGGACATGTATCATTTGCTGGGGAAAAAGGAGATTACATCACTGGTCAAGGCGAAGTGGGAAACGAGAAAGTGAAGTTTGACAAGGTCAACTACGTTCAACAACTACAGAACAACTTGCTTTCCGTCTCCGAGATCTGTGATAAAGGATTCAAAGTTGTGTTTGATAACAAGAAGTGCTACATGTTGAAGAAGGATTATGTTATCCAGGAGGATTCAAAGTTGTATTTAAATAAAGTTCTAAAGCCTCCACAACTAAGCACTCTGTTCAATGATTCTTGTCAAAGGTAACAGAGAGGGATTCAGTCTCCTAGCATAGGAGAATAGGACACATTAATCCTTGGATGATGAATCATCTAGTATAGAATGATTTAGTGAATGGAGTAACTGTCAAAAATTTCCAGCTTCCGGATTTTTGCATAGCATGTAAGAAAAGGAAACAGACCAAGAAGTCTCACAAGGCAAAGAAAGTTAATTTTATCTATATTCCTCTCGAGCTTCTACACATGGATCTGCTTGGCCCGGTAGGCACAAAGAGTATTGCTGTAGATCTATACTGCCTTATAGTAACTGATGATTACTCAAGATTTTCTTGGGTGATGTTTCTGAAATCCAAATCAAAGACTTTTGAATCATTCAAACATCTAGTAACTACTTTGAAATCACTCTACAAGCTAAAAGTAAGGCAAATTCGACCCGACAATGAAACAGAGTTCAAAAAATAGTGGATGGAGGCATTCTGTAGAGAGAAAGGAATTGTACATCAATTTACATCTACCTACACTCCACAGATGAACGGGGTTGCTGAAAGGAAAAATAAGAGCTTGATAGAGACAACCAGGACAATGCTAGCTAACTCTAAACTGCCTATTCAATTCTGGAATGAGGCAGTGGCTAATGCATGCTACACGCTCAATCGAGTCTTAGTTGTCAAATGACATGGGAAACATGTTATGAACTGCTCCAGCGATGTAAACCCAACTTGGAGTATCTAGAATCATTTGGCGCACCGTGCATGTTGTTGAAGAAAACTCAGACTGGGAAGTTTAGTGACAAGGCAGAAGAATGTATCTTTCTCAGATACAATATACCAGACAAGAGAGTTTATAACAACTCAATGGGTCAGGTAGAAGTGTGGTGCAATGTTGATATTCAAAGATACACCACCCCCTGCTAGAAAAGGACCTTCCTTCTTCTTTGACTATGATGGATTTTTTAAGTTCTTTAACCTACCTCCCTCTCATCCTGATGATGACTTATCTGCTATGATGTACGACGTTCTGAACACTCCTCCACAAGACTCGACATGATCAGTTCCATTAGACGATTCGTCTAGTCCTTCAGGGGGAGAGCTTGAAGTAAGTGACTCCTCCTCTGATGATGAAGCAGTTGAGACTACAAATGTGGACTAGGAAGAACAGGTTCCCACTAATGAAAGTACACAAACATCGGATCATGATGCCACTGACACGTCTGAACCTCATACTCCAACATCTACAGATACTGAACCTGAGATTCAAAATCTGGATACTGAAGTAGTTGTTCCCACCACTCCCTGATCTCAAATAATGTTTACCATCCCTTAGAAAACATCATTGGAGATGTTCTATAGGAGTGCAGACACGAAATCAACTATACTCAGCTGATTATGCTTCAGTCATGGAAAAAGAATATCTTCATGATGTTGCTTGTTTTGTGTCTCAATTTGAGCCAAAATATGTAAGTGAAGCCTTAAACGATGAGGCATGGATTAGTGCTATGTAAGAAGAACTCCTACAGTTCAAGAAGTTAGGAGTATGGGCCCTTGTGGACTAACCAAAAGGTGCTAAGGTCATTGGCACTAAATGGGTGCTGAAGTGTAAGAAATATGATCAAGGGGTTATAATTAGAAATAAAGCTCGGCTTGTGGTTCAAGAGTTTTGACAAGTCGAAGGCATAGACTACAATGAAGTATTGCACCTATGGCACGGATGGAAGCAATTCGTATCTTTCTAGCCTATGCATCCTACATGAAGATTGAAGTTTATCAATTGGATGTGAAAAGTGCATTTCTTCATGGTGAAATTCGTGAAACAGTATACGTCAGTCGACTAGAAGGATTTGAGGATCTGTATCATCAAGATAGAGTTTACAAACTGGACAAGGCTCTTTACAGGCTCCATCAAGCCCCTAGAGCCTGGTGTGAGAAACTCTCAACTTATCTAGTGAAACATGGTTTTGTAGAGGAGTTATTGACTACACGTTATTCATCAAGGAAAAGGATGGTGATTTACTGCTGGTATAGATATATGTGGATGACATAATCTTTGGTTCCAAAAATGAAGACTTATGTAAAGAATTCGAATTTGTAATGAAAGCAGAGTTTGATATGAGTGCCATGGGGGAGATGAAGTTCTTTCTTGGATTACAAGTGGATCAGACACCAAAAGGAATCTTCCTACATCGGTCCAAATATGTAGAGATATCCTCAATCGCTTCGACATGGAGAATGCTACGGCTGCTGGAACTCCACTTGCCACGAACCATGACGTGGCACCCGACGAAAATGGGGATCTGGTGGATGCCACCATGTACAGAGGAATGATCGGATCCCTAATGTACCTCACAGCTTCTCATCCTGATATTATGTACGCCACGTGTCTGTTCGAGATATCAGAAAAACCTAAAGTAAATAATCTCATTGGAGTTAAAAGGATTTTTTGTTATCTGAAGGGTACTCCAACACTCAGGTTGTGGTATCCTCATGATGATGACTTTGAGCTTACAACGTATAGTGACTCGGATTATGATGGTTGCAAGATGAATTACAAGTCAATGTCAGCGGGATGTCAGTTTTTGGTAGACGGTTAGTCACCTGACAGTGTAAGAAGCAGATATCAATTGCTCTATCAACATGTGAAGCTAAATATGTTGCTGCTGCAAGTTGCTCTTCGCAAATCATTTGGATTCAACAGCAAATGCGCGACTACGGTTTGCAATTCTCTAACAACCCTATTTTTGTTGATAATTCTGCTGCAATTGCTGTCACCAAAAATCCTGTCCAACACCCAAAACAAAATACATCAGTATTAAATATCACTTTATACATGACTATTTTGAAAAGCAATTAATCGATGTTGTTAAAATTAATACGGATTTTCAACGCGCCGACCCCTGCACAAAAGCATTTGACAAACCTCAGTTTTTATATCTTTTAAAGGTTAATGGCTTGAAAAAGAAAAGTGATGTGATTCAAGAAGACGAACGTTCTTAGTCCGACAAGTATTTTCTTAGTTATTATTATTTTTCTTTTATTTTATTTTCTTGTCTATTAAAATCTAAAATCACAAAAAGATTTTCGGTTTTAGAATTTTAGGGGGAGAATAGTTTAGTTTAGTATTTTACTTAGTTGTAGTATTTATTTACTTGAAAATATTGAGAGGGGAGGGTAGATTAGCTGAAAGAACTGAATCAAATCTATGATTTTGATTCAAAATTTATGGAAAATGATAGTACACAGGGAACATATTGTTTGAGATTTCAAAACTAATATGTTCAACATGCTACATTCAAATTACAAGTATGAGAAGTCTAAGCATAACAAAAGGAAAATGATAGTAAAACTAGTCTGCTACTGAGGTAACATAAAGAAAGTAGACCTAGAGGTTGCTAGTTCATTATATGATGTGTCGATAGATTTAACACAATAGATGAGTAGACTTCATTGGTGAATTAAATTCAAACTAATTTGTTCAACTTACTATGGGTTCTCATCTTATCGCTAGTTAACACAATCAATGCATTTCCAATAAGGGGTGACGAGCAAAATAAACACCACAAATGTGTACGGATGACCATAAAAATGAGCAAAGCACATAGAAAAACTGCTAAGTGAAATCAATCAAATGACTAATTTTGTTGGTGCATTATGTGCAAAAGAAAAACAAATGCTCTAACAAGAAGATAGGTTGTGTATCTCTCTGCTGTGCGGTGGCACTAACCTAAGGATAAGCATAATCTAAATATTCTAGAATTCATTGTTGTTTGCGCCTCTCTGCTGTGCGATGGCACTGACCTGAGGCTTGGCATCTCTTTGAAAGCTCTTAGAATAGTTTCTTCTTGTCAAATACCCGTAGACTGCTCAAAAATCTCCTGAGAAATGTTGATTACCATATAAGTGTGGGATCCACAAATGCTTGTTGGAATAATTAAACCTAACTCATCACCAATGTGCGTCAAAAATCTGTGTATGGATTTAAGTAGATAGATATACTGACAATCATCGTGGCTGCAACTCTTGATAGTCAAAATCATTGTGTGCATCTTATAGCTCTAGTATAATCTCTTGAAAGTGCTATTGACTCTCAGACAAAACAAGAATCTAGCATCAAAGTGCATCTTAAAAGGGTCCCAAATGAGTATGATATACATGTATGATTCCATAATGAATCTTTCCAAAAATGATCAAATTAACATGAAGCTATTCAGCTTTGGAAGGAAAATCGGTTAGATGTATTCAAAAAGGTTTCCACCCATCTCAAACCCAAAGCCACAAAAATATGTATTGTTTATTTTAATTTCAAGTTGCTTTCTATTTTCTTGTCTTTTGTTGCGTAGATGTCGGACTATACAACTAGATGAAACATGTGAATCACTCACTAAAAGGGGCACGTCTAAGGTGACCAATCGGTTCTAAACTAAAAGGATGACGTCTGAGGTGATCAAATGATGTTTAATTAAAAGGGTCATGTCTGAGATGATCATAGGTCATAATGTTATCTATCAAAAGCTAAAATTTTAATTGTTTGAAAGTGTATGAGTCCAAGCTCATAAGTATGAGCCAATCACACGATTGATTCATAATATGTGCCAATCGCACGATTGAATCATAAGAATGAGTCAATCGCATGGTTGAACCATAAGTATGAGCCAGTCACACGATTGGATCATGAGTATGAGACAACCATGCGATTGGACCACAAGACTGAACCAATCGTACGAATGGATGAAGGACTATGAGCCAGTCACACGACTGAACCCCAGTCGCACGAATGAAGCATGCGTATGGGTCCAGTTGCATGAATGATATTTAAAACAGTATAAATAAAGGGGTCAGTCGGTTGTAACCCTTACCACCTTTCAAAAGTATCTGAAACCGCTCATACGACGACACTCTGCTTAAATTTTGTTTAACTGATATTACTGCCTGATTGTGATCCTAACGTGTTTTCTAATCGTCTACAAGCACTTTGCAACTGAAATCGGCCACAATGAATGTCTTAATCACACCTTTAAGGACCGATAATGCTAAAACCTAGAACCGAGACTAAATCTTAAGAATGGACCACTTAAATGAACACTAATGTTGATTTAAATGAAACTAAGTGCTAATTCAAGTCTCTATGGTCCAAATGACTATAAACATGAAGTATACTGTCATGTTTTTGACAAAGATTCAAATCCATGGTGTTCAATAGTGAAGGATGTGAATGGACATGCTGAAGAACTTCAGTCGCATGATTGAGCTTGGCGTATGACTCAATCACACGAATGAATCATGCGTGTGGGTTCAGTCGCACGACTGGTGGCATAGCATATGACTAAGCTCAGACGCAGGCTCAATCGTACGATTGAACTCAATCGTATGACTAAAACTCAGTCGCATGGTTCAATCGCACAACTAAACCAGTTTGATCAAAACAGTTTAAGTTCCAACTGTCATCTCTTAGGCACAAATCTAATGTATATGTTTCTTGTGTTGTAGCAACATGGCTGATAGAGGGATGATGAGCACCAAGCACAACATCTGTGCTCATTTAGATGCTACTTCTCGGAACGCTTCCGAGTTCTCTGGGATTATAGCCTTTCTGCGGAGATCGAGAATCTACAAGGCCATCTCTGCACCATGCACTCCATACAGATCGATACAGCAGGCATTATGGGAGGTGCCTCGGTTGACAGGTCTATTGAGCCCCACTGCATCCGGAGCTCCATTTTTGGACAAGACATTAAGATATGTGAAGAAGATCTGAGGAGAGTCCTAGACTTGGGGGAAGACAGAGCCCATCCTACTAAGCTGCATCCACTGACTATGCGTGGTTATTTTCTAAGGATAAAGTACGCTAGGACATCAATGCAGGTGTGCTAAACAAGAGCAACATGTGCCCCCAGTTCTAGTACTTGGCTCATGTTATCCGAAAGTGCATAGCTTCAAGGCGAGGTGGATTTGATGAGATGTCTGACCAAATCCAGAATGCATACGTTGCAGTGGTACTGAACCACCCGTTCAGTTTCTCCTGCATGTTGTTCTCCTACATGATCGAGAACATTGAAGCCAAAGGCAATGAAGGCTTCTTCATGTACCCACGGTTCTTACAGATGATCATAGATGAGAAGCTTCCTACACTGCCAAAAGAGAAAGATGATGTTGTTATTCTAGAGGTGATGGATGACACTACTTTAGGCGGGATGAAAGTATACCGGGGGAAGCAGGTGAAGCCCCTAGTTAGGAGATTGTTTGGGCATCTGGCCAGCGAAGACTACGTGGTGCCTGCTCGCAAGAAATGGCGTCACGATGATAGTTATTCCGATGTTGAGCCTATTGTGGTTCCCACAGATGAAGATGCCGACGATGATCTTGATGACAGTCAAGGTGGTGGAGATTCTGGTCCAAGTCAATTAAGGGCCACTGGCACTTCTGCTATATCTCCACCATCTCCACAAGGTACCTCTGATGCTCCAGGTGGATCTGAGAAAGCTTCTTCCACCAAGACTTCCTACTCGATGAAGAGGAAGAATCTGACGATGAGCCTCTGATCAGGGAAGTCGGTAGCCGGGTTGTGGCTACCAAGAAAGGGAAAGAGGCGGTTGGTGGACGCCTAGCTGGTACTACATGTGATGATCCTGATGTTGATAATCCCACTTACACACCTGATCCGCCTATCAGCTCAGGGGAGCCCATATTGCCAAAGGCTCAAGGAAGAAAAGGATGGCCCAACCCCACGTCAAAAAGAGCAAGAGGCAAAGGATCACTCTAATCACTACAGCCACCACCATTACCACAACCACCACCACTACCACAACCACTACCACAACCACAACCACTACCACCACAGCCACTCATACTCCCTTCACCACTTATACACCTACCTCCACCTCACCCACAATACCCTAACACAATTCCATCACAACCCATTCCCATTCCTCCTCTCATCTTCACCACATCCACCACCACAACCACCACTCAACAAGCAGGTACATCCATCCAATTCCCAATGACACATGGCTCTACTCTACCCATGGTCGGGTTAAAGGAATAACTTACAAGCCTAAACAGCATCGTGCTAAAGCTGATCGCAACTGATGATCTGAGAGCTAATCAGACGAACCAGCTAATGGCGGTAAATGCAGCTCAAGCCAAGCAAATATCTCAGCTCAGTGACAAGAATGCACAGTATGAGAGAGCTTTAGGCCTAGCCCATCATGCACTAAAGAGTTAAAACGAGTTGGTGTTGGCAACGGTGAAAAGAATTGAGGGGCTGGAGAAAAAGAACAAGAAAATTATGCTAAGGCTGAAGGGATCCAAGGCTGAGCCTTTAAAGATTAAAGATTGGAATGATGAGGATGATGAAGATGAGCTCACTAAAGATGAATCTACAGAAGAAGAAGATGATAATGAAGAAGCAGGATAGAGTGGGAAAGGTAAAGAGGATGATAAAGATGATGATGATGAGCAAGAAGGTGATGCTTCTGCATCAGCCTCAAATCCGTCAAAAAAGGAGAGGCGCACCAAGCAAAATCAGGATCCAAGAGCCTCGTCCTCAGCTCCTCAAGCTGAAGAAACACCCGATCAATGCAAAAGTAATGATTAGATGTTTAAGTATTTGAAACTTGTTGATACATGTATGTCCCTAGATCATGATATGAATGTAATAGATCTTGTATGCATGATTCTGAGGTAATGCTTGGAATGATTAATAAAATGATATTGTTTGTTTGTTATTTATAATGTTTAATATTTCATTAATGAGTTGACTTTGAATTGGTTAATTAGGTCTGTGGTTGTTTGAAGTGTTACACATAATGTTATATTAACATGCGAATGGACCATACGCATGAATAACTTCATACGAATGACTCAGTCGCACGACTGAACCAGGAGACTGGATCAGTCGTATGATTGTAACATAAGATTTGCTCAGTCGCACGACTGAACACTCAGTCGTGCGGATGAATCAACCGCATGGTTCAATTGCACAACTGAACATGCTAATGGTTCAGTCGCACGAATGAATAATACCAACCTATAAATACAACTCATTTCGTGAAAATTAATAGCTTTGGATTAATTACGATTCCAGACGTACCCTAGCCGTCCAGAACCCTCACAATTCGTTCTCCAAGTTCATAGAACACATTAGATCGATTCCCAAACGATTTCTAACATTAGTTTCAATTCTTGATTGATTCTTCGTGTGTTCTCACTGATTGGATCACCAATCAAATATGATTCCGCACTATTTGATCTGGTTTACACGGTAATCTCTAGGTATTTTGTTCAAATACCAGGTCCTAACAAGTGGTATCAGAGCTTTGGCTCTTGATGACGTGTGATTCAATCAAGATTGATTAAAAAGTTTGTGTTTTTGCACTAAAAAACGCAATCTTTTGTGTCAAAAGTGATCTTGGACGTTCCCTGCTCATCAAAGTTTGGTTTTTACAGACTTAGGCGATTAGACCTTGCGAAATTTCGAATTTTTACGGATAAAACACGTTTAACCTAGAAATTTTCGCAAAACAGCAGCCTCAGTCGCACGAGTGAGCCATTCGCACGACTGGACTTTATTCGCATAGTCCAGACGCACGATTGGACCTAGTCGTATCTCCTTTCGTACGACTGAACCGTTCGTTCGCATTGTTCATACGCATCAGATTCATTCGCACGACTGAGCTAATCGCTTAGTTCAGCCGCACGATTGAACCAGTCGCAGAGTTCATACGCACGACTAGACCATTCACATCCTTCAGTCGCACCAGTGACAGTTTGTTTTATTAGACTTCAAGTTATTCGCCATGGAAGATCAAATGTTAGCCTTTACTGCTGGAAAGGACTCTAGTACACTGGTGGGAGCTGATGGAGTTAAGCTAACGTTAGGAGGGATGACGGACATGCAGAAAGTTAAATACAATGCAGAGAAAAGAGTTTATGCATTGATTACACAGTCTATTCCTAAAGACATATTCTACCAGTACTCAGAAAATAAGCAGTCCAAGAAACTTGGGATGAGCTAGAAAAGAGGTATGATGGGAATGCTTCATTGAAGGCAATCCAGGCTAAGGAGTTAAAGAAGGAATTCGATAACTTCTCATCGATGGGAAACGAGAGTTTAGATGACGTTATAGATAGATTTTACCATCTGATGAGTGAACTGCATACACATGGGGTGGCTACTACCATGGAAGAGAAAGTTACTAACTTTGTAGACGGATTGCCTGAAAAGTGGGCTTCATTCGTATCTAATCTTAGACAGAATGGAATGCTAGCAAAACTGGATATTAATGACTTCATTCTTAAGTTGCGAGAAGAGTCACTTAGGATGAAGTATAGAGCTCAGAAGTCTTCCTACAATCAAAATCCATCTTTGTACAATGCCACGCCTCAAGCTAAGACATCTGGAGCACCTCTCCAGACTGCATTTGTGTCTAGCTCATCGGTCCTTCACATGCGTCTCCTTCAGGATCAGACACGTCGGGACTTTCTTGTACCCACTATGTTGGATCTGAAGCAAGTGCTACTAAACTGAAGACCGAGAATCTCGGTAATGTGATTGTGGAAGTAGCACGAGAACACAGGGATCTTTTGGCTGCAATGGTCCATTCTTATTATGAACTTGTTACTGGGAAGATTGGAAACTGCCATCTGGCAGATGAGGACTACGAGCAGGTGGACGAAATGGAGGATTGAGAGGAAGTCTGCCCGGAGCCTAGGGCTGCCGGATGAGAGGGGAGATCATGCTCGATCTTCCCCTTGCAAAGAGTCTTGATTCTTATGTTGTAACGAGCTTGTAATCGTTAGGTTTTATCAATGAAACCATTCAATTATAGTTCGTATTATTATTTGATTTTTTGGTTTGTGCTGTTGTTTATCCTTGCGTCAAGAACATGCTCGGATGTTTATCGATCCGGTGAAAAACGAAACTAACAATTGGTATCAGAGCAATTCCTTCATGGAGAAATTAGAGAAACAGTCTATGTCAGTCAACCCGAGGGATTTGAAGATCCATATCATCGGGATAGAGTCTACAAGCTCAACAAGGCTTTATACGGGCCTCATCAAGCTCCAAGAGCTTGGTATGAGAAACTCTCTACTCATCTTGTGAAACACGGCTTCCGCAGGGGAGTTATTGACCGCACACTATTCATTAAAGAGAAAGATGGCGACCTACTGCTCGTACAGATCTATGTTGATGACATAATTTTCGGTTCAAAGAACGAAGAGTTATGCAAAGAGTTTGAAGCAGTTATGAAGAAAGAGTTTGAGATGAGTGCTATGGGGGAGATGAAGTTCTTTCTCGGGTTATAGGTGGATCAAACACCAAATGGGATCTTTCTACATCAGACCAAGTATGTAGGAGACATTCTCAATCGTTTTGACATGGAGAATGCATCTGCTGCCGGTACTCCACTTGCTACGAATCACGACATAGCACCTGATGAAAATGGAGATCTTGTAGATGCCACGATGTACCGAGGAATGATTGGATCCCTCATGTATATCACTGCCTCAAGACCTGATACAATGTATGCTACATGTTTATGTTCTAGATATCAAGCTAAACCTAAGGTCAATCATCTGATCGGGGTGAAAAGGATTTTTCGCTATCTAAAGGGTACACCCACACTTGGGTTGTGGTATCCTCATGATGATGATTTTGAGCTCACGGCGTATAGTGACTCGGATTACGGAGGCTGCAAGATGAACTACAAGTCTACATCCGCAGGGTGTTAATTCTTTGGGAGAAGACTAGTTACTTGGCAGTGTAAGAAGCAGACATCGGTTGCAATGTCAACCTGTGAAGCCGAATATGTTGCTGCTGCAAGTTGATGTTCACAAATCATCTGGATTCAACAGCAAATGCGGGATTACGGTTTAAAGTTCTCCTCTACTCCTATTTGTGTTTATAACTCTGCTGCAATTGCAGTAACTAAAAATCAAGTCCAACATCCTAAGACCAAACATATCGGTATTAAATACCATTTCATAAGAGACTGTTTTGAAAAGAACTTAATTGATATGGTAAAAATTAATACTGATTTTCAACGCGCTGACCTCTATACTAAAGCCTTTGATAAACCACGTTTTCAATATTTGCTAGAGGTCAATGGCGTTAAAAAGAAAAGTGATGTTATTCCTGATGATGATCATGTGCAGTCCGATGTAGGTTAGTTGATTGTTCTTTCTTATTTTATGTGTTTTATTATGGTCTGTTTAAATTGCACTCATGTTATTTTGCTGGTTATTAGAATCCTAAAATAATTGCACTCATGATTTTAGTATTTTAGGGGGAAAATAAGTCAGCAAGTTAACATTAAAAAAAAGACGAGGGAGAAGGAGTGGAAAGCTGATGTAAAGTAGATCGTATCTGTGATACCGATTCCAACCCTTTGGAATATGATAGTACACAGGAACAAATCAAGAGGGACTTTGAAATTTTAATTTATTAAAGGTGCAAAAATTCAAAGTATAAGTCTGTGTAGTCTAAGCAATATAAAAGGGAAGATGATAGAAAAACTGGTAACTCCTAAGGTAACGCAATGAGAGTAGACCTAGAGGTTGCTAGACCACAATTGATATGTCGGTAGATTCAACACAATAGATGATTAGACCTGATTGGTGATCTCAAGATCAAACTAAGTGGTTCAACTGACTGTGGGGTTCTATCTTATCACTGGTTAACACAATCAACAATATTCCAATAAGGGGTAATGGGCATGTGAACGCCACAAATGTGTGTGGATGACCATAAATAGAGCAAAGCACGAAAAAAAATGAAAGAAAAATGCTATCAAGCTAATGACTTATGTTGTTGGTGCATTTGGTACAAAATAAAATTAAGCTGCTCTAAAAGGAGATAGGTTGTGTGCCTCTCTGCTGTGCGATGGCACTGACCTGAGGATAAGCATAATCTAGATATTCTAGAATTCATTGTTGTTTGTTGCCTCTCTGCTATGCGATGGCACTGACCTGAGGACTGGCTTCTCTTTGAAAGCTCTAAGAATAGTCTCTCCTTGTAATAATCCCCGTAGACCGCTCAAAAGCTCCTGAGGAAGGTTGCTTACCATATAAGTGTGGGATCCACAAATGTTAGTTGAAATAATTAAACCTAAAACAATCACCAGTTTGGGTCAAAAGTCTGTGTATGGATTTAAGTGGACAAACATATTAACAATCATTGTGGCTGCAATTCTTGAAAGTTTGAATCAATATGGTAATCTAAGAGTTTCAGTATGATTTCCTAAAGTTGCTAATGACTCTGGATGAACACCAAGAATTAAGCATCAAAAGATTTTGATAACGAGTCCAAACTGATTTGAATTGCCTGTATGATTCCAAAATTGAATTGGTCCAGGTATGGTCAATCTAAGTTAAAGCTGTCTATTCCGGAACCAAATCCAGTAGATTTCCATCTCAGGACTTATCTCTCACAAAAAGCAAAAACAATTTTTTATTATTTAGTTTAATTTTCTAATTTAGTTAGTCGTTTTAGTTTTTTTGTTTGTCGGATTACATCAGGAAAATCAGTAAGGGATCAACTCACTAACAGGGTCATGTCTAAGATGACCACATATGTGTTAAAAGTTTAAAACAGTCACTTCTGAGGTGATAAAAAGGTTTTCAAGTCAAAACGAGCATGTCTAAGATTATCAACTGCTCATAACGTTAATTTCTGCAATTAAAGGGACTTAAAAAAATTAATATTCAAATTGGCAGAAAATGTAATAAGTATGATCCATTCGCACGAATGGACCATACGTATGGACCAATCATATGAATGGACCATGAATATGGACCATCCAACCGAATGGCCCATACGATTGGCCCAGTCGGATGCTTAAGGGCGGATGAGTGAGTCAGTCGCACGACTGAGATCCAGTCGGACGACTGAAGAAGGACGACTGAACCAATCGCACGACTCAGTCCCATTCGCACAACTAAAAGGTGCGTATGAGCTCAGTCGCACGATTGAATCTAGGGTGAGTATAAATAGAGGGGGAGTCGGTCACAGAGACTCGTCACCTTCCAATTAACCTGAATCGCACGACTTAACCCCACTCTGCCAAAATTTCATTTGATTTCTGAATACCCCCGTTTCTTGATTACTGACCATATACATCGACTCTACAGATGGCGAGTCGATGACCTATGAGCACAAAGCACAATATATGTGCTCATCTGGACTTGACATCCAGAAACGCTGCTGATTTCTCGGGCATAATCACATTTCTACTGAGATCAAGGATTGCACATGCCATATCTACTCCTTGCACTCCGTACCGATCCATTCAGCAAGCCTTCTGGGAAGGCGCTACAGTTGATAGATCGTCTGAGCCTCATTGCATTAGAAGTACCATATTTGGAGAGGCTATTACTATTTTAGAGGAGGATCTAAGGATCGTACTACAGTTGGGGGATGACGCTGATTGTCCGACTCGATTACACCCCTCACAGTAAGAGGATGCTTTCTTAGAGCCAAATACTCTAGGGACATCAATGCTGGGGTACTCAAAAAGAGTAACCTCTGTCCCCAGTTTAAATATCTTGCGCACGTGCTGCTTAAGTGCATAGCTTCCAGAAAGGGAGGTTTTGATGAGCTATCTGACCAGATGCAGAACGCGTATGTTGCGTTGGTGTTGAACCATCCGTTCAGCTTCTCCAAGATGATCTTCACCTATCTGGTGGAGAACATCAAGGGGAAAGGGAAGGAAGGCTTCTGTATGTACCCGAGGTTTATGCAGAGGATCATAGATCAGAAGCTTCCCTCCCTGCCGAAGGAGAAGGAGGATGCGGTAGTCCTGGAGGTGATGGATGATACTACCCTGGGGAGGATGAAAGTGTACAGGGGGAAGCAAGTGAAACCTCTTGTCAGGAGGTTGTTTGGTCATCTTGCCCAGGATGACTACATGGTGCCAGCAAAGAGAAAGTGGCACCACGATGATAGTGACTCTGATGTGGAACAGATAGCTTTACCCACTCATGACTCAGGTGATGATGAAAATGGGGATGCTGGAGGCGGTATGCCTATTCCACCTAGAGGCACTGTGTCTGATTTTGTACCTCCAGTGTCTGTCCCAGCTGGAGAAGTAACCGAGTCAGCTGGATTTCATCAGGATTTTCTTCATGGCGCGGAGGAGGAGGATGAATCGGATGAGGAGCCCCTAACGCGAACTGTGGGAAGAAAAGTTGTTCCTATAGAACATGGGTTAAGGGTGGTTGGTGAACATCCGAGAGACTCCGGAGATACTGATACTGACCCAAGCTATGCATCGGGGTCCACAGGCAGGGTTGTAGGGGGAGCTTCCACCTCAATGGGGACGAGGAGGAAGAGAATGGCTAAACCCCATGGTCAGAAGAAGAAGAAGCGTCGGGTGACCTTCCTCACCACCACAGCCACCACATCCACCACAGCCACCACATCCACCACATCCACCACAGCCACCACATCCACCACATCCACCACAGCCACCACATCCACCATATCTACCACAGCCACCACCATACCTCCCACCACAATACAGATTCCCTCCACCACATATCCTTTACTCCCACATCACCTCCACCATTTTACAGACCTATCTTCACTACAGCCACCTCCACCACCACGTCACACCAAGCAATACCCTCAGCCCATCCCTCACATACTTATGTATCACCTCTACCTCCAATCGGGGTAGAGGAACAGTTGTCAGCGCTTAACAGAACGGTGATGCGCTTACTGGCTGCTGATGAGGAAAAGGCAGCCCAGATCTGCCAGCTTACTGATCTGACTGCTGCACAATCTCACCAAATTGCATAGTAGGCTCGAGTTATAGAGGAGCAGGCCTAGCAGATGGCTGCTCAGAGCACCAAGATGGCCTAACTCTAAGCACAAAATGTCACATCAAGCAAGAAGATAGAGGAGTTGGAGAAGGCAAAGAAGATTATCCTGTTAAAACTAAAAGGATCTAAGGAGGAGCCATTGAAGATCAAGGAAGGAGACGAAGATGATGATGATCAAGATAATGATGAGGATGATGAGAGTGATACTGAGGAGAATGAAGATATAGAAGGAGATAGGACAGAGGAGAAGGACGATGATAAAGAAGCAGAAGGAGGGGATGCAGCTGCATCGGCCTCTGCTACAGGTCAAGAGAAAAGGTCAAAGAACAGACAAGATCAATCAGCTTCTACCTCTGCTCCTCCAAGTGATGAAACAATGATACACGATAAAAGTAAAGACTAGATGTTTGTGTATTTATTTCCTTTTGTATTTGAATCCTGTATTGAACATAATGTATTTAATGTTTATATTACTTTAATCCATTTCTGTTTGATTAATTACTAATGATTTATATGTGGAATGTTTAAATCAAACAGATCCAAATTACCAAAGAGATGTGTTTGATGTTGCTCCCTTTCAGCAGGTCAAGTCTCAACTAACAATGATTCTTGATCTGCAAGGGATTGTCAGAAGGTCAGTAAATTATACCCTTGAAGAAGGGGAAATAATTCATGACCTATCAAATGAGCAACTCGCAGAGCTTTTCAAGCTAAATCCAGATGAGATAGTAAAAGATGCTCCGACATGTGATTCGACTAGTGACGAAGAGCTCAACGATGTTGATGATGTAGAGATCGAAGATGTCACTGCCTAGGATTATCCTCAGTACGCTGATAATGAGGGTAATGTGGTCCCCAATCTGGGTGAATCCCTTGTCAGCGATACTATTAAGGTGTTGAACAATATGGAGCAAGAAATGAGAAAGCAGTAGGCACATCCCAAGCCTCAAATGATGATGTCGACATTCGAAAGGCTGAGTGGACTGCATGTTTTGAAGAAGTTAGAGCCCAACGTACTGCATCAAAGAAGGATTCCTACACCAAACTCTATAGAGTCAAGAAACATCACAAGGTGTCAGGAAGGATCATAGCATGGGCGTATTTTGAAGATCTCAATACGTATGCAGTTAAGAGAGAACAGGGCATAGAGTACTTCAGATTCTCACATGATCTGAAGACTCTACCAGGTTTTGAGCTTAACCAGCTGGCCAAACTAAAGCTTTTGTATGCTGACCCGAGGAAGATGTCAGGCTGGTTTGAGACTGCCCTAAAGAAGGAGTACCACACTAGATGGGTTAACTTCAGACCCCAACAGCCTACTAGGTATATCAGAAGGTCTGAGGTTGATGCCATTACTGGCAAGCCTAAGATAGTGTTGAAGTGGAATCCTCCGCGCACAATGTCAAGAATCCCACTCAGGGAAATGCCACAGGATTTCACTCCACACTTTAAGTGGTGGTACTACGATTGCAGAACAGCTGAAGCGGTCATAGTCCTAAACAAAGAGGGACAAATGGATACTATCAGGGTATTCGACCCGATGTGGCTTACAAACTTGTCGGAAAGTGATGTCTATATGCTATACAAGTGGCCACTGTTCTATGATACACAAGATATTGTACAAGCCCTCCAGTTCCAGAACGTTATACGACTCTGCTTCGCGTTTGAGATTCACACGGGAGTCACAAAAGAGGAGAAGTTCAAGAAATACAAGGAGGTTATGCAGAAAACAAGAGATTAGAGAGATCTAGGTCCAAGGAGGAGTTTGTTGATACATGTATGTCCCTAGATCATGATATGAATGTAATAGATCTTGTATGTATGATTCTGAGGTAATGCTTGGAATGATTAATAAAATGATATTGTTTGTTTGTTATTTATAATGTTTAATATTTCATTAATGAGTTGACTTTGAATTGGTTAATTAGGTCTGTGGTTGTTTGAAGTGTTACACATAATGTTATATTAACATGCGAATGGACCATACGCATGAATAACTTCATACGAATGACTCAGTCGCACGACTGAACCAGGAGACTGGATCAGTCGTATGATTGTAACATTAGATTGGCTCAGTCACACGACTGAACACTCAGTCGTGCGGATGAATCAACCGCATGGTTCAATTGCACAACTGAACATGCTAATGGTTCAGTCGCACGAATGAATAATACCAACCTATAAATACAAGTCAATTCGTGAAAAATAATAGCTTTGGATTAATTACGATTCCAGACGTACCCTAGCCATCCAGAACTCTCACAGTTCGTTCTCCAAGTTCATAGAACACATTAGATCGATTCCCAATCGATATCTAACGTTAGTTTCAATTCTTGATTGATTCTTCGTGTGTTCTCACTAATTGGATCACCAATCAAATAGGATTCCGCACTATTTGATCTGATTTACACGGTAATCTCTAGGTATTTCGTTCAAATACCAGGTCCTAACAAAACTTTTGTACTTGAATTGTGTATTACATTAATGTATTAATGATTATTTATGTTTCAATGTCTTGATTAATGATTTATGTGTGATGTGTTGAATGTTTAATCAAACAGCTGAAGCTCAACAACCAGATGAATATGACGTTGTCCCCCTTCATCAAATCAAGACTCAAGTCACTATGATTCTTGATTTGCAAGGGATCGTAAGACAATCTTTGAGCTACACTCCTGAGGGAGGAAAGATTATCCACGACCTCACCGACGAGCAGCTAGCTCATATGTTCCGACTGAATCCAGATGAGCTAGTCAAAGATGCTCCCGAAGTCAATGTTCTAAGTGATGAGGAGCTACAAGATGTCAATGAAATTGAGATTGAAGATATGATAGCTGACCACTATCTTGAGTACACTGACCCTGAGGGCAATGTTATCCCCAACTTGGGGGAAACTTTTGGCAGTGCTACTTTTGATAAGCTGGAGGAGATGGAGAAAGAAAAGGACAAAGATGAAAGTAAAGCCCAAGCTTTGGATGCTAATGTTGATATTAAGAAAGCTAAATGGGCAGCTTGTTTTGCTGAAGTGAAAACCCAATGCGCACCATCAAAGAAAAATGCCTACACCAAACTTTATAGAGTCAAAAGACATCAAAAAGTGTCAGGCAAGATTATAGCATGGGCATATTTTGAAGACTTAAATGTTTATGATGTAAAGAGAGAGAAAAGGATTGAGTACTTCAGATATCCACATGATCTGAAGACTCTTCTTGGTTTTAAGCTTAATAGATTAGCTAATTTAGATCTTTTGTATGCCAACCCAAGGAAGATGTCAAGATCGTTTGAGACAGCCTTGAAGAAAGAATACCACACCAGATGGGTCAACTTTAAGCCTCAACAACCTAAACGTTTTATTCATAAGACTAAGTTGATCCTATCTCTGGAAGACCAAAGGTAGTGTTGAAGTGGTGTCCCCCACGCACAATGCTGAAATTTCCTTTACAGGAGATGCATCAGGACTTCACTCCACACTTCAAATGGTAGTATTATGATTGGAGGACGGGAGAAGTGGTCCTAGTTCTAAACAAAGATGAAAAAATAGAGACTATTAGGGTATTTGACCCAATATTGCTTACCAACTTGTCTGCAGAAGATATCTACACTCTATACAAGTGGCCACTGTTCTAAGACATGCAAGACATTGTACAAGCTCTTTAATTCCAACACATAATAAGGCTCTACTTCACGTTTGAGATACACGCGCGAGTCACTAGAGAAGAGAAGTACAAGAATTTTCAAGAGCATATGAAGAATGTTAGAGAATAGGATAAACTAGGTCCAAGGGGGAGTTTGTTGATACATGTGTTCCTAGTTTATATGCTTAAATGTAAAATTCATTCATGTCTTACACATGTGTAATGTGATAATGTAATGAAGTATGATATATGCTTTGATGTTTATTTATCTTTGGTTTATATGTATGAACTTTTTATATAGGTTTGAGATTGTTGTACACAATTCTAAGTCAATAATGATTGAGAATTATGTTCAACCTAGTCAGGTGATTATTCATGCTAATGGACCATACTTATGGACCATACGCATGAATATATCATGCTTATGGACCAGTCGCACAACAAAACCAGGAGACAGGATCGGCCGTATGATTGAGACATAAGATTGACTCAGTCGCACGACTGAACCTTCAATCGTGCGTATGAATCAATCGCACGACTGAACCATGCTAATGGTTCAGTCGTACAAATGAAAACTACTAACCTATAAATACCACCTAATTCGTGGAAAAACATAACACTTTGAGAGATACTTCGAATATACATAAGCCCTAGCCATCCAGAGCATCCAGAACAGCCTATCCACCTTCATAGTTCGATCTTGATCGATTCCTACTCGTTCTTAACGTTTAGTTCTTTGTTATATCGATCGGTTTATCGTTCTCACTGATTAGATCGCCAATCAAATAGGATTCATCACTATTTGATCTGGTTTAATACAGAATCCATTAATACTCCGTACGTACACGGTCCCCTAACACAGACGACGCCATGCTCATCGTCATCGACGACCACATGAATGAAACACCATCATTGCAAGTCACAAATTGAGCGAATAGAAGTAAAATCTATCACAAAATAAGGAAAACTACTATCAGTAACATTGCCATGAGGTGGCAACTCCCTCGTAGACAATGAAATTGAAAAAAATAAATAACCCATACACGACAACCCATCAAAGAGCAAAATGCAACATGCATTAGAAGCAACATCATCGCCGCCACCTAGGGTTTGCAATAAAAATGCCTGACAGAAGTGGCAAAACACAATCACATCAAAGAGAAAACACGCGGCGACTTCGTTGGACACAAGAGGGGAGGAGCCACATCCACAGCCATCTGACCCGTCATGAAGTGTATGTTGAAAACCCTTACCACTAGGAACCTTTGAAATAGTATAATAACAACATGCATCAGGGAGTTATACATGGTAGGCATGGAGTAGTACATAGTGGGAACGCAGGGCGGAGCTATAACCGGAGAGGAGACGTCGATTGGATACCTCCACCATCTGGGTTGCCCCTTCACATACAATCAAAAACCCCTTTCTCTCATAACAAATGAAAAAGGCCGACCAAAAAAACCTTTTAAAGGGAAAATGCAACATATAAAGGATGAATGGGCAAGATCGTAAATATGAAACACTTTGTGGCCAATATCAAAACTCACAAAAGCCACTATTCCTCAAATTAGTTTATTCATATATAGGTTAACTAGTTTTTAAACTAAACTAGTTTAAAATCCTTGCGTTGCTGTAGGGAACAAAAGCATCAAAAATCTAATGCTGAGATGTTGCTACGAACCCACACGATAAATGTAATAACAACAAAACTTGTAAGACTTTATATAAAAAACAAAACTTTCACAAACCCATGTAACGTGATGATGTTGTTAATAATACTTAAAACTTAATCTAAAAGCATGAAACATTAAAAATTAACGTCGAAACGTGTAGATGATTCCTAACTTAATGTTCGACAACATCGATGATCTGAAAGTCGCGAAGCGCTTTCAGTTTGATACAGTTTTGGGGTCCGATCCAAATGGTTAATCGACTGAAATCAGATGAGAATGAAAAAAAACATTAATATTTCGAGTAAGATTCTCGTGAAGCAGAGAGATCAATTATAACAAGAACATATGTTCGAGGTTAGTGTCTCAAAATCCTTAAAAAATTCTCTTCTGGAGATCACAATTTCTAATTCAAAGGTGAATTCAAATTACGACCAGAGTTATTTTCATATTCACATTTGAAATTCTAAAGATTCAAATTCTAATCTATTTTTAACAAAGGAAAATTCAATTTTTCTGCAATTATAATCTTGACCCCAGCCAGGGGCTCTATCCTTTTGAGCCTACGATGGGTTGCTGTACCTTGGACCCCACTACCAAGGCCTTGCCCCTTAGGACCCATTGCTAAGGTGGCCATATCCTAAGGAGGTCCTTAATATCAAAGATCATAATAAACTCAAACAACTGTGCACTACACACCTCTTAACTTGTTTGATAGATATTATAATCATTGTGATAAACTAATAAATACAATTACACTATGTAAGGATTCCAACAAGTCTGATGCAGTCAAAATATTTAAAGCATCCAAGTCTCTCTACATGCATGTACAAAGTTACCAAAGTAGAAATGCTTCAGAAGCTTTATACCTCACATCAGAAATACTCTAAGTGTAAAAAACTTTTGAAGGCAAGACCAATATCTTCCAAAGGTAAATATGAAGTCTTTCGAAGCTTCAAAGACAAAAGTCTTTCGAAGCCAATTTTATGAAGACAGATTTCTTCCGAAGACTTTTATGTACATGCTATAATTTGATGTACTTTCCATAAAGCTGGACCACCTTTCTACTGTAACTTTGTTTGACTCACCAACTTTCACAAGTTAGTGAAAAGTCCATGCTTTTGGAATACTATACATTGAGGTCTTGAGTTTGAGATTTCTACTTTATGTACTTTATCCTTTTTGTAATATATTAGGATCTGAGCTATGGCATGTCATACTCACTAGTCAAAAGGCAATCTACCTTTTGACTCTACATTTGATTTTGTTGTCTAGTCTTATGTATCCTGCTGGCTTTCAAAGTATAGCCACCTGTAGGATATAGTATAAGTATCTCAAGTACTTTTAACTTTCAAAAATGCTTTGTAACACTTTGTAATAGAAGTTGAGAAGCAGTATACTACAATCTTGAAAACTAAATACTTGTATTGTTATCTTGTTTTGTCTTTGTTTTACTTGTGTTCTTAGCATCTCCCATAATAGTTAAACTAGTTTCCTATTTGATCTGCTAAGTGTTCCAAAGAACTCTCTTCACTTGTGTTGTTATGTTGTAAAAGTGCATTGTATCCTTTCTAACGGTCCTGCACACTAACATATTGTAAAATCTTCATAATGACTAAATCCACAAAATATTATGCTTGATAATCAAATTAAGTCAGATGCATGCTCGTGTGATATCGACAAACTCTAAACAAAGTTAAAAATATATTATTAACTAGATGATTATAAAACCAAAGGAGTTTACGTTGTTTATGTTTTGATCTCAGGCAATAAAAGCGGAATGAATATTGTAAGAGGTGATTGAACAAGTAAGAGATCAAGATGAACACATGAAGTAAATAAATTTGCACTTGTATTTAAGAGTGAATTGCAGCACAAATTGAGAAAATATGCGAAGTGTTACTTAAAACAAAGACTAAACTCTTATTATACTAAATAGGGTTCTCACGTGAGAACTTGTTCTCGTGCGACAACTAGTTCTAAATAAAATCTTCAAGTCTTCTAAAGCTTGAATTTGATATGCTGTGCCTCTATGTTTGATCTTTACAATCTCCCTTTAGGGTCGGTGAATTAAATCTTCAAAAATCGATGTCTACAAATGAATAATTGCCTTCATAAGCATACATCTTGTTTTGCAAGCCCCTCATAATCAACCTACTAAATTGAGCAAAAATAAAATGGACTGATTCATCGGTTCTAATTGGACAAACCTAAATCTTCATCAAATTCCAAACTTTAGCACATCAATAGCGTCGACGGTACGGTATTCTTTATCCACATAATAGATCATTGCATGTCTATTGTCATTTTCACACACCCATCTCATTAACATTGACAAATTGTTACAGGCACATGAGCATAAATCGAATCTTTCTGACAAATCTGAGATGCTTAAACACTTTGATCTTTATTAGCGTGTTAGTGTTATATTCTCGTCTCATCCTTAATAACTTTAGACTTAGTAGTCTTAAAGTCTTTATATTTTTTTGTCTTGCTTTCTCTCTAAATCATATTCCTTATACACTTGGTTGTTTCCATAATTGATTGGGTTATAAAAAGGCACTCTTCGTATAAGATATAAATTTGAAACTCTAAGAGCATGGAAATCATGCTCATCTTGATAGCACTTAATTGCACATGCTTTCCTTTTGATGATGTACAATTTCTTCTCTTCATCATATCCCTAACTTATAATTGGTTAATAATGTCATATCTAGTGAATGATTTGTAATATCTAGACTATGTATCTCAACTGGTGGTGGAGAGTAGATATATAATAATTCTGACTTATCTTATAGCTAACTTCCATGTTTGATTAGAAGTCTCAACTAGAGCATCTTTATGCTCAACTCTAGATTCAAAAGGTATTTTGCTTTCTTCTGGCAAGATGCTAGAGAATATTCCCTATAATATATCAATATAATCTACATGCTAGTAAAGATCATCAAAAGGACCAATATCTTCATCCGATCATTCTGTCAAAAACTGTTGCTGAAAAGTATAGAATTCCTTTTCATACAACTCTTTTATAGCAAGGTCAAGAGGTTGATAATCTTCTATACTATCAGGACTTGGTCTAGAGTCATTTTCAGATCTTGATTCACCAAGAGTACACGCAACTAATCCACTTTCACCACCTTATCACTATCATCATCATCATCATCACCAACTTTTTCATACCTTTTACATCATCCTTATCCTTATTATCATCATCATTCTTATTATCATCATCATAATCAACCTTATCTAGTTTATCAACTTCATCATCAGCTTGAGAATTCCGAATAACATATTCTGGAATGATAATCTTATTCTCTATCATATCAACAAAAGCTTATGCCATGGGTTGAACATCAATAACTACAGCAGTCTCTGGATTAACCATAGTAGTTCCAATTTGCTAAGCTTCTATAATAGGTTCTGGATAAGTACATTGTTGTCCACTTGGTTCTAAGTAGTTCTAGCTAAGGGTGTTTGGTAGCATCTAAATGAATCTCTTAATGGTTCAGATGTCTGAATGGTTCAACACTTAATGGTTTAGACTATTTGTTTCGTAAGCAAATATATGAATGGTTCAGACATTTACCTTTGAATGGTTAAGCAATATACTAATAATGAATGGTTAAGAGGTCTAATGCCGAATGGTTAAGACCACTTATCTGATTTGGTCAGAAATTTGCCTTTAATAGTTAAGCGATATGTTATCTCTTAATGGTTCATACATCTTAATGGTTCATACCTCTTAATGGTTCATACCTCTTAATGGTCCAGACCTCTTATTAGTTCAACATTTAAACATTCAGATATTGCCAAATAGGCCCTATATTGTTGGGGATGTAGACTATGTTGTAAATACTTCAAACTGATTATCCATAATCTGAAGTTAATCATACAAAAACTGCATCTAATGCTCCAAAGTCTTTATTCTTGCTTCTTTGACATGAACATCCAACTATAACATCTAAATGACTTTAGACTTTTCCAAAACTTCTCTTTCCAACAAACTAACTCTTTACTCTAATGTAGTTGGTGTGATATGTGGAGATCCTAATGAAGTACTATCTTCTCTTCTCTTTTTAGGAGGAGTGTTGATGAGATGTTCAACATCAAAAACTATGTTTTCATCTTGGTAGTTTAGTAGAGTAGATTGACTAGGAATAGTGAATGAAGGAGTCTCGAACACTGTAAAAGTAGTTGCTTCTATTACTATAAGGCACATAGTCAATCTCATCACTTGTTGTTTCTGAATTTGAGTTGTTATCAAACCATCTATCAATCACTTCATTAGAAGTAAGTTCTCTTATGGAGTAGAACGTTTTAGAACATCATCAGGGGTCTAGATGAATATCAACAATTTAAGCTCGATGTTGTTCCTTTGCTTGATATTGCTAATATTGTTGCGGTTGTTGTAAAGGTTGTGGGTCATTAGAAAATCTTCCACGTTTAGCAAAGTGATATCTCTTCCATGTATTACCTCTTGCTCTTATCAAATAAGTAAAGATGTCCTTCATATTGAACATTACTGAATAAATGACAGTTTTAAGATTACCTAACTCAAGATGAGCAACATTCACTATAATCTATATAAATATTCGATACATTAAGAACTTCTTCCCCATAACTACAATCACATTTTTATGCATCTCTGAAAAGATATCTTTAGAAAGGCTATAAGGATGCTCATCAACTAATGAAACCAACAGAGAACCAAATATTGCACTTAAGGTTATCCATCCCAGCCTTCATATTACTTAAGCAATGAAGCATAACGTGAAATAGATATTTCAAGAATGGTGGTAAATGCTTCTACTCTAGTGATGATATCTGCAGTCATAGCCTATTCTCCTTAGACAATCTCTAGCAATGTCATCATCAATCTTCAATGGTGAATTGACTTGATCTCCCAAGTGAAATAATCTCAACATTAATCATTAAACATTTCCCTTTTGTAGTATCAACCATATCTAATTGCCTTACTCATCTCTTTCAATAGATGTCATGTTCTAGAAGTCATTCATAAATTCTATGTAAATGGTTGGATTGGCAAAAATAGCAAAGTAAACCCGTGAAGACTTTAGTCCGTCAATCAATGATCAATAAATGGCCTTTCGTCAACAACTTCTCCTAATTGTGCAATTGCATTATGGTTTTATTAAAAACTATTAAACTAGCCATTTGCAACATATAGAACAAACTTGATTTGAAACACGTTCATCAAAGTCTAATTTTTTTTTAAGTTTTCACAAGTTTGAACTTATCATGCGAGAAGTTGTCACATGTGATAGAATTAATAATCCAACTTATCATGTGAGATGTAAGTTTTCATATGCGATAAGTTTAAAGTTTCAAATACTTCTCGCGTATGTTCATCTTTTGAACTGCTTTTCGCATGCAACAATACCATATCAAATTATGTAACTTTTAACATACTTTAACCTTTACATTATGATTTTTAGATGTCGTATAGAACTTAATGAGTGTTGTTAAGATCAGTTTTTTCAAATAACAAGTTTATCAATATGTTTAGATTCTGTTCAAATTCATACTTGTCAAAATGAATGATTGTCAAAAATACCTTTGTATAATCACTCAAAATACATTAAATCACAATGACAACCACAATTGATCAATAATTCAAGAAATTAGTGATCGTAATTTCAGAGAATTTTAGAGTACGCAATGTGAGTAATTGACTATTCATGTGACTATTGAGGTTATATAGCCTTCAGAGTTGTCACGTGACAAGTCTGAGTCGCACAACAAAGATTTCCCATGCGATAAGTCTTAAATAAATGGATTTTTTAAGTTGTCAATCTTTTTGTATTTACGTTCAACCATGTAATGAATGAATAACCATGAATTTTCTTTTGAAATATTATCACAAAAATAAAATAGTAAAAACAGTAAAAAACGTTAAAAATTTATTAGAACCTTTTCAGATTTAGAAACATAAATCAAAGTTTAAGTGATAATATTTTTTAAACTATTTGATATTTAAGTGATAATATTTCTATTATATGATCATATTTCTTAAAATTAATCACTAACATCTTCCGTCTGTGTATTTTAAATAAGACTAGTTAAGTTGATTGTCAATATGGATTTCCCTTTAAAACTCAAGCTAATTTATTTGATAAGACAAATATATTGTGATATTATGATGTTTTGTATTTACTATATGAAATAAATGGATCCACAACCAGAAATTTTGCTGAACTCCTATCCAGCTTCAAAACATTGTAGAGATTAAGTCACCTCAAGTTGACTTAAACCTTTCACAACTAATCAGTAACTTCACATTTATGAAACTTCCTAAAATAACTATTTGAGCATAACTATGTTGAGAAACCTTTCCGAACATGAAATATAACAAGTTTCAGGACTTATTAACAGTCAGTCGGTCTTAAGTTTACCCTCTTAGGATGTTTAGGACTTACATGCTAATTCGGACTTACATACTAATTCGGACTTTCAAGCTCTATCTCTTGATTTTGCCTTTGGTGTCAAAACATATTCTTAAAGAAAAATGATCTATCATATAGTATATATGTCTCTAACCTTTCTTTTATTTGTATGCACATTGATATTTTTTATTTCTATATAGCCTTTGGCATCTTTTTCTCATTTTTCATATTATATTTTTTATATTTGTTGTTGATGTGATCCAAATTATACATATAAAACACATCAATTGCATATCAATTATTCCAGAAACTCTTACTAAAAATGATGATTTGATACTTAAACTGTTAATATTGTGTTTTTAGGCTTGGAAAAGATCATGATGAACAAAAGGAGCTTAAATAAGAAGAAAATGAAAAAAACTAAGTTTTGAAATTCAAGCATGGGGTCATGCTTCATGAGGCACACCCCATGCCTAGCCTGAAACATACCTTCGTGCTTAAATCAACACATCCCCATGTTTGTTGGTCCGACATGACAAAAAGTGGGATTCCCTGACCCGAGGCACGGGAGCGTGCCCCAAGAGGCATGAGGTCATGCCCCACCATAAACACGGGGTTGTGCCCTATTAAACATGGGGTCGTGCCCGACAAACTCTAAGCATACGATCCAACCAAAATTTACGTACATCGTACTAGCACGGGGCCGTGAATTTTAGGCATGGGGCCGTGCTTAAACACTCTAAAAAGCCTATAAATTGGAATTCATTTGCAAATTGAAAACTAGCTTTTGGGAGGTAAAGTGCTAGTCTCCCTCTCGAGAACCCAACCTCTGGAGGTCCTTAGAAGGTTTTGGAGGTTCATTCAACACTTAGAAGAAGCTTGGGATCGTTTAAGATCATCCATAGTGGATCACCGGTTTGATTGTTCTAATTTATTGATGATTTCATTGCTATCTTTTATCTTTTGTTGTTAGTTCAAGCTCCTTATGAGCTAAACTTCATGTGTTATCCTAATTTAATGAAACTTATGTAATTTATGCTGAACTAATGGTGTGATATATATTATGTTAATGTTATGGTGGTCTTCGGAAAACATTTGATGGTAGCATCTACATTTCATTGGGAAGTATGTAACGTCCGGGTATTTCCCTCGAATCCAAAGAAAGAAGAAAAAGGAAGAAAAGAAATAAAGCCCAAGTCGAGGGACCGATTTTGCCAAAACGGAAAAAAAGAAAAATTCTTGGGATGAGTGGGTGTATAAAAGGGCCATGGTTGCCCACACCCCTCTCCCATCACATTCCAATCGGCCAGGAGGGAGGAAGAAGGGAAAAAGGGCAAAACTTTGGGTTTTCAAAGAATCGAGGTGCAAAAGTCGAAGGCATGCGAGTCTACGAGAAACTACACCTGAAGAGGCTTTCAAGGTGAGTTCTAGGACCCTTCTATTAAACATTTTCAACTGATTTAGGGCTGGAACACATAGCGAAACCCGTTTTTGAAATGTGTGTGTTTTACCCGTGCGTATGTGTTTGTGTGTGATGCGAGTGGTGTTTGATTTTGGGCCTGTGTGTGCTTGGATGGGGTGGTGGTATGCATTCTTGTTGGACCAAAAGAACCAATGAGCCAGATCAGAAAAACCTTTAAGTCCCACAGACATCAAAACAACTAAAGTGATCTACAACAGCTGAAGACAAAGTCTGAATACAACAGTTAAAGACAAAGTCCGAAGACAACAGCTAAAGACAAAGTCTGAAGACAACTGCTGAAGACAAAGTCTGAAGACAACTGCTGAAGACAAAGTCTGAAGACAACTGCTGAAGACAAAGTCTGAAGATCAAGTTCTCAGAAGTTGTCACAACAGCTGAAGTAGTTCTCTTCAGTAGTTGTGATGGTTTACATTTCAGTAGTTTGTAATCAGTAGTTTTATATTATGTAAAACATCTGAAGTTCTTATACTTCAGATGTTATAACTTCGGTAGTTGTAAAGTCAGTTTATACTTAGTTTTTAACGAAGGTGTCCTCAGTTGTTGTGGACATCTTCAGTAGTTTAGTTTAATTTCAGTTGTTTGTATAAATCAGTTAGATGTCACTATCAAGTGACGTCAGCTGATGTCACATTCCCTATAAAAGGAATGTTGACCTAATTTCCCGTGTGTGAAGCTTGTGCATGAATGAAAACATTCTTTTTGCAGAAAACTCTCTCTCTATAACCGTTATTGTTTGATTGAATATTCATGTTATTCTTGCTTGAATTTCATCTAATTCGTGTGCTATTCCGCTGCAAATCCTAATCTAATTGATCAAACTAGATCTCGATCCTTTCAAATGGTATCAGAGCAGGTTAATCATTGATCGATTTAACAATTGATCATTGAAACTGTTCTTTTGATATCTAAGTTTGATCGAATTAGCAAATTTGCAAGAATTGGTTATAGAGTTTGTTTTTCTGTTGCTTCCTGTGAATCAATTTGAGATTCTTCTTGTTTTAAACTGTGTTGTTTGGTTTTTGAGTTAGATCTATTAAAATCTTATTGAACCTGTTTGAATTGGTAAAAATGGCTACATCAATCAATGATCCTCACAATACTGGCTCCTTAACAAAGCCTCCAATGCTTGTTAGGAGTGAGTACAACATATGGCAACGACGAATGCTCCATCACCTGTCTGTTAATAGTTCAGGTTGTTGGAAATCTATGGTTCATAGACCATATAAGCCTATGGTGAGTAATCCGGAGACCAATGAAATGGTTTCGAAGAAGAAAGAGCAATATTCAGATGAAGATCTGAAACTGTTTTAAATTTATGCTAAAGCCCATGGAATTCTGGCCATGGCACCACCTAATGAAATCTATTCTGGACTTATGCATCATGAATCTGCTCATGACCTCTGGGTTGCTCTGAAAGAACAATTTGGAGGAACTGATGAGGTCTTAGCAAACAATAGAGAAATCCTTGCCCAGTAATATGAGACATTCTCTCATAGAAAGGGTGAGTCACTGACTCAACAGTTTGAGCGATTCTCCTGTTTGACATTTGAGTTGAAAATGGTTAAACATCAATATACAAATAGTCAGATGATCAACAGATTTCTCAGATCCCTGCCTGAGAGATGGGACACATATACCATTGTCCTACGCTCCAGTGCAAATGTAGATAATCTATCTCTCACCCAACTTCATGGGAAACTGCTAACATTTGAAAGAGAGATAGAACAGAAAAGAAAACTGACTTCATCTGGGAAGCTAACTGATGATTTTGTACCAGGGAATACTGCTCTGGTTGGTCATGAGTCAGAATATGCTTCATCAGAAAGTTCCTATGATGAGCATATTGATTTCTCTTCAAACAGTGGAGATCATGCTTTTGCTGGTATTGATAGTAATTCAGGATGTAATAGTGAAAATCTGTGCTTTTTGATGGATGATTTGAAAGGAACTGCTGATGATGATTTAGAAGAGATGGATATTTTGAGCCAAATGGCATTAGTTAATATCAGATCTCAAAAATTTTATAAAAGGACAGGTAGAAAATTCCCTGGTCTCTCTGGAAAAACCAAAGTTGGTTTTGACAAGAGCAGGTTGAGGTGTCACAAGTGCCATAGACTTGGACATTTTGCAAGAGAGTGTAGATCATCTGGATCTAACTCTTCTGCACCCTTTGTGACCTTTCCAAGCAATAATTCACAAAACAAAGGGCAACATTCTACCAGTTCTGGTCATCATTCACAAATTCAATCATCTCCTCATATTTTGTTCCTCAAGGTCAAATGCCATATCCTTATCCTTGTTTTTACATGCCTCAGTCCAATCAGGTTCCTGTACCCATAGCTCAACAATCACATGCCTTACTTGAGCCTAAACCATCTCAATCAAGTCAACAATCTCAATCTCAATCTCAATCACATCAAAGCTTTTTTACTCCTGGAGTTGTTGACTGGAGTAGTTTACCAGATGATCTTTCTGGTTAATCTGAACAAATGTTCTCTGGTGCTGGTCAACATGGTGGTGAAAATACTTTTGAAAATCTTGCTCTTATGGCCCTGGAGTCTACTGATGATTCATGCTCAAATGCTTCATCATCACAGGTACCACAAGTATCTTTTGAGGCTAAGGCCAAGTTGTGTTCTGAGTCATGCATAGCTGCTTTTGCCTTAATTAGAGAAGCAAATGTAGCTTTAATTAATAAAAATCTTGACCTAGAGAAAGTGATTTCCAAAAGAAAAGCTGAGTTTGAGTCTGTTTTAAAAGAAAAAGATGATGAGATTTACAAGTTAAAATGTCAAATCACTGATGAAAAGGCTAAGGTAGAGGTCATTTTAGAAAATCACAAGAGTCTCAAAGAAACACTTGCAGCTACTCAAGTGGATTTTAAACGCTGGGTAACATCTTGCAAGGGGTTTGAAATGCTTCTAAGTAAGCAAACTGCTTCAAATGTGAAGATTGGGATTGGATATAATCACACTGAACCTCCTACAGATTTTACTCCCAAGACAGAAGTAAAATCTAAAGGTGAAATCAATTCCCAAACCACATCATCATGTGTCTCATCCTCAAGTGATAATGTACAATCAGAGGATGAAGTCAGTAATAGTACCTCAGCTAATCAATCTGCTGATGGTCTTACTGCTGATGAACACATGATCAAAGAAAAGCTGAGCACTTCAGGTGTTGTCTCAAAAGGTATTCAAAGTACTGAAGAGCAAGTAACAACACCTGAACATTTCAAGCTTAATGGAACCAAACATGGTTTGACAATTGCTGAAGAATCTATCAGGAAATCCAAATGTACTGATAGAAAACTTCTGAAGAACAAGTCTTCAGTTGTTACAAATCCTTCAGTACTTCACCTAAGTACTAAGAGGAAGAAAGTACTAAAGAACACACCTTCAGTAGTTTTATCTTCTTCAGCAGCTGATCAACAGAAGATGAAGAAAAAGCCATGTGAAATATGTGGTCTGTTCAATCATCTCACTGATGAATGTTGGTACAGAATGGGTTCCAAATTTAACAAAGATAAAATCACTAAAAAGAAAATTAATAAAATGAAAGATGAATTTGAAACCACGTTTGTGCCACAAACATCTCAACCTGATAAACCAAAGTCTTCACAAAAATCTAAACAGAAGAAAGAGGTTTATCATAAAATAGCTGAAAATACTCATCAAGGAGTATCAAAACAACCGACTAAGTCTGTGTCTTTCAAAAAGGAGGACATGGTGTCTCACAGGAACCCTTCACAAACAAGTACTGATGTGTCTACTGAACTGAAGGCTTTAACAACCAATGAGACACAACTTGTTATGATGGTTCAACATCTGTTGGGGAGAGTTAACCAAATAGATGTACCTGTGATTAAACCACTGAAAAGGAAAACTAAGCCAAAATCAAAGGAATCCTTTTTAGCACCATCTCCATCTTCAAAGGCTGTTAATCATATCAAATCAGTTAGTATAAAGTTGTTGATGAGAACAGACCCAAAACCAAAATGGTTTGGGTCTCAAAAGCTAACTAGTTGTTGTGATATATGCAGGGTTCTTCAACATGCCATAGAAGCATCTGGTATGTGGACAGTGGAGGATCTATGCATACGACTGGGAGCAGATATCTTCTTCATGACTACTCTCAAGGAAAGATGGGATTTGTATCTTTTGGAAATGATGCTAAGGGTTACATCATCGGCAAAGTCGTTGTTTCAAATGGTGAAATAAGGTTTGATGATGTCAACCATGTGGAGAATCTCAAGTACAATTTGTTGAGTGTCAGTCAAATGTGTGATAAAGGGCATGTTGCACTTTTCACCAGTCAGAACTGTCGAATTCTGTCTTTCAATGTTTTGAATATGATTGACAAGATATTGGATGAACATACCCTCCTGAAAGCCAACAGGATTGGAAGAGTATATGCCTTAGATTATCAAAGAAAACTGATATAAAAGGCCATCCATGTCTGTTCTCCAAGGCCTCTCCTCAGGAATCTGAGCTTTGGCACAGAAGGCTTGGTCATGTGAATCTTAGAAACATGAACTAGCTTATCCTTCATGGCTTAGTGAGAGGTTTGCCATTAAAGGAGTTCAAATGTGATGACAACTGCTCTGCTTGTTTAAAAGAAAGCAACATAAAGTATCATTCCCTCCAATAGAAGAACCAAAGTGCACTGCCTGCTTTCAATTACTGCATATGGATCTTTATGGTCTAGTAAGAGTGATGAGCATGGAAAAGAAAAAATATTGTCTGGTAATTGTGGATGATTATTCCAGATTTGTATGGACCTTCTTCTTACATTCAAAAGATGAGGCTGGTCAAATTATCATCTACTTTGTGTTGCATGTGGAAAGCAGTATCTCTTTCTGTCAAGTGTTTGAGGAGTGATAATGGCATGGAATTTAGAAATCACACACTTGATGAATTTTATTTCTCTAAAGGAATCAAGAGGCAGTTTAGAATTCCTAGAACTCCTGAACAAAATGGAGTGGTGGAGAGAAAGAACAGGACCCTTATTGAAGCTGCAAGGTCAATGTTGGTTGATTCTGGTTTGCCACTAACCTTTTGGGCTGAAGCTATTAACACAGCTTGCTATGTGCAAAATAGAGTATTGGTAAATCAAAGGTTGATGAAGACTCCTTATGAAGTGTTGCATCATTTGGCTCCTCTGATTTCCTTCTTTAGAGCATTTGGAAGTCCCTGTTATATTCTCAACACAAAGGATCAACTTCAGAAGTTTGAATCAAAGGTGGATGCAGGGTACTTTGTTAGGTATTCCTCTACTTGCAAGGCATACAGAGTTTTTAATTGCAGATCAAAGATTGTAGAAGAAACCTTGCATGTAAAGTTTAATGAATCTCCAAAGGAGAAAATACCACAAAACCCTGTGGAGTTATTTGATCTGGACATACTGCAATATGTTCCTTATCAGTCTCCAAATGTTGCAGGTTCTGGGAATCCATCCTCTCCTGCAACCTGTTATCCATCTGTTGGTATAAATGCAAGTTTTAGTGATCAACTGCCCGAGTCTACTAAACTTGATGTTCCTGTAGCTTCAGCAGTTCCATCCACAACAAATGCTGATAAGATCTCTGAATCCTCTACTTCATTTGAATTGTCATCTTATTCTAGGTTTCAAGAATCTGGATCACCATCTGTTGCTGCTGAGTCACCTACAAACACTTGCACAGATCTTATTGAGTATCAAGAACTGAAGAATCATCCCATGTCTCAGATCATTGGTGACATCAATGCTGGTGTTTCAACAAGAAGTCAATTGTCCAACTTTTGCTTCTATGCTCTCTTCATCAGTCAGCAAGAACCAAAGAATTATCATATTGCATTAAGAGACAATGGATGGGTTGAAGCTATGCAACTTGAGCTTATTCAGTTTCAAAAGCAGCAAGTGTGGGAACTGGTTCCTCTTCCCCAAGGTAAGTGTGCAATAGACACTAAATGGGTGTTTAGGAATAAAACTGATGAAAAAGGCCAAATTGTCAAGAACAAGGCCAGACTGGTTGTACAGGGGTTTTCACAAGAAGAAGGTATTGATTATGATGAAACCTTTGCCCCTGTAGCCAGACTGGAAGCAATCAGATTGTTTTTAGCTTATGCTGCTTTTCATAATCTCAAAGTTTTTCAAATGGATGTCAAAAGTGCATTCTTATATGGTAAAATAAAAGAAGAAGTTTATGTGTGCCAACCACCAGGTTTTGAAGATCATAAACATCCAAATTAGGTGTATAAGCTTGATAAGGCTCTTTATGGGCTAAAACAAGCACCCAGAGCCTGGTATGAAACACTGTCTAACTTTCTTCTTCAAAATAATTTCACTAGAGGCTCCATAGATAAAACCTTGTTTATTAAGAAAGTAGGCATGCATAAGCTCTTCGTTCAAATTTATGTTGATGATATTATTTTTGCATCCTTTGATCCACAGTTGTGTGATGCCTTTACTAAGTTGATGCAAAAAAAGTTTCAAATGAGTGCCATGGGTGAATTACAGTTCTTTTTGCGGTTGCAAATCAAACAAAAGGTTGATGGAACTTTCATTCATCAGTCAAAATATACAAAGGATTTGTTGAAAAAGTTTGATTTACAAAACTATAAGCCCTGTTCTACTCTCATGTGCAGCACCACACAACTGGATGCTGATCAGAAAGGTAAAGCAGTTGATGAAACTCTTTACAGATCTATGATTGGTTCCTTGATGTACCTTACAGCTTCTAGACCAGACATTATGTTTGTAACTTGTGTCTGTGCTAGATTTCAGGCTGCACCTAAAGTATCCCATATGATTGCAGTCAAAAGGATCTTTAGATATTTGCAAGGAACTCAATCTCTAGGACTTTGCTATTCCACTGGGCACTCTTGCAAATTAGTTACTTTCTCTGATAGTGACTATGCAGGGTGTAAATTAACCAGAAAATCAACCTTTGGTGGATGCCAATTTCTAGGCAACTGTTTAGTTTCTTGGCAGAGTAAGAAACAAACCTCTATTGCTACATCCACTACTGAAGCAGAGTACATTGCTGTTGCAAGTTGTACATCTTAGGTACTTTGGCTTCAGAATCAATTACAGGATTATAACATTACAGAGACTAAGACTCCTTTACTGATGGACAGTGCTTCAGCTCTTTGTATTGTTAAGAATCCTGCCCAGCATTATAGGACCAAACATATTGAGATCAGACATCATTTTATCAAGGATTGTTATGAAAAAGGTCTGATTGATCCAAAGTTTGTTCCTAGTGCTGATGAGCTTGCAGATATATTTACTAAGCCTTTGGATAGTGCAACTTTTCAAAATCTTATGCTAAGGCTTGGTATGCTGCAGCTTGAATAAGTTGACAACTACTGATAATCTCAGCTCACAAGTACTGATGAGCATCAGTATACAGCTGTCACAAATAGGTACTGAAGTTATTTTATCTTCAGCAGTTTTTCATAACTACTGAAGACTAAATTCCTTAAAAAGTACTGGAGTACTTTATTTGTTGCAAAGTATTGAAGTGGCTACAACTACTGACTTCTGTTCTAACAAATAAGTACTGATGACCAATGAAACATCTGAAAATCAGATAATCTGATGAGTAAGTGTTAAGGTCAAATGAAACAACTGAGATATGTGAATTGACGACAACAACTGATGAGTAATTTTATTCTTCAATTGTTTCAATAACTGTTGTTTCATTTCAAAATAACTGAAGCCAAACCTAGTTTTCCGTAGTTTTCAACTACTGACGCCAAACACCAAGTCTTCAGTTGTTTACAACATCTGAAAGTTAAAACCATGTTTTCAGTCATTTTCTAACAACTGATACCTAAAACCAAAACTTTCAGTTGTTTTTCTTTCAGTCGTTTCTTATCCTATAAATACCTAACCCTAACTTCAAACTTTTCATAAATCAATTTCCGAATGTTCATCTTCCCTTAATGGCGACCATGCAAATCAAACCATGACACAACTGTGTTGCCTACTTCACAAAATCGGCCTTTTGGACTAAGTTTGATGATGCTATTGATCTGATGGCTGATTCCCGTATCGAACTGCTTTTCTTCTGAATCAACCATTATCCCGACTCTCTTCGTCAATTCTGGACAAATGTCACCATCCATACTGGTGAGAATGATGTCGCGATCACTCTCAGAAGACGGTGGTAGTCACTCCTGCTATCATTCGCCAACACTAGATCTGAATGATGCTACCTTGTCACCAAATACCCGAAGGACACCATTGATCTTCATTCATAACCATGGATTGAGGGAATAAGGTTACAACCATCTGAAGAAGAACTTCCATGATGCTGACGCTTAATCTTCCACATGATCAATGTTTGTCTTGCCCCAAAACCTCTTCATGGGATAAATGTCATCAAGATGGCAGCAGGTATTGTACTCTATCTTGAACGCCAAAGCTTAAATTTTTGAAATTATATTTTTAGAATTAAAAGATCTGGAATGAAACCTGTAGCTAAATATGGCTATCGATCCACAGGTTCCTTATGGCCATAATCATGAATCAGTTACAATCTGATGGCCCTGTTGGCCTTGGGTCCCCGCTGTGGTAGTTTTTCCCGAGGTATACTCCAGGCAAAACTTGACCCACACCTCAAAGAGGTTGCCAAACTGCTAAAACCAAGCAGAAGGTACCCACAGCCTCATCCTAAGATCCAAGTACCCTAAAAACCTCACTCTCACCAAAACCAAAAAGGCTACTCAGGGAGTTGAGTCCCCTGATGTGCACTTGCAACACAAAATGTTGTTGGACCAAAAGAACCAATGAGCCAAGATCAGAAAACTCTAAGTCCCACACGGTATCACAACAACTGCTGAAAGCCTCATCAGTAGTTTGACAAGTGCTGAAGACTTCAACAGCTGAAGATCAAGTGCTGAAGACCTTAACTGCTGAAGAACCAAAGTGCTGAAGTACAACAGCTGAAGAACACAAGTGCTGAAGCTGAAAGACCAAAGTACTGAAGTACAACAGCTGAAGAGTTCACAAGTACTGAAGATCAACAACTGATGTACAAAGTCTGAAGACAAAGACTGAAGACATCAGCTGATGATATCTACTGAAGTCATCGCTGATGAAACTCCTGAAGGTCAAAGTCTGAAGATCAAGTACTGAAGCCTCAGTAGTTTGTCACAACTGCTGAGAGTACTTCTTCAGTAGTTGTGATATCAGTAGTTTTATGTTTTATGTTTCAGTAGTTTTGTAAAACGACTGAAGAGCTTGTTCTTCAGTCGTTGTAGTTTCAGTAGTTTTATATTTTGTACTTAACTTGCTGATATGTTCTCAGTAGTTGTGAACATTTCAGTAGTTTGTTAAGATTTAGTTATTTTCTGTATTGGATCTGCCAGTTGTCACTTTCCGTGATAACAGCAGTGACTGTTGCACTCTATATAAGGAGTGACAACCTATTGTAATCTTTGAGCGATATGAGCAATTAAATGGAATGATTGATTGATTCGATTAGAAATATTCTACATCTATAAACATTCCGTGAAATCAGAAATTCATATTCTCTCCCTATAACCGTATGCGATCTTAACGCTTACATATATTGTTTGCTTGCTACAATTTGTCTAATTCGTGTTTGTATTCCTTCTGATACATCAAACTTGTGATCACTGATCCTGTCAAATGGTATCAGAGCAGGTTAATCATTGATCGATCTAATAATTGATCATTGAAACTGCTATTCTAGATCCAAGTTTGATTGAATTAGCTTTTGCTTTTTGCAAGAAACGGTTATAGAGATTGAATTTTCTGTATTTCTGCTCATTCATCCTGAGATCTTATTCTTGGTTCTCATTGAGTTTGTTGTGGTTTGTCTAAAACTTTTTAAAACTTGAACTAAACTGTTTTTTGAACTGAAAATGACCACTCCCTCCAATGATCCTCACAATACTGGTTCCTCAACCAAGCCTCCTATGCTGGTTAGGAATGAGTATAACATATGGCAAGACGTATGCTCCATCACCTGTCTGTTAACAGCGCAGGGTGTTGGACATCAGTGGTACATGGTCCACACAAGCCTATGGTGAATAACCCGGAAACCAATCAAATGGTTCCGAAGAGGAGGGAGCAATACTCAGATGAGGATAAAAAGTTGCTTGAGATTGATGCAAAAGCCCATGGAATTCTGGCCATGGCTTTGCCCAATGAAATCTATTCTGGGCTAATGCATCATGAAACTGCCCATGACCTCTGGATTGCTTTGAAAGAACAATTTGGAGGAACTGATGAGGTCTTGGCAAATAATAGAGAAATTCTTGCCCAACAATATGAGACATTCTCTCATAGAAAGGGTGAGACACTGACTCAACAATATGAGCGGTTTTCTTGTTTGATCTCTGAACTAAAAATGGTCAAACTTGAATACACCATATTCAGATGATAACAGATTTCTCAGATCACTGCCTGAGAGATGGGACACATATACTATTGTCCTACGCTCCAGTGCAAGTTTGGACAAACTATCTCTCACCCAACTCCATGGGAATTGCTCACTTTTGAGAGAGAATAGAACAGAAGAGAAAGCTGTCTTCATCTGGAAAGCTCACTGAAGACTTTATTCAAGGCAACACTGCCTTGGTGGGTCATGAGTCAGAATATGCTTCATCTGAATGCCAGTATGATGAGCATATTAATTTCTCTTCGAGCACTTCTAATTCTGCATTTGTAAGTGTTGATGGTCAGTTTACTGGAGGTAATAATGACAATTTATGTTTCATTATGGATGATCTCAAGGGATTGCTGATGATGACTTAGAAGAGATGGATATTTTGAGCCAAATGGCCTTGATAAATATCAGATCTCAGAAGTTCTACAAAAGAACTGGAAGAAAATTCCCAGGACTCTCTGGCAAAACCAAGTTGGTTTTTGACAAGAGCAAGTTGAGGTGTCACAAATGCCCGGCTTGGACACTTTGCAAGAGAGTGTAGATCAACTGGATCAAACTCTACTGCACCCTTTGTGACTTTTCCTGGCAACAGTCAACAAAACAGAGGCAACATCCTGTCACATCTAGTCCATCATCCTCAACAACAATCTCCGGCATTTTTGTTTCTCAGGGTCAAATGCCTTATCAGTACCCTTGTTATTACATGCCACAGTCAAGTCAAGTTCAAGTTCCTATGACACCACAACCTCATGCATTACCAGAACCTCAGCCTTCCCCATCTCATCAACAACCTTCATCTCAACAACACAGCTTCTTCACCCCAGGAGTTGTTGACTGGAGCAGTTTACCAGATGACTTGTCTGGTCATGATCAACTGTTCTCAGGTGCTGGTCAACATGGTGGTGACAGTCCCTTTGGGAATCTAGCTCTTATGGCTTTGGAGTCTGCTGATACTTCATCTTCCAATGCCTCTACACCTCAGGTATCACAGGTATCCTCTGAGGCAAAAGCCAAATTATGTTCTGAACAATGCATAGCAGCATTTGCTTCCATTAGAGAAGCAAATGTAGCTTTAATTAATAAGAACATTGAGCTAGAACAAGAAATTTCCAAAAACAAAGCTGAGTTTGAGTTTGTGCTCAAAGATAAAAATGATGAGATTTATAAACTGAATTGCAAAATAATTGATGATAGGCTAGAGAAGATGTACTTCTAGAGAAGTACAAAGATCTCAAAGAAACCCTTGCAGTTACCCAGGTCGAGTGTGATAGATGGGTACAATCATGCAAAGGTTTTGAAATGCTTCTTAGTAAGCAATCTGCTTCAAATGTGAAGTTTGGAATTGGTTACAATCACACTGCTCCACCTACAGATTTTACCCCAAGAGCAGAGGTAGAATTTGATGGTGAGAGTGATAACCAATCCATCAAGTCATGTGATCTACCTTCTGATACAGCACAATCAGAAGTAGCAGTCAGTATCAAGTCCTCTTTGAACCTATCAGCTGATGTTGATGGTCCAAATGCTGACATTCACATGATCAATAAGTTGATCAACTCAGGAGTCAATCCTGAAGGTCCTGAAAGGACTGGGAGCAGGATTCAACTCCTGAAGTTCAAACTTCAACTGCTGTCAGTACTGAAGAGAAGAAAACTGGCAGTAGAAAGAGTTTGAAGACTACTAAAGATGCTGTCAAGAAAGCAACCAATGCTTCCAAAGCATTGAAGAACAAGTCTTCTGTTGCTTCACCATCTTTAGTTGATGATCAACCTAAGATGAAGAAGAAACCATGTGAAGTATGTGGTTTGTTCAATCATCTTACAGATGATTGTTGGTACAAAAGAGGTTCCAAACTCAAACAAAAGGAAGAAATTAATGAGAAAATGGTAAAAATGAAAACTGAGTTTGAGACCACATTTGTATCAGCAACATCAAATCCTGTAACCCTTAAGTCCTTAAGCAATCCAAAAAGGAAGGTGTTAAACAGGTGACAGCTGAGGGTGCTCAAAAGAAGAAGGTGCAACATAGGACCTTATCTAACTCCACTAGCAATGTGTCTGATGAGCTGAAAGCTTTATCACAAAATCAGACACAGCTGGTGATGATGGTACAACATCTGTTGGGTAGAGTTAACCAACTAGATTCTCCTATGTTGAAACCACAGAAAAGGAGGTCTAAGCCAAAGGACTCCTCTTCTGCACCATCTTCTTCCTCTCAGGCTGTTGTTACACAAAACATGCTAGTTTACCATCTATTGATGAGACCAGGCCCAAAACCAAAAAGGTTTGGGTCTCTAAAACTAACTGATTGTTTATTATTGCAGGGTTCTTCAACATGCCAAAATAGCATCTGGTATGTAGACAGTGGAGGATCTATGCCATGACTGGGAACATCTCTCTTCTTCATGACTACTCTCAAGGAAAAGGGATTTGTCTCTTTTGGCAATGATGCTAGGGGTTACATCATCGGTAAGGGCTTTGTCTCCAATGGAGAAATCAAATTTGATGATGTTAATCATGTGGAAAATCTCAAGTACAACCTCTTGAGTGTCAGTCAAATGTGTGATAAAGGCCATGTTGCCCTTTTCACAGTCAAAACTGTAGGATTCTGTCATCCAAGTTTGAGTTGATTGACAAGGTTGGATGATCACACTCTCCTGAAAGCCAACAGGACAGGAAGAGTGTATGCCTTAGATCTCTCCAAGAAAATAGATCTCAAAGGCCATCCTTGCCTATTTTCCAAGCCTCTTTCTCAAGAATCTAAACTATGCATAGGAGGCTTGGTCATGTTAATCTCAAAAACATGAATCAGCTGATACCCCAATAGTTTAGTGAGAGGCTTGCCTATAAGGAGTTCCACTGTGAAAAAACTGCACTGCTTGTTTGAAAAGGAAAACAGCACAAGGTCTCATTTCCTCCTATTGAAGTGTCCAAGTCCACTGCCTGCTTGCAATTACTGCATATGGATCTATTTGGTCCTGTGAGAGTAATGAGCATGGCAAAGAAGAGATACTGTCTGGTAATTGTGGATGATTACTCCAGATTTGTATGGACTTTCTTTCTACATTCAAAGGATGAGGCTGCTCAGAAGATTATCCACTTTGTGCTGTACATTGAGAAGCAGTATTCCCTTCCAGTCAAGTGTATCAGGAGTGATAATGGAACTGAGTTCAGAAATCATACACTTGATGACTTCTATCTCTCAAAGGGAATCAAAGGCGTTCAGCATTCCAAGGACTCCGGAACAAAATGGAGTAGTGGAGAGAAAGAACAGGACCCTCATTGAAGCTGCAAGGTCCATGCTGGCTGACTCAGGTTTACCATTGACCTTTTGGGCTGAAGCTGTCAACACAGCTTGTTATGTGCAAAATAGAGTGTTAGTAAATCAGAGGTTGATGAAGACTCCATATGAAGTTCTCCATCATTTGGCTCCACTGATTTCATTTTTCAAAGCATTTGGGTGTCCCTGTTTTATTCTCAACACAAAGGATCAACTCCACAAATTTGATCCTAAGGTGGATGCAGGATACTTTGTTGGTTATTCATCTACTTGCAAAGCATACAGAGTCTTCAACTGCAGAACAAAGATGGTTGAAGAACTCTACATGTTAAGTTTAATGAATCTCCAAAGGACAAGATTCCACAAGTCCTGTGGAGTTATTTGATCTGGACATACTGCAATATGTTCCTTATCAAACTCCTGCTGTTGCTCCTGTCAACAGTTCACCACCTGGTGGTACTGCTGATGATGATGATGATTGCAGTACTCACCTCTTCAGGTTTAGTGATCAGCTGCCTGAGTCAACTAGACCTGATGTTCCTGTAGCGCCAGTAGCACCATCCACAACAATGCTGATGAGATTTCTTCGAATTCAACTCCTTTGAATTACCATCCACTGATTGGTTTCAAGGAAATGATTCACCATCACCATCTGTTGCTGCTGAACCGGCTACAAACACTTGCACAGATCTCAT
This sequence comes from Flaveria trinervia, assembly GCA_025506515.1. NCBI lineage: Eukaryota > Viridiplantae > Streptophyta > Magnoliopsida > Asterales > Asteraceae > Flaveria > Flaveria trinervia. The sequence goes on along the minus strand of CM046442.1, from coordinate 8,779,548 downwards.
TGTGTATCAAGATCTGAAGAATCACCCCATGTCTCAAATCATTGGTGATATCACTGCTGGAGTATCAACAAGAAGTCAATGGTCAAATTTCTGCTTCTATGCTCTCTTCATCAGTCAGCAGAGCCAAAGAATTATCACATTGCTTTAAGGACAATGGATGGGTTGATGCCATGCAGCTTGAGCTTCTTCAGTTCAAGAAACAGCAAGTGTGGGAACTGGTTCCTCTACCTCCAGGTAAGTGTGCAATAGGCACTAAATGGGTGTTTAGGAACAAAACTGATGAAAAATGGGCTTATTGTTAAGAACAAGGCCAGACTGGTTGTTCAGGGGTTTGCACAAGAAGAAGGTATTGATTATGATGAAACCTTTGCCCCTGTAGCCAGACTGGAAGCAATTCGATTGTTTTTAGCTTATGCTGCTTATCAAAAACTTAAAGTCTTTCAAATGGATGTCAAAAGTGCATTTTTGTATGGAAAAGTTAAAGAAGAGGTTTATGTATCAACCTCCAGGCTTTGAGGACAACAACATCCTAATTGGGTGTATAAGCTTGATAAAGCTCTTTATGGGTTAAAACAAGCTCCCAGAGCCTGGTATGAGACATTATCAAACTTTCTTCTGGAAAACAATTTCACTAGAGGCTCCATAGACAAGACTTTATTTATTAAGAAAGCTGGGCAGCATAATCTACTTGTTCAAATTTATGTAGATGACATCATTTTTGCATCCTCTGATCCAAAGTTGTGTGATGCCTTTACAAAGTTGATGCAACAGAAGTTTGAAATGAGTGCCATGGGAGAATTACAGTTCTTTCTGGGGTTGCAAATCAAACAAAAGGATGATGGAATTTTTATTCATCAATCCAAATATACAAAAGATCTTTTACAAAAGTTTGATTTACAAACTGTAAGCCCTGTTCTACTCCCATGAGCAGCACCACACAACTGGATTCAGATCAGAAAGGTAAAGTGGTTGATGAAACACTTTACAGATGTATGATTGGGTCCTTGATGTATTTAACAGCTTCTAGACCAGATATTATGTTTGCTACATGTGTTTGTGCTAGATTTCAGGCTGCACGTAAAGAGTCTCATCTGATTGCAGTCAAGAGGATCTTTAGATATCTGCAAGGCACTCCATCTCTAGGTTTATGGTATTCTACCAACCATTCTGGTAAATTAGTTGCTTTTTCTGACAGTGACTATGCAGGGTGTAAGTTGACCAGGAAATCAACTTCTGGTGGATGCCAATTCCTAGGCAACTGCTTAATTTCTTGGCAGAGCAAGAAACAGACCTCAGTTGCTACATCCACTGCGGAAGCAGAGTACATTGCTGCTGCAAGCTGTACATCTCAGGTACTCTGGCTTCAAAACCAACTTTTGGATTATGGCATTACAGAGACTAAGACTCCATTGTTAATGGATAGTGCTTCAGCTCTTTGCATTGTCAAAAATCCAGTCCAGCACTCTAGGACCAAACATATAGAGATCAGACATCATTTTATAAGAGATTGTTTGAAAAAGGTCTGATTGATCCTAAGTTTGTGCCCAGTGCTGATGAGCTTGCAGACATCTTTACTAAGCCTTTGGATAGTTCAACTTTCCAAACCTGGTGTTAAGGCTTGGTATGCTGCAGCTAGAATAGGTGACAACTACTGATGATCTCAGTAATTCATATTGATGATCATGAGTGCCTGTCACATATAAGTACTGATGAGCTCGTTTTAACCTCAGTAGTTTTATAACCTGAAGGGTAAAAGTTCTCACAAGTACTGAAGTACTTCATCTGTTCTAACTACTGAAGTAGTTACAACTACTGATGTAGTCATAACTACTGAAATCAGTAAAAAAAGATAAGTACTGATGTCCTATGAAACAACTGAAATCAGCCATAAAGACTGATGAATGTGTTGAGGACAGTTTGAAACAGCTGAAAAGCTAAGATTGACGAAAACAGCTGACGAGAACTTTCTCCTCAGTCGTTTGTACCACTGCTGTTTCATTTTAAACAACTGAAGCAAAACCACGTCTTCAGTAGTTTTATAACTACTGATGACTAATACCAAGTCTTCAGTTGTTTACAACAGCTGATGACAAACCACTGTCTTCAGTAGTTTCATAACTACTGATGACAAACACCATGTCCTCAGTTGTTTCAATCACCTGAAGTCAAAACCATGGTCTTCAGTAGTTTTCTAAACTACTGATGCCTAACACCGCGACTTCAGTTGTTTCAACGTCTGAAAGGATAATACCATGTCAACGGTCGTTTAAAACTACTGATGACTAACACCACATCCTTCAGTCATTTCCTCACCCGTACCCTATATATACCCTTAACCTGAGCTCTCCATACTTCATCTTCTTCAAACCTAACGTTCCTCTCCAACAAATTCCATGGCGTCTTTGCAAATTAAACCGCGACACAACTGTGTTGCCTACCTCACAAAATCGCCGATCTGGACTAAGTTCGATAATGCTATCGATCTTATGGTTCAGTCCCCATACAACAAGACATTCCTTCTGAACCCCGTTTTACATAACGAATCCTTGAACCAATTTTGGATGAACGTTAATGTTACTACTGAGGAGAGCAGCACACGATCCCTCCGGTCTGTAGTCAACAACAAAGAAGTAGTGATTACTCCTGCAACAATCCGAAAAATTCTTCACCTGAGTGATGCTACCTCTCCTGCTGGATATCCGAAGGGCACCATAGATCTATCATTTGCTCAGCATGGATATCAAGGTGATCTCAGTGCCACAACCATCATGAAGAAACACTTTAATGACGCTGAGCGCCTGATTCTCACATGGTCAATGTATGTTTGGCCCCTAAGACATCGTCTTGGTATCAAATGTCCACCAAATGGCAGCAGGTATTGTATTCTATCCTTGAGCAACAACCACTGAACTTTTCAGATTTATATTTTCAGAGCTCAAAGATATGGCTCAAAAATTAACTGCCAACCGTTGGATACTCTTATCCACGGTTCATAATGGCCATTATAATAGACCAGCTTAATGCTGAGGGACTTGTTGGCGTGGGAGTCCCTGCTACGGCTGTTTTGCCAGAAGTATACTCCGGCACAAGACCGGACGACGGACACTCAAACTGGCTGCCAAGTGCGAAAACCCACGCAGCTGGAACCCACAGCCACCACCTCCAAATCCAATGTCCCCACCAAACCACCAAAAAGAAACCCAAAAAGGCTACTCAGGGAATTGAGTCCCCTGAGGATGCTCCTGCACAACAAACGCAGGATATATCCACTAGTCCAAACCCCCTAGTGGATACATGACTCCTCCAGCTACAGCCGCTCAGGCTTCCTCTCAACAGGAGCTTGCAGCAACCCAAGGGGCACCTACTTATCTGGGATCTTCCTCACTTGAGGAGATTGCCATTGAAGAGCACCATCCACCCCAGGTGCACACTGCTTCTACCCCTGTACCCCAAACAACCGCCCCTCACAGCCCAACTTTAATAGTTGCTCAAGTGCTGACTCAATTGCACTCCTCAACCCTCCCCAGAACCACTTCTTACTGGGAATGCCTCTACAATTGAGGGGGAGGAACACAGTGTATCTGAGAACCCACAGCACAGGGGTTTACCAATTCTATATCCTGGTGTAGAGAAGGAGATTAGAATATCTAGTGAGGCTGCCACCTCCTCTGACTCAGCACATGACCAAAGTGAGGCTGGTAACATTGCTAAGACCTCCCTAGAGGCAACAGCTGATGATGGACATTGTCCTGAGGCTGGAAGTCCCCAGTACCAAGCACAAGGGGCACATGCACCAACTGGTCTACACCCAGTGCATGTAAATCCTGCACTAAGCAGGAGGTCAGGTGATTCAGTATCAACTGATGATGACCTGAGCTTCTTCTTCGATGTCGTTGCTCACAACACCATTCTAGAGGATGAGGTTAGCAGACTCAAAGAGCTGCTGGCCAAGATGTCTCAGGATGCAAGTCCATCTGCCACCATCATACACCCACAGATGGCACCTTCCCTTGAAGGTTTCCCAAACACTGAGCCACCCCAAAATCAACCACCGCCTCTGCTTCAGGCCCTACTTCTCAGGAACAGAACCTTCCTGAAATAGGTGCTATACTACAAAATTCCCTCCCTCTCATCACCCCCATAATCACTGATATAGTGATCAAAGCCCTTGATGAGAGGCTTTCCTCAACATTACAGCCACTGGTTGATGCTGCTGTCCACAAGACTCTTTCTGCGGTACCAACCCCTTCCTCCAATGCAACCAAAAAGGGGGAGAGTACTGCAGTGAAAGATAGAAAGAGGAAGAGATCTGGGGAAGAGGAAGAACAAGAAAAGCAACCTCTGCTCAACAAGCGAAAGAGAAGTGCTGATGATCAAACTGCTGAAGAAAAATCTTTGGAGGAGCTGGTCAAAGAAGCTGACACACACACAGCCGCTCCATGGATAAAATAATTGACCAACTATTCAGGCAGGGGTTTGACACAGCCACACTGGATAGTGAGATCAGACGGTTAGAGGTACAAGAGATACAAACCCGATGGGCAGGGTACGATGCTCTTGAGAAAGAGAGGTTGGAAATAATGATCCGCTTCATTGCAAAATACTTGGGAAGATCATTAATGGAGATCCGCGCATGGTCCAGGGACAGCATTCTGGCTATAGCCACCAGAATCTGTCTGTCTGAGCAATTCAACAAAGGGATCATTGTGGAAGCCCTTGATGAGGCTGGGGCTGGCAAAAGGTTAGAGATGGCTAAACTTACAAAAGCAAAATTAACTACAAGGATGCTAGATCAACCTTCCCTTCCACTCACTCAAACAGATCCTATCCCTCAAATCTCCCAACCAACCTCTAAGCCAAAATCCAAACATCCTCTCTCTTCAAAACCAATCCCTTCACCAACCAACCATCATCCAGTGATGCACCCCGTAGAAGGAGAAGGGTGCTGAGGATGGAAGAAGAAGCAGAAGAAGAGGATGAGATGATAGTCTGCCACTCTCTGCTGTTCTGAAGCTACCAAAGCCCCAGAGTCAATCCATGATCACACCCGACTCTCAAAGGGAAATGGTCAGAGTAAAGATAGAAGAAGAAGAACAGCAGAAACAGCACGATGAGCAACTGTTGAAGATGTTGACAAGGAATTTCCTCAGTCATCATCTATTCAAGCCATGAAAAGGCATGCTCAAAGGCTGTACACTCTCAGACACACCTTTCAGTATCAGAGGGAGAGAGTGAGAGTATGGCCAGACCCCAGGGTGAGTTCTAGAATCCATAAAAGAACTATCCCACACAGATACAACGGCCAAGTACGAAAAACAATAGAATCTACCATCATGCTGGCCGTTGTAGTCTCACCTTGGGAAATCATTGATGAATTCAAGAAAGCTCACCAAGCAAAGAAGACACCTCAAGCCTTACTAGAAAACAAGATGATTAAGAAGGGGTTGTTATACAAAAAGCTTGAAGACATCCAAAAGAATGAGCTCCAGTTACTCCTTGAAGGCAACCATCCGGATGAATTTGTATACAGGGAGGTAACTACGGTGGAGCTGAAAAATGGCAGGACCATGAAGTACTTATCAGAGTACTATGGTCCAGAGTTCTTCTTCGAAGGAGGAGCTGAAGAACTCTCTCAAGAGGAACAAATTGTTCTGCTTGAGGCCTATGTCCGTGAGTCATACAGACTCATTATGGGGAAGTGAATCTCATGAATGGGATAACAACTCTGTGTCCAGTTCCCCAAAACAGAGTTCCCATTCATACTCTGCCAAACAAATATTTGAGGTTCTTCCCAGGCCGGAGCGTACATGGGTCATCTTCTCTACTGATCAAGAAGGAAAAAGACCAACATTTTTGCCATCAATAAGTGGGAGTTTAAATAAGTTAGAGGTTTTGGCTGCATTGGTTCAGGGGGAGTTTGTTGGACCAAAAGAACCAATGAGCCAAGATCAGAAAACCTCTAAATCCACACGGTATCACAACAACTGCTGAAAGCCTCATCAGTAGTTTGACAAGTGCTGAAGACTTCAACAGCTGAAGATCAAGTGCTGAAGACCTTAACTGCTGAAGAACCAAAGTGCTGAAGTACAACAGCTGAAGAACACAAGTGCTGAAGCTGAAAGACCAAAGTACTGAAGTACAACAGCTGAAGAGTTCACAAGTACTGAAGATCAACAACTGATGTACAAAGTCTGAAGACAAAGACTGAAGACATCAGCTGATGATATCTACTGAAGTCATCAGCTGATGAAACGCCTGAAGGTCAAAGTCTGAAGATCAAGTACTGAAGCCTCAGTAGTTTGTCACAACTGCTGAAGAGTACTTCTTCAGTAGTTGTGATATCAGTAGTTTTATGTTTTATGTTTCAGTAGTTTTGTAAAACGACTGAAGAGCTTGTTCTTCAGTCGTTGTAGTTTCAGTAGTTTTATATTTTGTACTTAACTTGCTGATATGTTCTCAGTAGTTGTGAACATTTCAGTAGTTTGTTAAGATTTAGTTATTTCTGTATTGGATCTGCCAGTTGTCACTTTCCGTGATAACAGCAGTAACTGTTGCACTCTATATAAGGAGTGACAACCTATTGTAATCTTTGAGCGAAATGAGCAATTAAATGGAATGATTGATTTATTCGATTAGAAATATTCTACATCTATAAACATTCCGTGAAATCAGAAATTCATATTCTCTCCCTATAACCGTATGCGATCTTAACGCTTACATATATTGTTTGCTTGCTACAATTTGTCTAATTCGTGTTTGTATTCATTCTGATACATCAAACTTGTGATCACTGTCCTGTCACAAAAGCATGTTGAAACTATGGGTAGTAATCCCCCTGTAGTTTCCAGGACTCTACCAGCTGAAACCACTCAGGTCTCCTCTCAACAAGATCCTGATGCAACCAAAAAAGGCGTTCGAGGAGTTAAAGAAGAGGTTAACTCAAGCTCCTGTATTGTCGTTGCCTGACGGAAGTAAGGATTTGGTGGTCTATTCGGATGCTTCCTACTCGGGGTTGGGATGTGTGTTGATGCAGAGAGGAAAGGTTATAGCCTATGCATCCCAACAACTCAAGGTTCATGACGTTAATAATCCTACTCATGAGTTGGAGCTAGCAGCTGTGGTCTTTGCGTTAAAGATTTGGAGGCACTACCTATACGGGACGAAAGTGCAGCATATTCACCGACCACAAGAGCTTGAAGTACTTCTTCGAGCAGAAAGATATGAACATGAGGCAGAGGAGATAGTTGGAGCTCATAAAGGATTATGATTGCGAGATCCATTACCATCCAGGCAAAGGCAATGTGGTGGCGGACGCCCTTAGCAGAAAAGAGAGGCCCAAGCTGATTCAGGTGAAAGTATATTAGTTGATCATGACCTCGGATGTGATGAAGCAAGTCAAGGAGTTCCAAGATGAGGCATTGAAAGAAGATCATCTTAACTATGAAAAAATGAGAGGTCTGGTCGCAGAGTTGGGTGAAAACACGCTTGGTGTTAGAACTTGATTCGGGAGGATGTGGATTCCTCGTTTTGGGGATCTGCGGGTGAAGATTATGGATGAAGCTCATAAGACTCAATACTCTATTCATCCCGGTGCTACGAAGATGTATTAAGACATAAAGAAAGATTATTGGTGGCCGGGTATGAAACGCGATGTAGCGAAGTATGTGAGTGCTTTACTTATTTACAAGTGAAGTCCAAACACCAGAAGATGTATAGGAAGATCCAGCCTTTGGATATACCGGAGTGAAAGTGGAAATATATCACCATGGACTTTATTAAGAAGCTACCGCGTACCGCGCGAGGGTACGATGCTATATGGGTGATATTGGTCAGAAAGAGTTAGGAAGCATCGAGGTGATCAAGGCTACGACTGAGAAGCTTGAAAAGATCAAGGCCTTCATGAAGGCAGCCAAAGATAGACCGAAGTCGTATGCTGATAAGCGACGTAGACCGATTGAGTTCCAGGTGGGTGACAGGGTTATGTTGAAAGTCTCACCATAGAAAAGTATCATCCGATTCCGAAAATGGGGCAAGTTAAGCCCAAGGTACATAGGGCCTTTCCGAATCATTGCTCGAGTAGGGGAGGTGGTCTGTAGACTAGAGTTACCAGACGAGTTAGTGAAATTCACCCGACATCCCATATGTCTCATCTAAGAAGGTGTTTAGTAGACGGGGAAATGATGGTATCACTAGAAGATATCGAGATAGATAAACGGCTCAATTATGCGGAGCACTCGGTGGTGATCATTGATTGAAAAGTGAAGAGGTTAAGGAATAGGGTGGTTCACCTTATGCGTGTACAGTGGAAGCACAGAAAGGGATCCGAGTCTACGTAGGAGACTGAAGGAGAGATGAGACAACATTACCCATGCCTATTCGAGGAATAACTGGTTTCAGGGACGAAACCTATTTAAGGGGGGTGTACTTGTAACGCCTGGTTATTTCCCTAGAATCCAAAGAAAGAAGAAAAAGGAAGAAAAGAAATAAGGCCCAAGTCGAGGGATCAATTTTCCCAAAACAAAAAAAAGAAAAAATCTTGGGATGAGTGGGTGTATAAAAGGGGCATGGTTGCCCACACCCTTCTCCCATTCATATTCCAATCGGCCAAGAGGGAGGAAGAAGGGAAAAAGGGCAAAACTTTGGGTTTTCGAAAAATTGAGGTGCAAAAGTCGAAGGCAAACGGGTCTACGAGAAACTATACCTGAAAAGGGTTTCAAGGTGAGTTCTAGGACCCCTTTTTTAAACGTTTTCAACTGATTTGGTGCTGGAACACATAGTAAAACCCGTTTTTTAAATGTGTGTGTTTGACCCATGCGTATATGTTTGTGTGTGATGCGAGTGGTGTTTGATTTCGGGCCTGTGTGTGCTTGGATGGGGTGGTGGTATGCATTCCTAAGGTTTAGGATTGTTAATTTGGGCTTAGAATGAGTTTGGAAGGGTTTGGAGGCCGAGAAGTGCAGATTGGGTTTGAGATGAACTGCATTCTGCATCAGCTAGGGCTAGGCGACCGAATGGAGCCTATACAGCCGAAAGGGGTGCGATTGAGGTTCATTCGCATGTGAGACGTGCGAGTGGAGTCCATTCGCTTGTGAGTCGCACGATTGAGGATCAGTCGCATGGGAGTCATGCGACTAAGGGTCCATTCGCCTAAGTGTTCATCCACATTAGTGTTCATCCGCATTTATGCTCATCCGCATTAGTTCCATACGCATAGGACTCATCCGCATTAGTTCCATACGCATAGGACTCATCCGCATTGAGTTCATCCGCATTGGGTCCATTCGCATAAGGCGCATATGCCTGATGTTCATTCGCATGATGTTCAGTCGCATAGGAGGCCCTGGGACTAAAGGGTGCCCATATGCCCAAGTAGGACTTGTGTACCCGAGGGAACATAGTTTATCTACTCAGTTTCGGGGGAAAGTGCAGATGTAAGTTTTGACGTGGAAGGTTCCCGGGAGTTAACGTAAGATGAGTTTTGAGGCCTTAGAGGTTATCTTGGGCATGGATGATGATGATGTATGACGTTGATGTATAATGTTGTATGTTTATGTATGATATGTATGTATGACGCCATGTATGATGATATTGACTTTTTATGATGATGTTCCTTTTATTGTACGTTATCTTCCCACGGCTTTACAATGAATGTTAATGAATGAAATGGAAAGCATTATATAACGTAAAGTGGAAAATAATGAAAGAGGAACATAATGAACAAATGCATACATTAATGAACAAAGAAAGGTAATGAAAGTCTTGCAAGCCTTGTATGTCGAGACACACCCCAATGTAGGGTGTTAGCCCAACGGTGTGTGGGTTAGCTACCCTAGAAGGATGCACATCGGCGTCCGTCTTATGACCGACCATTTGTATGGATCCATTGTTTCTTACCATCGGTATTGTGACCATGGTGTTGTGCACCATGATGGAAGGTCTATGATAGGCTTCGACCCAGTACCAGCTTTATGCATGATGGAAGGGTATAGCACATGACGATGGTACACCTGAATTTTACATTCGGTATTATGGCCACGGTGCTATGCACCATGATGGAAGGTCTATGATAGGCTTCGGCCCAATACCAGCTTTATGCATGACGGAAGGGTAAAATTCATGGTTTTGACGGAATGAAAAGATGTAATGATGAACGAACGACTGAAAGTAAGAACGTATGAATGAACGAAAGTTAATGAACGAATGATGAAAATGATAATGATATTATCTATGTGTAGGTATGATGAATGATCAAATGCAAAATTAACGAACGGTTTTAATGAAAGTAAAGTATGTTTTATTATAAAACTATAACTCACTTAGCAACGCTGACTTTTGTGTGTCTCGAGTTGGCAGGTGATGATATTGAGGATGGCACGGGGCGGCTACTCAACTCTTTTGGGATGGCATTCTTTTGTTTAATGTTTTTGCATTGTAATGCAAATGAACGATGTTTTTGAAATAAACAATTGTATTAACTTGCAAAACCATTTGTAAGGAATGAAAAGTTATTTTAATGTTCCGCTGCAATGTTTATGAATGTTAAATGTAAAATTATATGTTTTATGTTCAAAGATTTACCAGCTGTAACCGTCCCGGGGACGGGGCCTTACAAAGTAATAACTTTATGATTTGTGTTTGTGATTGTCATACAGGGTTGAAAACATATGATCTACTTTCTTTGGCAAAACTGGCCTTCATAATAAATCTATGGCTAATGAACTAGAAATGGTTATTAGAAATCACATCACCTTAACTTTCTAATTGTTTGCGGGTTCTCTTTTATTAGTCTAAGAAATCTACAATAATTGTTACGGTTTTCAAAAATTAATGGTATGTTAAGAAGGAACCTGATCAACTCTCTATTTAACATTAACTTATGTTTTCAAAAATCGTATGTCAAATAGGTCACAAAAGATTAACCTACATTACTAGGGCTTTGATCTAAGTAGTAATGTCTGCCTGATGTGATCCTAGTCACTACGGCGCAGGATAGACAAGAAATCGCGCCAGCTCATCTTTATAAACATTATCATAATTACATTAATTAATATCTTTAACCGCTCCACCAATTCATCACAATTACATAAGTGTAATCTAAATTAGGATAAGAGCCTTACTTTACAGAGGAATCACCAAAAGTCTCAATCTATCTTTTTTCTATTTTTATTTATTGTTATTATGCTTAACTTATTATTTACTAAAACATAAAACTGATAGTCAATTATGAGGGTTGTTGAGTACGCTTAGTGTGTCCACGGATTGATACTCGGTTTTTACCAACACTATATTACCATACGACATGTACACTTGCCTTTTATGTGTGTGGTTTAGTAATAGTAATAACCATTTAAAACTTAATATGTGCTAAGAATCATTATTAAAACATATATACTCTCCGCGCCCGTTAAGTTTTTGGCGCTATTGTCGGGAACACATGTTAGTTTGAAAGATGATTCAAATTTTTGAATATTTTGTTTTATTTAAAAATAAATAAAATAAATAGTTTTATTTTTAATAAAAGTTAGTTTTATTTAAAAAAAATAAAAAAAAATAAAAAAAATATCATCCACATAGTGCTATCATGGTTGAAAACAAAGGACTAAGCTCTAAAGTTAATGGTTATTGGTTAATAGCGAAATCGATGTACCAACTATGTTTTTCTCAGAGGTGATAAACCTTTACCTCATTAAAAACTAAGTGTGGAGAAGGGTCTAGCCAAGACCCGTAATCAAAACATGGCTCTATGTATTTTTTGTCTGTTTATTTTATTTTGTATACTTAGGACTTTAATTTTCTGCTTTAAATAAATTGGTGATGTTTTAGATTAATCCTGATGTATTCCTTTGAGCTCATTCAAAGCGGCTGTGGAAAAAACGAGCACCTGTATTGACTCATCATTTTAGGGGAGTTTTCCTTTGTCTTTCTCTACTTAATATTTATTGTCAACACATTGAGGACAATGTGAAGTTTAAATGTGGGGAAGGGTAATACATGCTTGATACTTTGCTTATAAATAGGTTCAAATTATAATTAAATCTTTTACAAAATGTCACTCTAATTTGTGGAAGTGACACCGGAAACATTTAACAATTTATAAATATACATTTTGAAGAAATAAATAAGCAAATAAAGTAAACCCAAATAATCTTAAAAAAAGTTTTTTGTGATATCTTGAAAAGCAAAAAGAGTGGACGAAAATATTCAAACATGTAAAATAAAACACTCATACCCAATTTCATCCAATGTGTGAGCTTATGTTTAAGCCTTAAACAAACTTTACATTTATACATTTTTACTTTCATTATGGATATATTGAGAGTGCCTTATGTGGCATGTGAATTAGAACTTGTTTTGGGTATGTATTTCATAACCTTATAAGTGTTTCTTGCATAAAAATGATTTAGGCAATTAGGAAAACCTGACATTCATGCCTCTACCATTTTCAAATATCCTTACCCAAACATTGTCCTTATTTAGCCCGTTATACTTAAACGTTTTCATTTTCCATCATCCAAACCCCAAAGCTACTTAACCATAAAGCCTTCAACAATACCCGTTTTCGTTAAAGATATGTTTTGGCTTATTTCAAAAAAAGAAAACTAAAAAAAGAAAAACAAGAAGAAGAAAACTAGTTCCATCATTTTATGGTATTTCAAGATATGTGTGCAAGAAAAGAAAACTGATATGAAAGATGCCTAACGTGTGGGGAACTGGTTTCATATAGGAAAGTGCAACAAAAACCAAACTGAATCCAAGAATTCGACATTCAAATCCGTTGGGTGCAATTAGGCTCCAAGCCGAACGACGTGTAAAAAAGGATAGCTACGTATATCATCGGGTTAAGGAGGAGGTCCGGTTCTTGAAAGTGCAATACGGTCTTGACGATTTGACCATAAACAAGTCCTCAAGTTAGCATATCCCTTCCAGCTTGAGTATTTTATAAGAAACCATTTTGTTGGTTTCCTTTTAGTTTATGAAATAAGCCAAGAGCATTGTTTTTAGCATTTAAGCACTTTTCCCCAAATAATCCATAACTTGAACCCGAGTCAAATTACAACCCATCAAAGACCTAATGATTTATGCAAGTAATACCTAACATAGGTGGAGATTTGATCCCTTACCAAGCATATGATTTCACACGTATTCATACTAGGCAATCAAGCGTATTAGTCATACTTAATCATATGTATGATTCCATATATATAGCTGAGTGTGAGTGCACCTTGCGAGAAGTGTGATTTTTTACATGTTAAAAATATTTAGAAACCACTCTATTGCTTGAAAGGATATCATTCCACATGTGCCTAATTGTTTATATTTGAGTAAACCAAGTTTGCTTATATGGCTTTTAGTGGAGTTGCTATTTTGAGTGATTTTGCTTGAGGACAAGCAAAGTTTAAGTGTGGGGATATTTGATATGATCCAAATTATACATATAAAACACATCAATTTCATATCAATTATTCTAGAAACTGTTACTGAAAATGATGATTTGATACGTAAATTGTTCATATTGTGTTTTCATGCTTGGAAAAGACCATGATGAACAAACAAAGCCTAAATAAGAAAATAAAGAAAACCAAGCTTTGGAATTCAAGCTTGGGGTCGTGCTTCATGAGGCACGCCCCCATACCCAGCCTGAAACACCCTCCATGCCTAAATCAATACACCCCTGTGTTTGTTAGTCTGACAGGACAAAAAGTACGGTTCCCCGACCCGAGGCACGGGAGCATGCCCTAGGAGGCACGGGGTCATGCCCCATCAAAAACACGAGGTCGTGCTCAACAAACTCTGAGCGTACGAGCCAACCAACTTTTTACGTGCATTGTAATAGCACGGGCCCATGCCTTTTAGGCATGGGGTCATGCTTAAACACTCCAGAAAGCCTATAAATAGGACTTTATTTGCAACTTGAAGAGTAGCTTTTCGGAGGTGAAGTGCTGGTGTTCCCTCTCGGGAACCCAACATTGGAGGTTCTTAGAAGGTTTTGGAGGTTCATTCAATACTTAGAAGAATCTTGGGATCGTTTAACATCATCCACAATGGATCACTGGTTTGATTGTTCTAATTGACCGATGATTCATTACTATCTTTTATCTTTTGTTGTTCTGTTTAAGCTCCTTATGAGCTAAACTTTATGTGTTATCCTAATTTAATAAAACTTATGTATTTATGTTGAGCTAATGGTGTGATATATATTATGTTAATGTTATGGTGGTCTTGGAAAACTTTTGATGGGTAGCATATACATTTGAATGGGAAGCTATAACTTTATGATTTGTGATTGTGATTGTCATACACGGTTGAAAACGTATGATAAACTTTCATTGGCGAAACCGGCCTTCATAATAAATCCATGGCTAATGAACTAGCAATGGTTATTAGAAATCATATCACCTTAACTTTCTGATCATTTGTGGGTTCTCTTTTATTAGATTGAGAAATCTACAGTAATTGTTATAGTTTTCTAAAATTAATGGTAGCTTAAGAAGGAACTTGATCAACTCTCTTTTTAGCATTAAGTTATCTTTTCATAAATCGTATGTCAAATAGATCACAAAAGATTCACCTACATTACTAGGGCTTTGATCTAAGTAGTAATGTCAGCCTAACGTGATCCTAGTCACTATGGAGCAGGATAGACGAGAAATCGCGCCAGCTCATCTTTATAAACATCAACATAATTACGTTAATAAATATCTTTAATCACCCCACCAATTCATCACAATTACATAAGTGTAATCTAAATTAGTATAACCGCCTTACTTCACTGAAAGAATCACCAAAAGTCTTAATCTATCTTGTTCTATTTTTATTTATCGTTATTATGTTTAACTTATCATCTTCTAAACCATAAAACTGATAGTCAATTATGAGGGTTGTTGAGTACGCTTAGTGTGTCCACGGATTGATACTCGGTTTTTACCAACACTATATTACCATACGACATGTACACTTGCCTTTTATGTGTGTGGTTTAGTAATAGTAATAACCATTTAAAACTTAATATGTGCTAAGAATCATTATTAAAACATATATACTCTCCGCGCCCGTTAAGTTTTTGGCGCTATTGTCGGGAACACATGTTAGTTTGAAAGATGATTCAAATTTTTGAATATTTTGTTTTATTTAAAAATAAATAAAATAAATAGTTTTATTTTTAATAAAAGTTAGTTTTATTTAAAAAAAATAAAAAAAAATAAAAAAAAATATCATCCACATAGTGCTATCATGGTTGAAAACAAAGGACTAAGCTCTAAAGTTAATGGTTATTGGTTAATAGCGAAATTGATGTACCAACTATGTTTTTCTCAGAGGTGATAAACCTTTACCTCATTAAAAACTAAGTGTGGAGAAGGGTCTAGCCAAGGACCCGTAATCAAAACATGGCTCTATGTATTTTTTGTCTGTTTTTTATTTTGTATACTTAGGACTTTAATTTTCTGCTTTAAATAAATTGGTGATGTTTTAGATTAATCCTGATGTATTCCTTTGAGCTCATTCAAAGCGGCTGTGGAAAAAACGAGCACCTGTATTTGACTCATCATTTTAGGGGAGTTTTCCTTTGTCTTTCTCTACTTAATATTTATTGTCAACACATTGAGGACAATGTGAAGTTTAAATGTGGGGAAGGGTAATACATGCTTGATACTTTGCTTATAAATAGGTTCAAATTATAATTAAATCTTTTACAAAATGTCACTCTAATTTGTGGAAGTGACACCGGAAACATTTAACAATTTATAAATATACATTTTGAAGAAATAAATAAGCAAATAAAGTAAACCCAAATAATCTTAAAAAAAGTTTTTTGTGATATCTTGAAAAGCAAAAAGAGTGGACGAAAATATTCAAACATGTAAAATAAAACACTCATACCCAATTTCATCCAATGTGTGAGCTTATGTTTAAGCCTTAAACAAACTTTACATTTATACATTTTTACTTTCATTATGGATATATTGAGAGTGCCTTATGTGGCATGTGAATTAGAACTTGTTTTGGGTATGTATTTCATAACCTTATAAGTGTTTCTTGCATAAAAATGATTTAGGCAATTAGGAAAACCTGACATTCATGCCTCTACCATTTTCAAATATCCTTACCCAAACATTGTCCTTATTTAGCCCCGTTATACTTAAACGTTTTCATTTTCCATCATCCAAACCCCAAAGCTACTTAACCATAAAGCCTTCAACAATACCCGTTTTCGTTAAAGATATGTTTTGGCTTATTTCAAAAAAAGAAAACTAAAAAAAGAAAAACAAGAAGAAGAAAACTAGTTCCATCATTTTATGGTATTTCAAGATATGTGTGCAAGAAAAGAAAACTGATATGAAAGATGCCCAACGTGTGGGGAACTGGTTTCATATAGGAAAGTGCAACAAAAACCAAACTGAATCCAAGAATTCGACATTCAAATCCGTTGGGTGCAATTAGGCTCCAAGCCGAACGACGTGTAAAAAAGGATAGCTACGTATATCATCGGGTTAAGGAGGAGGTCCGGTTCTTGAAAGTGCAATACGGTCTTGACGATCTGACCATAAACAAGTCCTCAAGTTAGCATATCCCTTCCAGCTTGAGTATTTTATAAGAAACCATTTTGTTGGTTTCCTTTTAGTTTATGAAATAAGCCAAGAGCATTGTTTTTAGCATTTAAGCACTTTTCCCCAAATAATCCATAACTTGAACCCGAGTCAAATTACAACCCATCAAAGACCTAATGATTTATGCAAGTAAATACCTAACATAGGTGGAGATTTGATCCCTTACCAAGCATATGATTTCACACGTATTCATACTAGGCAATCAAGCGTATTAGTCATACTTAATCATATGTATGATTCCATATATATAGCTGAGTGTGAGTGCACCTTGCGAGAAGTGTGATTTTTTACATGTTAAAAATATTTAGAAACCACTCTATTGCTTGAAAGGATATCATTCCACATGTGCCTAATTGTTTATATTTGAGTAAACCAAGTTTGCTTATATGGCTTTTAGTGGAGTTGCTATTTTGAGTGATTTTGCTTGAGGACAAGCAAAGTTTAAGTGTGGGGATATTTGATATGATCCAAATTATACATATAAAACACATCAATTTCATATCAATTATTCTAGAAACTGTTACTGAAAATGATGATTTGATACGTAAATTGTTCATATTGTGTTTTCATGCTTGGAAAAGACCATGATGAACAAACAAAGCCTAAATAAGAAGAAAATAAAGAAAACCAAGCTTTGGAATTCAAGCTTGGGGTCGTGCTTCATGAGGCACGCCCCCATACCCAGCCTGAAACACCCTCCATGCCTAAATCAATACACCCCTGTGTTTGTTAGTCTGACAGGACAAAAAGTACGGTTCCCCGACCCGAGGCACGGGAGCATGCCCTAGGAGGCACGGGGTCATGCCCCATCAAAAACACGAGGTCGTGCTCAACAAACTCTGAGCGTACGAGCCAACCAACTTTTTACGTGCATTGTAATAGCACGGGCCCATGCCTTTTAGGCATGGGGTCATGCTTAAACACTCCAGAAAGCCTATAAATAGGACTTTATTTGCAACTTGAAGAGTAGCTTTTCGGAGGTGAAGTGCTGGTGTTCCCTCTCGGGAACCCAACATTTGGAGGTTCTTAGAAGGTTTTGGAGGTTCATTCAATACTTAGAAGAATCTTGGGATCGTTTAACATCATCCACAATGGATCACTGGTTTGATTGTTCTAATTGACCGATGATTTCATTACTATCTTTTATCTTTTGTTGTTCTGTTTAAGCTCCTTATGAGCTAAACTTTATGTGTTATCCTAATTAATAAAAACTTATGTAATTTATGTTGAGCTAATGGTGTGATATATATTATGTTAATGTTATGGTGGTCTTGGAAAACTTTTGATGGGTAGCATATACATTTGAATGGGAAGCTATAACTTTATGATTTGTGATTGTGATTGTCATACACGGTTGAAAACGTATGATAAACTTTCATTGGCGAAACCGGCCTTCATAATAAATCCATGGCTAATGAACTAGCAATGGTTATTAGAAATCATATCACCTTAACTTTCTGATCATTTGTGGGTTCTCTTTTATTAGATTGAGAAATCTACAGTAATTGTTATAGTTTTCTAAAATTAATGGTAGCTTAAGAAGGAACTTGATCAACTCTCTTTTTAGCATTAAGTTATCTTTTCATAAATCGTATGTCAAATAGATCACAAAAGATTCACCTACATTACTAGGGCTTTGATCTAAGTAGTAATGTCAGCCTAACGTGATCCTAGTCACTATGGAGCAGGATAGACGAGAAATCGCGCCAGCTCATCTTTATAAACATCAACATAATTACGTTATAAATATCTTTAATCACCCCACCAATTCATCACAATTACATAAGTGTAATCTAAATTAGTATAACCGCCTTACTTCACTGAAAGAATCACCAAAAGTCTTAATCTATCTTGTTCTATTTTTATTTATCGTTATTATGTTTAACTTATCATCTTCTAAACCATAAAACTGATAGTCAATTATGAGGGTTGTTGAGTATGCTTAGTGTGTCCACGGATTGATACTCGGTTTTTACCAACACTATATTACCATACGACATGTACACTTGCCTTTTATGTGTGTGGTTTAGTAATAGTAATAACCATTTAAAACTTAATATGTGCTAAGAATCATTATTAAAACATATATACTCTCCGCGCCGTTAAGTTTTTGGCGCTATTGTCGGGAACACATGTTAGTTTGAAAGATGATTCAAATTTTTGAATATTTTGTTTTTTTAAAAATAAATAAAATAAATAGTTTTATTTTTAATAAAAGTTAGTTTTATTTAAAAAAAATAAAAAAAAATAAAAAAAAATATCATCCACATAGTGCTATCATGGTTGAAAACAAAGGACTAAGCTCTAAAGTTAATGGTTATTGGTTAATAGCGAAATCGATGTACCAACTATGTTTTTCTCAGAGGTGATAAACCTTTACCTCATTAAAAACTAAGTGTGGAGAAGGGTCTAGCCAAGGACCCGTAATCAAAACATGGCTCTATGTATTTTTTGTCTGTTTATTTTATTTTGTATACTTAGGACTTTAATTTTCTGCTTTAAATAAATGGTGATGTTTTAGATTAATCCTGATGTATTCCTTTGAGCTCATTCAAAGCGGCTGTGGAAAAAACGAGCACCTGTATTTGACTCATCATTTTAGGGGAGTTTTCCTTTGTCTTTCTCTACTTAATATTTATTGTCAACACATTGAGGACAATGTGAAGTTTAAATGTGGGGAAGGGTAATACATGCTTGATACTTTGCTTATAAATAGGTTCAAATTATAATTAAATCTTTTACAAAATGTCACTCTAATTTGTGGAAGTGACACCGGAAACATTTAACAATTTATAAATATACATTTTGAAGAAATAAATAAGCAAATAAAGTAAACCCAAATAATCTTAAAAAAAGTTTTTTGTGATATCTTGAAAAGCAAAAAGAGTGGACGAAAATATTCAAACATGAAAAATAAAACACTCATACCCAATTTCATCCAATGTGTGAGCTTATGTTTAAGCCTTAAACAAACTTTACATTTATACATTTTTACTTTCATTATGGATATATTGAGAGTGCCTTATGTGGCATGTGAATTAGAACTTGTTTTGGGTATGTATTTCATAACCTTATAAGTGTTTCTTGCATAAAAATGATTTAGGCAATTAGGAAAACCTGACATTCATGCCTCTACCATTTTCAAATATCCTTACCCAAACATTGTCCTTATTTAGCCCCGTTATACTTAAACGTTTTCATTTTCCATCATCCAAACCCCAAAGCTACTTAACCATAAAGCCTTCAACAATACCCGTTTTCGTTAAAGATATGTTTTGGCTTATTTCAAAAAAAGAAAACTAAAAAAAGAAAAACAAGAAGAAGAAAACTAGTTCCATCATTTTATGGTATTTCAAGATATGTGTGCAAGAAAAGAAAACTGATATAAAAGATGCCCAACGTGTGGGGAACTGGTTTCATATAGGAAAGTGCAACAAAAACCAAACTGAATCCAAGAATTCGACATTCAAATCCGTTGGGTGCAATTAGGCTCCAAGCCGAACGACGTGTAAAAAAGGATAGCTACGTATATCATCGGGTTAAGGAGGAGGTCCGGTTCTTGAAAGTGCAATACGGTCTTGACGATTTGACCATAAACAAGTCCTCAAGTTAGCATATCCCTTCCAGCTTGAGTATTTTATAAGAAACCATTTTGTTGGTTTCCTTTTAGTTTATGAAATAAGCCAAGAGCATTGTTTTTAGCATTTAAGCACTTTTCCCCAAATAATCCATAACTTGAACCCGAGTCAAATTACAACCCATCAAAGACCTAATGATTTATGCAAGTAAATACCTAACATAGGTGGAGATTTGATCCCTTACCAAGCATATGATTTCACACGTATTCATACTAGGCAATCAAGCGTATTAGTCATACTTAATCATATGTATGATTCCATATATATAGCTGAGTGTGAGTGCACCTTGCGAGAAGTGTGATTTTTTACATGTTAAAAATATTTAGAAACCACTCTATTGCTTGAAAGGATATCATTCCACATGTGCCTAATTGTTTATATTTGAGTAAACCAAGTTTGCTTATATGGCTTTTAGTGGAGTTGCTATTTTGAGTGATTTTGCTTGAGGACAAGCAAAGTTTAAGTGTGGGGATATTTGATATGATCCAAATTATACATATAAAACACATCAATTTCATATCAATTATTCTAGAAACTGTTACTGAAAATGATGATTTGATACGTAAATTGTTCATATTGTGTTTTCATGCTTGGAAAAGACCATGATGAACAAACAAAGCCTAAATAAGAAGAAAATAAAGAAAACCAAGCTTTGGAATTCAAGCTTGGGGTCGTGCTTCATGAGGCACGCCCCCATACCCAGCCTGAAACACCCTCCATGCCTAAATCAATACACCCCTGTGTTTGTTAGTCTGACAGGACAAAAAGTACGGTTCCCCGACCCGAGGCACGGGAGCATGCCCTAGGAGGCACGGGGTCATGCCCCATCAAAAACACGAGGTCGTGCTCAACAAACTCTGAGCGTACGAGCCAACCAACTTTTTAGTGCATTGTAATAGCACGGGCCCATGCCTTTTAGGCATGGTACATGCTTAAACACTCCAGAAAGCTATAAATAGGACTTTATTTGCAACTTGAAGAGTAGCTTTTCGGAGGTGAAGTGCTGGTGTTCCCGCTCGGGAACCCAACATTTGGAGGTTCTTAGAAGGTTTTGGAGGTTCATTCAATACTTAGAAGAATCTTGGGATCGTTTAACATCATCCACAATGGATCACTGGTTGATTGTTCTAATTGACCGATGATTTCATTACTATCTTTTATCTTTTGTTGTTCTGTTAAGCTCCTTATGAGCTAAACTTTATGTGTTATCCTAATTTAATAAAACTTATGTAATTTATGTTGAGCTAATGGTGTGATATATATTTGTTGGACCAAAAGAACCAATGAGCCAAGATCAGAAAACCTCTAAGTCCCACACGGTATCACAACAACTGCTGAAAGCCTCATCAGTAGTTTGACAAGTGCTGAAGACTTCAACAGCTGAAGATCAAGTGCTGAAGACCTTAACTGCTGAAGAACCAAGTGCTGAAGTACAACAGCTGAAGAACACAAGTGCTGAAGCTGAAAGACCAAAGTACTGAAGAACAACAGCTGAAGAGTTCACAAGTGCTGAAGATCAACAACTGATGTACAAAGTCTGAAGACAAAGACTGAAGACATCAGCTGATGATATCTACTGAAGTCATCAGCTGATGAAACGCCTGAAGGTCAAAGTCTGAAGATCAAGTACTGAAGCCTCAGTAGTTGTCACAACTGCTGAAGAGTCTTCTTCAGTAGTTGTGATATCAGTAGTTTTATTTTCTTTGTCTCAGTAGTTTTGTAAAACGACTGAAGAGCTTGTTCTTCAGTCGTTGTAGTTTCAGTAGTTTATATTTTGTACTTAACTTGCTGATATGTTCTCAGTAGTTGTGAACATTTCAGTAGTTTGTTAAGAATTAGTTATTTCTGTATTGGATCTGCCAGTTGTCACTTTCCGTGATAACAGCAGTGACTGTTGCACTCTATATAAGGAGTGACAACCCATTGTAATCAGTGAGCGATATGAGCAATTGAATGGAATGATTGATTGATTCGATTAGAAATATTCTACATCTATAAACATTCCTAGAAATCAGAAATTCATATTCTCTCCCTATAACCGTATGCGATCTTAACGTTTACATATATTGTTTGCTTGCTACAATTTGTCTAATTCGTGTTTGTATTCCGCTGCTTTATATTCTGATACATCAAACTTGTGATCATGATCCTGTCAAATGGTATCAGAGCAGGTTAATCATTGATCGATCTAATAATGATCATTGAAACTGCTATTCAAGATCCAAGTTTGATTGAATTAGCTTTTGTTTTTGCAAGAAACGGTTATAGAGATTGAATTTTTCTGTATTTCTGCTCATTCATCCTGAGATCTTTCTTGGTTCTCATTGAGTTTGTTGTGGTTGTCTAAAACTTCTTTTTAAACTTGAACTCAACATTTTTGAACTGAAAATGACCACTCCCTCCAATGATCCTCACAATACTGGTTCCTCAACCAAGCCTCCTATGCTGGTTAGGAATGAGTATAACATATGGCAAAGACGTATGCTCCATCACCTGTCTGTTAACAGCGCAGGGTGTTGGACATCTGTGGTACATGGTCCACACAAGCCTATGGTGAATAACCCGGAAACCAATCAAATGGTTCCGAAGAGGAGGGAGCAATACTCAGATGAGGATAAAAAGTTGCTTGAGATTGATGCAAAAGCCCATGGAATTCTGGCCATGGCTTTGCCCAATGAAATCTATTCTGGGCTAATGCATCATGAAACTGCCCATGACCTCTGGATTGCTTTGAAAGAACAATTGGAGGAACAGATGAGGTCTTGGCAAATAATAGAGAAATTCTTGCCCAACAATATGAGACATTCTCTCATAGAAAGGGTGAGACACACTCAACAATATGAGCGGTTTTCTTGTTTGATCTCTGAACTAAAAATGGTCAAACTTGAATACACCAATATTCAGATGAATAACAGATTTCTCAGATCACTGCCTGAGAGATGGGACACATATACTATTGTTACGCTCCAGTGCAAGTTTGGATAAACTATCTCTCACCCAACTCCATGGGAAATTGCTCACTTTTGAGAGAGAGATAGAACAGAAGAGAAAGCTGTCTTCATCTGGAAAGCTCACTGAAGACTTTATTCAAGGCAACACTGCCTTGGTGGGTCATGAGTCAGAATATGCTGCATCTGAATGCCAGTATGATGAGCATATTAATTCTCTTCGAGCACTTCTAATTCTGCATGTAAGTGTTGATGGTCAGTTTACTGGAGGTAATAATGACAATTTATGTTTCATTATGGATGATCTCAAGGGGATTGCTGATGATGACTTAGAAGAGATGGATATTTTGAGCCAAATGGCCTTGATAAATATCAGATCTCAGAAGTTCTACAAAAGAACTGGAAGAAAATTCCCAGGACTCTCTGGCAAAACAAAGTTGGTTTTGACAAGAGCAAGTTGAGGTGTCACAAATGCCAACGGCTTGGACACTTTGCAAGAGAGTGTAGATCAACTGGATCAAACTCTACTGCACCCTTTGTGACTTTTCCTGGCAACAGTCAACAAAATAGAGGGCAACATCCTGTCACATCTAGTCATCATCCTCAAAACAATCTCGGCATATTTTGTTCCTCAGGGTCAAATGCCTTATCAGTACCCTTGTTATTACATGCCACAGTCAAGTCAAGTTCAAGTTCCTATGACACCACAACCTCATGCATTACCAGAACCTCAGCCTTCCCTATCTCATCAACAACCTTCATCTCAACAACACAGCGTCTTCACCCCAGGAGTTGTTGACTGGAGCAGTTTACCAGATGACTTGTCTGGTCATGATCAACTGTTCTCAGGTGCTGGTCAACATGGTGGTGACAGTCCCTTTGGGAATCTAGCTCTTATGGCTTTGGAGTCTGCTGAACTTCATCTTCCAATGCCTCTACACCACAGGTATCACAGGTATCCTCTGAGGCAAAAGCCAAATTATGTTCTGAACAATGCATAGCAGCATTTGCTTATTAGAGAAGCAAATGTAGCTTTAATTAATAAGAACATTGAGCTAGAACAAGTAATTTCCAAAAACAAAGCTGAGTTTGAGTTTGTGCTCAAAGATAAAAATGATGAGGTTTATAAACTGAATTGCAAAATAATTGATGATAAGGCTAGAGAAGATGTACTTCTAGAGAAGTACAAAGATCTCAAAGAAACCCTTGCAGTTACCCAGGTCGAGTGTGATAGAGGGTACAATCATGCAAAGGTTTTGAAATGCTTCTTAGTAAGCAATCTGCTTCAAATGTGAAGTTTGGAATTGGTTACAATCACACTGCTCCACCTACAGATTTTACCCCAAGAGCAGAGGTAGAGTCTGATGGTGAGAGTGATAACCAATCCATCAAGTCATGTGATCTACCTTCTGATACAGCACAATCAGAAGTAGCAGTCAGTATCAAGTCCTCCTTGAACTATCAGCTGATGTTGATGGTTCAAATGCTGACATTCACATGATCAATAAGATGATCAACTCAGGAGTCAATCCTGAAGGTCCTGAAAAGACTGGAGAGCAGGATTCAACTCATGAAGTTCAAACTTCAACTGCTGTCAGTACTGAACAGAAGAAAACTGGCAGTAGAAAGAGTTTGGAGACTACTAAAGATGCTGTCAAGAAAGCAACCAATGCTTCCAAAGCATTGAAGAACAAGTCTTCTGTTGCTTCACCATCTTTAGTTGATGATCAACCTAAGATGAAGAAGAAACCATGTGAAGTATGTGGTTTGTTCAATCATCTTACAGATGATTGTTGGTACAAAAGAGGTTCCAAACTCAAACAAAAGGAAGAAATTAATGAGAAAATGGTTAAAAATGAAAACGGAGTTTGAGACCACATTTGTATCAGCAACATCAAATCCTGTAACCTTAAGTCCTTAAAGTAATCCAAAAAGGAAGGAGTTAAACAGGTGACAGCTGAGGGGTGCTCAAAAGAAGGTGCAACATAGGACCTTATCTAACTCCACTAGCAATGTGTCTGATGAGCTGAAAGCTTTATCACAAAATCAGACACAGCTGGTGATGATGGTACAACATCTGTTGGGTAGAGTTAACCAACTAGATTCTCCTATGTTGATACCACAGAAAAGGAGGTCTAAGCCAAAGGACTCCTCTTCTGCACCATCTTCTTCCTCTCAGGCTGTTGTTACAAATAAACATGCTAGTTTACCATCTATTGATGAGACCAGGCCCAAAAACAAAAAGGTTTGGGTCTCTAAAACTAACTGATTGTTTATTATTGCAGGGTTCTTCAACATGCCAAAATAGCATCTGGTATGTAGACAGTGGGGGATCCATGCACATGACTGGGAACATCTCTCTTCTTCATGACTACTCTCAAGGAAAGAAGGGATTTGTCTCTTTTGGCAATGATGCTAGGGGTTACATCATCGGTAAGGGCTTTGTCTCCAATGGAGAAATCAAATTTGATGATGTTAATCATGTGGAAAATCTCAAGTACAACCTCTTGAGTGTCAGTCAAATGTGTGATAAAGGCCATGTTGCCCTTTTCACAAGACAAAACTGTAGGATTCTGTCATCCAAAGTTTTGCCCTTGATTGACAAGGTATTGGATGATCACACTCTCCTGAAAGCCAACAGGACAGGAAGAGTGTATGCCTTAGATCTCTCTAAGAAGATAGATCTCAAAGGTAATCCTTGCCTATTTTCCAAAGCCTCTTTCCAAGAATCTAAACTATGGCACAGGAGGCTTGGTCATGTTAATCTCAAAAACATGAATCAGCTTAGCCACAATAGTTTAGTCAGAGGCTTACCAATAAAGGAGTTCCACTGTGATGAAACTTGCACTGCTTGTTTAAAAGGAAAACAACACAAGGTCTCATTTCCTCCTATTGAAGTGTCCAAGTCCACTGCCTGCTTGCAATTACTGCATATGGATCTATTTGGTCCTGTGAGAGTAATGAGCATGGCAAAGAAGAAATACTGTCTGGTAATTGTGGATGATTACTCCAGATTTGTATGGACTTTCTTTCTACATTCAAAGGATGAGGCTGCTTAGAAGATTATCCACTTTGTGCTGTACATTGAGAAGCAGTATTCCCTTCCAGTCAAGTGTATTAGGAGTGATAATGGAACTGAGTTCAGAAATCATACACTTGATGACTTCTATCTCTCAAAGGAATCAAAAGGCAGTTCAGCATTCCAAGGACTCCGGAACCAAAATGGAGTAGTGGAGAGAAAGAACAGGACCCTCATTGAAGCTGCAAGGTCCATGCTGGCTGACTCAGGTTTACCATTGACCTTTTGGGCTGAAGCTGTCAACACAGCTTGTTATGTGCAAAATAGAGTGTTAGTAAATCAGAGGTTGATGAAGACTCCATATGAAGTTCTCCATCATTTGGCTCCACTGATTTCATTTTTCAAAGCATTTGGGGTGTCCTGTTTTATTCTCAACACAAAGGATCAACTCCACAAATTTGATCCTAAGGTGGATGCAGGATACTTTGTTGGTTATTCATCTACTTGCAAAGCATACAGAGTCTTCAACTGCAGAACAAAGATGGTTGAAGAAACTCTACATGTTAAGTTTAATGAATCTCAAAGGACAAGATTCCACAAAGTCCTGTGGAGTTATTTGATCTGGACATACTGCAATATGTTCCTTATCAAACTCCTGCTGTTGCTCCTGTCAACAGTTCACCACCTGGTGGTACTGCTGATGATGATGATGATTGCAGTACTCACCTCTTCAGGTTTAGTGATCAGCTGCCTGAGTCAAACTAGACCTGATGTTCCTGTAGCGCCAGTAGCACCATCCACAACAAATGCTGATGAGATTTCTTCGAATTCAACTTCCTTTGAATTACCATCCACTGATTGGTTTCAAGGAAATGATTCACCATCACCATCTGTTGCTACTGAACCGGCTACAAACACTTGCACAGATCTCATTGTGTATCAAGATCTGAAGAATCACCCCATGTCTCAAATCATTGGTGATATCACTGCTGGAGTATCAACAAGAAGTCAATTGTCAAATTTCTGCTTCTATGCTCTCTTCATCAGTCAGCAAGAGCCAAAGAATTATCACATTGCTTTAAAGGACAATGGATGGGTTGATGCCATGCAGCTTGAGCTTCTTCAGTTCAAGAAACAGCAAGTGTGGGAACTGGTTCCTCTACCTCCAGGTAAGTGTGCAATAGGCACTAAATGGGTGTTTAGGAACAAAACTGATGAAAATGGGCTTATTGTTAAGAACAAGGCCAGACTGGTTGTTCAGGGGTTTGCACAAGAAGAAGGTATTGATTATGATGAAACCTTTGCCCCTGTAGCCAGACTGGAAGCAATTCGATTGTTTTTAGCTTATGCTGCTTATCAAAAACTTAAAGTCTTTCAAATGGATGTCAAAAGTGCATTTTTGTATGGAAAAGTTAAAGAAGAGGTTTATGTATGTCAACCTCAGGCTTTGAGGACAACAAACATCCTAATTGGGGTGTATAAGCTTGATAAAGCTCTTTATGGGTTAAAACAAGCTCCCAGAGCCTGGTATGAGACATTATCAAACTTTCTTCTGGAAAACAATTTCACTAGAGGCTCCATAGACAAGACTTTATATTAAGAAAGCTGGGCAGCATAATCTACTTGTTCAAATTTATGTAGATGATATTATTTTTGCATCCTTGATCCAAAGTTGTGTGATGCCTTTACAAAGTTGATGCAACAGAAGTTTGAAATGAGTGCCATGGGAGAATTACAGTTCTTTCTGGGGTTGCAAATCAAACAAAAGGCTGATGGAATTTTTATTCATCAATCCAAATATACAAAAGATCTTTTGCAAAAGTTTGATTTACAAAATTGTAAGCCCTGTTCTACTCCCATGAGCAGCACACACACAACTGGACTCAGATCAGAAAGGTAAAGTGGTTGATGAAACACTTTACAGATGTATGATTGGGTCCTTGATGTATTTAACAGCCTCTAGACCAGATATTATGTTTACTACATGTGTTTGTGCTAGATTTCAGGCTGCACCTAAAGAGTCTCATCTGATTGCAGTCAAGAGGATCTTTAGATATCTGCAAGGCACTCCATCTCTAGGTTTATGGTACTCTACCAGACATTCTGGTAAATTAGTTGCTTTTTCTGACAGTGACTATGCAGGGTGTAAGTTGACCAGGAAATCAACTCTGGTGGATGTCAATTCCTAGGCAACTGCTTAATTTCTTGGCAAAGCAAGAAACAGACCTCAGTTGCTACATCCACTGCGGAAGCAGAGTACATTGCTGCTGCAAGCTGTACATCTCAGGTACTCTGGCTTCAAAACCAACTTTGGATTATGGCATTACAGAGACTAAGACTCCATTGTTTGATGGATAGTGCTTCAGCTCTTTGCATTGTCAAAAATCCAGTCCAGCACTCTAGGACCAAACATATAGAGATCAGACACCATTTTATAAGAGACTGTTTTGAAAAAGGTCTGATTGATCCTAAGTTTGTGCCCAGTGCTGATGAGCTTGCAGACATTTTTACTAAGCCTTTGGATAGTTCAACTTTCCAAAACCTGGTGTTAAGGCTTGGTATGCTGCAGCTAGAATAGGTGACAACTACTGATGATCTCAGTAATTCATATTGATGATCATGAGTGCCTGTCACATATAAGTACTGATGAGCTCTTCTAACCTCGTAGTTTTTATAACTACTGAAGGCTAAAAGTTCTCACAAGTACTGAAGTACTTCATCTGCTCTAAACTACTGAAGTAGTTACAACTACTGATGTAGTCATAACTACTGAAATCAGTAAAAACAGATAAGTACTGATGTCCTATGAAACAACTGAAATCAGCCATAAAGACTGATGAATGTGTTGAGGATAGTTTGAAACAGCTGAAAAGCTAAGAATTGACGAAAACAGCTGAAGAAACTTTCCCTTCAGTCGTTTGTACCACTGCTGTTTCATTTTAAACAATTGAAGCAAAACCACGTCTTCAGCAGTTCTATAACTACTGATGACCAATACCAAGTCTTCAGTTGTTTACAACAGCTGATGACAAAACCACTGTCTTCAGTAGTTTCATAACTACTGATGACAAACACCATGTCCTCAGTTGTTTCAATCACCTGAAGTCAAAACCACGGTCTTCAGTAGTTTTCTAAACTACTGATGCCTAACACCGCGACTTCAGCTGTTTCAACGTCTGAAAGGATAATACCATGTCAACGGTCGTTTAAAACTACTGATGACTAACACCACATCCTTCAGTCGTTTCCTCACCCGTACCCTATAAATACCCTATAAAGCTCCATGCTCTCCATCTTATTTCTTCAAACCTAACGTTCCTCTCCAAAACACTTCCATGGCGTCTATGCAAATTAAACCGCGACACAACTGTGTTGCCTACCTCACAAAATCGCCGATCTGGACTAAGTTCGATACTGCTATCGATCTTATGGTTCAGTCCCAATACAACAAGGCATTCCTTCTGAACCCCGTTTTACATGCCGAATCCTTGAACCAATTTTGGATGAACGTTAATGTTACTACTGAGGAGAGCAACACACGATCCCTCCGGTCGGTCGTCAACAACAAAGAAGTAGTGATTACTCCTGCAACAATCCGTAAAATTCTTCAACTGAGTGATGCTACCTCTCCTGCTGGATATCCGAAGGGCACCATAGATCTCTCATTTGCTCGGCATGGATATCAAGGTGATCTCAGTGCCACCACCATCATGAAGAAACACTTTAATGACGCTGAGCGCCTGATCTTTCACATGGTCAATGTATGTTTGGCCCCTAAGACATCGTCTTGGGATCAAATGTCCACCAAATGGCAGCAGGTAATGTATTCTATCCTTGAGCAACAACCACTGAATTTTTCAGAATTAATATTTTCAGAGTTCAAAGATATGGCTCAAAAACTAACTGCCAACCGTTGGATACTCTATCCACGGTTCATAATGGCCATTATAATAGACCAGCTTAATGCTGAGGGACTTGTTGGCTTGGGAGTCCCTGCTACGGCTGTTTTGCCAGAAGTATACTCCCGGCACAACTCCGACGGACACTCAAACTGGCTGCCAAGCTGCGAAAACCCACGCAGCTGGAACCCACAGCCACCACCTCCAAATCCAATGTCCCCACCAAACCCACCAAAAGAAACCCAAAATGGCTACTCAGGGAATTGAGTCCCCTGAGGATGCTCCTGCACCACAAACGCAGGATATCTCCACTAGTCCAAACCCCCTAGTGGATACATGACTCCTCCAGACACGCGTCAGGCTTCTCTCAACAGGAGCCTTGCAGCAACCCAAGGGGCACCTACTTATCTGGGATCTTCCTCACTTGAGGAGATTGCCATTGAAGAGCACCATCCACCCCAGGTGCACACTGCTTCTACCCCTGTACCCCAAACAAACCCCCCCTCACAGCCCAACTTTAATAGTTGCTCAAGTGCTGACTCAATTGCACTCCTCCCCCTCCCCAGAAACCACTTATTACTGGGAATACCTCTACAATTGAGGGGGAGGAACACAGTGCACTTGAGAACCCACAGCACAGGGGTTTCCCAATCTATCTCCTGGTGTAGAGAAGGAGCTTAGAATATCTAGTGAGGCTGCCACCTCCTCTGACTCAGCACATGACCAGAGTGAGGCTGGTAACATTGCTAAGACCTCCCTAGAGGCAACAGCTGATGATGGACATTGTCCTGAGGCTGGAAGTCCCCAGTACCAAGCACAAGGGGCACATGCACCAACTGGTCTACACCCAGCGCACGTAAATCCTGCTCTAAGCAGGAGGTCAGGTGATTCAGTATCAACTGATGATGACCTGAGCTTCTTCTTCGATGTAGTTGCTCAAACACCATTCTAGAGGATGAGGTTAGCAGACTCAAAGAGCTGCTGGCCAAGATGTCTCAGGATGCAAGTCCATCTGCCACCATCATACACCCACAGATGGCACCTTCCCTTGAAGGTTTCCCAAACACAGAGCCACCCCAAAATCAACCACCCGCCTCTGCTTCAGGCCCTACTTCTCAGGAACAGAACCCTCCTGAGCAAATAGGTGCTATCCTCCGAAACTCCCTCCCTCTCATCACCCCATAATCACTGATATAGTGATCAAAGCCCTTGATGAGAGGCTTTCCTCAACATTACAGCCCCTGGTTGATGCTGCTGTCCACAAGACTCTTTCTGCGGTACCAACCCCTTCCTCCAATGCAACCAAAAAGGGGAAGGGTACTGCAGTGAAAGATAGAAAGAGGAAGAGATCTGAGGAAGAGGAGGAGGAAGAGAAAAGCAACCTCTGCTCACGTACAAGCGAAAGAGAAGTGCTGATGATCATACTGCTGAAGAAAAATCCTTGGAGGAGCTGGTCAAAGAAGCTGACACCACACACAGCCGCTCCATGGATAAAATAATTGAACAACTATTCAGGCAGGGGTTTGACACAGCCACACTGGACAGTGAGATCAGAAGGTTAGAGGTACAAGAGATACAAACCCGATGGGCAGGGTACGATGCTCTTGAGAAAGAGAGGTTGGAAATAATGATCCGCTTTATTGCAAAATACTTGGGAAGATCATTAATGGAGATCCGCGCATGGTCCAGGGACAGCATTCTGGCTATAGCCACCAGAATCTGTCTGTCTGAGCAATTCAACAAAGGGATCATTGTGGAAGCCCTTGATGAGGCTGGGGCT
Organism: Flaveria trinervia; assembly: GCA_025506515.1. Lineage (NCBI taxonomy): Eukaryota > Viridiplantae > Streptophyta > Magnoliopsida > Asterales > Asteraceae > Flaveria > Flaveria trinervia. Next base: position 8,747,657 of record CM046442.1, on the reverse strand, counting down.
GGCAAAAGGTTAGAGATGGCTAAACTTACAAAAGCAAAATTAACTACAAGGATGCTAGATCAACCTTCCCTTCCACCCACTCAGACAGATCCTATCCCTCAAATCTCCCAACCAACCTCTAAGCCAAAATCCAAACATCCTCTCTCTTCAAAACCAATCCCTTCACCAACCCAACCATCATCCAGTGATGTACCCGTAGAAGGAGAAGGGTGCTGAGGATGGAAGAAGAAGCAGAAGAAGAGGATGAAGATGATAGTCTGCCACTCTCTGCTGTTCTAAAGCTACCAAAACCCCAGAGTCAATCCATGATCACACCTGACTCTCAAAGGGAAATGGTCAGAGTCAAGATAGAAGAAGAAGAACAGCAGAAACAGCACGATGAGCAACTGTTGAAGATGGTTGACAAGGAATTTCCTCAGTCATCATCTATTCAAGCCATGAAAGGCATGCTCAAAGGCTGTACACTCTCAGACACACCTTTCAGTATCAGAAGGAGAGAGTGAGAGTATGGCCAGACCCCGGGTGAGTTCTAGAATCCATAAAAGAACTATCCCCACAGATACAACGGCCAAGTACGAAAAACAATAGAATCTACCATCATGTTGGCCGTTGTAGTCTCACCTTGGGAAATCATTGATGAATTCAAGAAAGCTCACCAAGCAAAGAAGACACCTCAAGCCTTACTAGAAAACAAGATGATTAAGAAGGGTGTTATACAAAAAGCTTGAAGACATCCAAAAGAATGAGCTCCAGTTACTCTTGAAGGCAACCATCCTGATGAATTTGTATACAGGGAGGTAACTACGGTGGAGTTGAAAAATGGCAGGACCATGAAGTACTTATCAGAGTACTATGGTCCAGAGTTCTTCTTCAAAGGAGGAGCTGAAGAACTCTCTCAAGAGGAACAAATTGTTCTCTTGAGGCCTATGTTCGTGAGTCGTACAGACTCATTATGGGGAAGTGAATCTCATGAATGGGATAACAACTCTGTGTCCAATTCCCCAAAACAGAGTTCCCATTCATACTCTGCCAAACAAATATTTGAGGTTCTTCCCAGGCCGGAGCGTACATGGGTCATCTTCTCTACTGATCAAGAAGGAAAAAGACCAACATTTTTGCCATCAATAAGTGGGAGTATAAATAAGTTAGAGGTTTTGGCTGCATTGGTTCAGGGGGAGTTTGTTGGACCAAAAGAACCAATGAGCCAAGATCAGAAAACCTCTAAGTCCCACACGGTATCACAACAACTGCTGAAAGCCTCATCAGTAGTTTGACAAGTGCTGAAGACTTCAACAGCTGAAGATCAAGTGCTGAAGACCTTAACTGCTGAAGAACCAAAGTGCTGAAGTACAACAGCTGACGAACACAAGTGCTGAAGCTGAAAGACCAAAGTACTGAAGAACAACAGCTGAAGAGTTCACAAGTGCTGAAGATCAACAACTGATGTACAAAGTCTGAAGACAAAGACTGAAGACATCAGCTGATGATATCTACTGAAGTCATCAGCTGATGAAACGCCTGAAGGTCAAAGTCTGAAGATCAAGTACTGAAGCCTCAGTAGTTTGTCACAACTGCTGAAGAGTACTTCTTCAGTAGTTGTGATATCAGTAGTTTTATTTTCTTTGTCTCAGTAGTTTTGTAAAACGACTGAAGAGCTTGTTCTTCAGTCGTTGTAGTTTCAGTAGTTTTATATTTTGTACTTAACTTGCTGATATGTTCTCAGTAGTTGTGAACATTTCAGTAGTTTGTTAAGAATTAGTTATTTCTGTATTGGATCTGCCAGTTGTCACTTTCCGTGATAACAGCAGTGACTGTTGCACTCTATATAAGGAGTGACAACCCATTGTAATCAGTGAGCGATATGAGCAATTGAATGGATGATTGATTGATTCGATTAGAAATATTCTACATCTATAAACATTCCTAGAAATCAGAAATTCATATTCTCTCCTATAACCGTATGCGATCTTAACGTTACATATATTGTTTGCTTGCTACAATTTGTCTAATTCGTGTTTGTATTCCGCTGCTTTATATCTGATACATCAAACTTGTGATCACTGATCTGTCAATATTATGTTAATGTTATGGTGGTCTTGGAAAACTTTTGATGGGTAGCATATACATTTGAATGGGAAGCTATAACTTATGATTTGTGATTGTGATTGTCATACACGGTTGAAAACGTATGATAAACTTTCATTGGCGAAACCGGCCTTCATAATAAATCCATGGCTAATGAACTAGCAATGGTTATTAGAAATCATATCACCTTAACTTTCTGATCATTTGTGGTTCTCTTTTATTAGATTGAGAAATCTACAGTAATTGTTATAGTTTTCTAAAATTAATGGTAGCTTAAGAAGGAACTTGATCAACTCTCTTTTAGCATTAAGTTATCTTTTCATAAATCGTATGTCAAATAGATCACAAAAGATTCACCTACATTACTAGGGCTTTGATCTAAGTAGTAATGTCAGCCTAACGTGATCCTAGTCACTATGGAGCAGGATAGACGAGAAATCGCGCCAGCTCATCTTTATAAACATCACATAATTACGTTAATAATATCTTTAATCACCACCAATTCATCACAATTACATAAGTGTAATCTAAATTAATAACCGCCTTACTCACTGAAAAATCACCAAAAGTCTAATCTATCTTGTTCTATTTTTATTTATCGTTATTATGTTTACTTATCATCTTCTAAACCATAAAACTGATAGTCAATTATGAGGGTTGTTGAGTACGCTTAGTGTGTCCACGGATTGATACTCGGTTTTTACCAACACTATATTACCATACGACATGTACACTTGCCTTTTATGTGTGTGGTTTAGTAATAGTAATAACCATTTAAAACTTAATATGTGCTAAGAATCATTATTAAAACATATATACTCTCCGCGCCCGTTAAGTTTTTGGCGCTATTGTCGGGAACACATGTTAGTTTGAAAGATGATTCAAATTTTTGAATATTTTGTTTTATTTAAAAATAATAAAATAAATAGTTTTATTTTTAATAAAAGTTAGTTTTATTTAAAAAATAAAAAAAAATAAAAAAAAATATCATCCACATAGTGCTATCATGGTTGAAAACAAAGGACTAAGCTCTAAAGTTAATGGTTATTGGTTAATAGCGAAATCGATGTACCAACTATGTTTTTCTCAGAGGTGATAAACTTTACCTCATTAAAAACTAAGTGTGGAGAAGGGTCTAGCCAAGGACCCGTAATCAAAACATGGCTCTATGTATTTTTTGTCTGTTTATTTTATTTTGTATACTTAGGACTTTAATTTTCTGCTTTAAATAAATTGGTGATGTTTTAGATTAATCCTGATGTATTCCTTTGAGCTCATTCAAAGCGGCTGTGGAAAAAACGAGCACCTGTATTTGACTCATCATTTTAGGGGAGTTTTCCTTTGTCTTTCTCTACTTAATATTTATTGTCAACACATTGAGGACAATGTGAAGTTTAAATGTGGGGAAGGGTAATACATGCTTGATAACTTTGCTTATAAATAGGTTCAAATTATAATTAAATCTTTTACAAAATGTCACTCTAATTTGTGGATGACACCGGAAACATTTAACAATTTATAAATATACATTTTGAGAAAATAAATAAGCAAATAAAGTAAACCCAATAATCTTAAAAAAAGTTTTTTGTGATATCTTGAAAAGCAAAAAGAGTGGACGAAAATATTCAAACATGTAAAATAAAACACTCATACCCAATTTCATCCAATGTGTGAGCTTATGTTTAAGCCTTAACAAACTTTACATTTATACATTTTTACTTTCATTATGGATATATTGAGAGTGCCTTATGTGGCATGTGAATTAGAACTTGTTTTGGGTATGTATTTCATAACCTTATAAGTGTTTCTTGCATAAAAATGATTTAGGCAATTAGGAAACCTGACATTCATGCCTCTACCATTTTCAAATATCCTTACCCAAACATTGTCCTTATTTAGCCCCGTTATACTTAAACGTTTTCATTTTCCATCATCCAAACCCCAAAGCTACTTACCCATAAAGCCTTCAACAATACCCGTTTTCGTTAAAGATATGTTTTGGCTTATTTCAAAAAAGAAAACTAAAAAAGAAAACAAGAAGAAGAAAACTAGTTCCATCATTTTATGGTATTTCAAGATATGTGTGCAAGAAAAGAAAACTGATATAAAAGATGCCCAACGTGTGGGGAACTGGTTTCATATAGGAAAGTGCAACAAAAACCAAACTGAATCCAAGAATTCGACATTCAAATCCGTTGGGTGCAATTAGGCTCCAAGCCGAACGACGTGTAAAAAGGATAGCTACGTATATCATCGGGTAAGGAGAGGTCCGTTCTTGAAAGTGCAATACGGTCTTGACGATTTGACCATAAACAAGTCCTCAAGTTAGCATATCCCTTCCAGCTTGAGTATTTTATAAGAAACCATTTTGTTGGTTTCCTTTTAGTTTATGAAATAAGCCAAGAGCATTGTTTTTAGCATTTAAGCACTTTTCCCCAAATAATCCATAACTTGAACCCGAGTCAAATTACAACCCATCAAAGACCTAAGATTTATGCAAGTAAATACCTAACATAGGTGGAGATTTGATCCCTTACCAAGCATATGATTTCACACGTATTCATACTAGGCAATCAAGCGTATTAGTCATACTTAATCATATGTATGATTCCATATATATAGCTGAGTGTGAGTGCACCTTGCGAGAAGTGTGATTTTTTACATGTTAAAAATATTTAGAAACCACTCTATTGCTTGAAAGGATATCATTCCACATGTGCCTAATTGTTTATATTGAGTAAACCAAGTTTGCTTATATGGCTTTTAGTGGAGTTGCTATTTTGAGTGATTTTGCTTGAGGACAAGCAAAGTTTAAGTGTGGGGATATTTGATATGATCCAAATTATACATATAAAACACATCAATTTCATATCAATTATTCTAGAAACTGTTACTGAAAATGATGATTTGATACGTAAATTGTTCATATTGTGTTTTCATGCTTGGAAAAGACCATGATGAACAAACAAAGCCTAAATAAGAAGAAAATAAAGAAAACCAAGCTTTGGATTCAAGCTTGGGGTCGTGCTTCATGAGGCACGCCCCCATACCCAGCCTGAAACACCCTCCATGCCTAAATCAATACACCCCTGTGTTTGTTAGTCTGACAGGACAAAAAGTACGGTTCCCCGACCCGAGGCACGGGAGCATGCCCTAGGAGGCACGGGGTCATGCCCCATCAAAACACGAGGTCGTGCTCAACAAACTCTGAGCGTACGAGCCAACCAACTTTTTACGTGCATTGTAATAGCACGGGCCCATGCCTTTTAGGCATGGGGTCATGCTTAAACACTCCAGAAAGCCTATAAATAGGACTTTATTTGCAACTTGAAGAGTAGCTTTTCGGAGGTGAAGTGCTGGTGTTCCCGCTCGGAACCCAACATTTGGAGGTTCTTAGAAGGTTTTGGAGGTTCATTCAATACTTAGAAGAATCTTGGGATCGTTTAACATCATCCACAATGGATCACTGGTTTGATTGTTCTAATTGACCGATGATTTCATTACTATCTTTTATCTTTTGTTGTTCTGTTTAAGCTCCTTATGAGCTAAACTTTATGTGTTATCCTAATTTAATAAAACTTATGTAATTTATGTTGAGCTAATGGTGTGATATATATTTGTTAATGTTATGGTGGTCTTGGAAACTTTTGATGGGTAGCATATACATTTGAATGGGAAGCTATAACTTTATGATTTGTGATTGTGATTGTCATACACGATTGAAAACGTATGATAAACTTTCATTGGCGAAACCGGCCTTCATAATAAATCCATGGCTAATGACTAGCAATGGTTATTAGAAATCATATCACCTTAACTTTCTGATCATTTGTGTTCTCTTTTATTAGATTGAGAAATCTACAGTAATTGTTATAGTTTTCTAAAATTAATGGTAGCTTAAGAAGGAACTTGATCAACTCTCTTTTTAGCATTAAGTATCTTTTCATAACGTATGTCAAATAGATCACAAAAGATTCACCTACATTACTAGGGCTTTGATCTAAGTAGTAATGTCAGCCTAACGTGATCCTAGTCACTATGGAGCAGGATAGACGAGAAATCGCGCCAGCTCATCTTTATAAACATCAACATAATTACGTTAATAAATATCTTTAATCACCCCACCAATTCATCACAATTACATAAGTGTAATCTAAATTAGTATAACCGCCTTACTTCACTGAAAGAATCACCAAAAGTCTTAATCTATCTTGTTCTATTTTTATTTATCGTTATTATGTTTAACTTATCATCTTCTAAACCATAAAACTGATAGTCAATTATGAGGGTTGTTGAGTACGCTTAGTGTGTCCACGGATTGATACTCGGTTTTTACCAACACTATATTACCATACGACATGTACACTGCCTTTTATGTGTGTGGTTTAGTAATAGTAATAACCATTTAAAACTTAATATGTGCTAAGAATCATTATAAAACATATATACTCTCCGCGCCCGTTAAGTTTTTTGCGCTATTGTCGGGAACACATGTTAGTTTGAAGATGATTCAAATTTTTGAATATTTTGTTTTATTTAAAAATAAATAAAATAAATAGTTTTATTTTTAATAAAAGTTAGTTTTATTTAAAAAAAATAAAAAAAAATAAAAAAAATATCATCCACATAGTGCTATCATGGTTGAAAACAAAGGACTAAGCTCTAAAGTTAATGGTTATTGGTTAATAGCGAAATCGATGTACCAACTATGTTTTTCTCAGAGGTGATAAACCTTACCTCATTAAAAACTAAGTGTGGAGAAGGGTCTAGCCAAGGACCCGTAATCAAAACATGGCTCTATTATTTTTGTCTGTTTATTTTATTTTGTATACTTAGGACTTTAATTTTCTGCTTTAAATAAATTGGTGATGTTTTAGATTAATCCTGATGTATTCCTTTGAGCTCATTCAAAGCGGCTGTGGAAAAAACGAGCACCTGTATTTGACTCATCATTTTAGGGGAGTTTTCCTTGTCTTTCTCTACTTAATATTTATTGTCAACACCTTGAGGACAATGTGAAGTTTAAATGTGGGGAAGGGTAATACATGCTTGATACTTTGCTTATAAATAGGTTCAATTATAATTAAATCTTTTACAAAATGTCACTCTAATTTGTGGAAATGACACCGGAAACATTTAACAATTTATAAATATACATTTTGAAGAAATAAATAAGCAAATAAAGTAACCCAAATAATCTTAAAAAAAGTTTTTTGTGATATCTTGAAAAGCAAAAAGAGTGGACGAAAATATTCAAACATGAAAAATAAACACTCATACCCAATTTCATCCAATGTGTGAGCTTATGTTTAAGCCTTAAACAAACTTTACATTTATGCATTTTTACTTTCATTATGGATATATTGAGAGTGCCTTATGCTGTGAATTAGAACTTGTTTTGGGTATGTATTTCATAACCTTATAGTTTTCTTGCATAAAAATGATTTAGGCAGTTAGGAAAACCTGACATTCATGCCTCTACCATTTTCAAATATCCTTACCCAAACATTGTCCTTATTTAGCCTCGTTATACTTAAACGTTTTCATTTTCCATCATCCAAACCCCAAAGCTACTTAACCATAAAGCCTTCAACAATACCCGTTTTCGTTAAAGATATGTTTTGGCTTATTTCAAAAAAGAAAACTAAAAAAAAAAAACAAGAAGAAGAAAACTAGTTCCATCATTTTATGGTATTTCAAGATATGTGTGCAAGAAAAGAAAACTGATATGAAAGATGCCCAACGTGTGGGGAACTGGTTTCATATAGGAAAGTGCAACAAAAACCAAACTGAATCCAAGAATTCGACATTCAAATCCGTTGGGTGCAATTAGGCTCCAAGCCGAACGACGTGTAAAAAAGGATAGCTACGTATATCATCGGGTTAAGGAGGAGGTCCGGTTCTTGAAAGTGCAATACGTCTTGACGATCTGACCATAAACAAGTCCTCAAGTTAGCATATCCCTTCCAGCTTGAGTATTTTATAAAACCATTTTGTTGGTTTCCTTTTAGTTTATGAAATAAGCCAAGAGCATTGTTTTTAGCATTTAAGCACTTTTCCCCAAATATCCATAACTTGAACCCGAGTCAAATTACAACCCATCAAAGACCTAATGATTTATGCAAGTAAATACCTAACATAGGTGGAGATTGATCCCTTACCAAGCATATGATTTCACACGTATTCATACTAGGCAATCAAGCGTATTAGTCATACTTAATCATATGTATGATTCCATATATATAGCTGAGTGTGAGTGCACCTTGCGAGAAGTGTGATTTTTTACATGTTAAAAATATTTAGAAACCACTCTATTGCTTGAAAGGATATCATTCCACATGTGCCTAATTGTTTATATTTGAGTAAACCAAGTTTGCTTATATGGCTTTTAGTGAGTTGCTATTTTGAGTGATTTTGCTTGAGGACAAGCAAAGTTTAAGTGTGGGATATTTGATATGATCCAAATTATACATATAAAACACATCAATTTCATATCAATTATTCTAGAAACTGTTACTGAAAATGATGATTTGATACGTAAATTGTTCATATTGTGTTTTCATGCTTGGAAAAGACCATGATGACAAACAAAGCCTAAATAAGAAGAAAATAAAGAAAACCAAGCTTGGAATTCAAGCTTGGGTCGTGCTTCATGAGGCACGCCCCCATACCCAGCCTGAAACACCCTCCATGCCTAAATCAATACACCCCTGTGTTTGTTAGTCTGACAGGACAAAAAGTACGGTTCCCCGACCCGAGCACGGGAGCATGCCCTAGGAGGCACGGGGTCATGCCCCATCAAAACACGAGGTCGTGCACAAACTTTTGAGCGTACGAGCCAACCAACTTTTTACGTGCATTGTAATAGCACGGGCCCATGCCTTTTAGGCATGGGGTCATGCTTAAACACTCCAAAAGCCTATAAATAGGACTTTATTTGCAACTTGAAGAGTAGCTTTTCGGAGGTGAAGTGCTGTGTGTTCCGCTCGGGAACCCAACATTTGGAGGTTCTTAGAAGGTTTTGGAGGTTCATTCAATACTTAGAAGAATCTTGGGATCGTTTAACATCATCCACAATGGATCACTGGTTTGATTGTTCTAATTGACCGATGATTTCATTACTATCTTTTATCTTTTGTTGTTCTGTTTAAGCTCCTTATGAGCTAAACTTTATGTTTATCCTAATTTAATAAAACTTATGTATTTATGTGAGCTAATGTGTGGATATATATTATGTTAATGTTATGGTGGTCTTGGAAAACTTTTGATGGGTAGCATATACATTTGAATGGGAAGCTATAACTTTATGATTTGTGATTGTGATTGTCATACACGGTTGAAAACGTATGATAAACTTTCATTGGCGAAACCGGCCTTCATAATAAATCATGGCTAATGAACTAGCAATGGTTTTAGAAATCATATCACCTTAACTTTCTGATCATTGTGGGTTCTCTTTTATTAGATTGAGAAATCTACAGTAATTGTTATAGTTTTCTAAAATTAATGGTAGCTTAAGAAGGAACTTGATCAACCTCTTTTTTAGCATTAAGTTATCTTTTCATAAATCGTATGTCAAATAGATCACAAAAGATTCACCTACATTACTAGGGCTTTGATCTAAGTAGTAATGTCAGCCTAACGTGATCCTAGTCACTATGGAGCAGGATAGACGAGAAATCGCGCCAGCTCATCTTTATAAACATCAACATAATTACGTTAATAAATATCTTTAATCACCCCACCAATTCATCACAATTACATAAGTGTAATCTAAATTAGTATAACCGCCTTACTTCACTGAAAGAATCACCAAAAGTCTTAATCTATCTTGTTCTATTTTTATTTATCGTTATTATGTTTAACTTATCATCTTCTAAACCATAAACTGATAGTCAATTATGAGGGTTGTTGAGTACGCTTAGTGTGTCCACGACGGATTGATACTCGGTTTTTACCAACACTATATTACCATACGACATGTACACTTGCCTTTTTGTGTGTGGTTTAGTAATAGTAATAACCATTTAAAACTTAATATGTGCTAAGAATCATTATTAAAACATTATACTCTCCGCGCCCGTTAAGTTTTTGGCGCTATTGTCGGGAACACATGTTAGTTTGAAAGATGATTCAATTTTTGAATTTTTTGTTATTTAAAAATAAATAAAATAAATAGTTTTATTTTTAATAAAAGTTAGTTTTATTTAAAAAAATAAAAAAAATAAAAAAAAATATCATCCACATAGTGCTATCATGGTTGAAAACAAAGGACTAAGCTCTAAAGTTAATGGTATTGGTTAATAGCGATTGATGTACCAACTATGTTTTTCTCAGAGGTGATACCTTTACCTCATTAAAAACTAAGTGTGGAGAAGGGTCTAGCCAAGGACCCGTAATCAAAACATGGCTCTATGTTTTTTTGTCTGTTTATTTTATTTTGTATACTTAGGACTTTAATTTTCTGCTTTAAATAAATTGGTGATGTTTTAGATTAATCCTGATGTATTCCTTGGATCATTCAAAGCGGCTGTGGAAAAAACGAGCACCTATATTTGACTCATCATTTTAGGTGAGTTTTCCTTTGTCTTTCTCTACTTAATATTTATTGTCAACACATTGAGGATAATGTGAAGTTTAAATGTGGGAAGGTAATACATGCTTGAACTGCTTAAATACTTATAAATAGGTTCAAATTATAATTAAATCTTTTACAAAATGTCACTCTAATTTGTGGAAATGACACCGGAACATTTAACAATTATAAATATACATTTTGAAGAAATAAATAAGCAAATATAAATAAACCCAAATAATCTTAAAAAAAGTTTTTTGTGATATCTTGAAAAGCAAAAGAGTTACGAAAAATATTCAAAATAAAATAAAACACTCATACCCAATTTCATCCAATGTGTGAGCTTATGTTAAGCCTTAAACAAACTTTACATTTATGCATTTTTACTTTCATTATATATATGAGAGTGCCTATGTGGCATGTGAATTAGAACTTGTTTTGGGTATGTATTTCATACCCTTATAAGTGTTTCTTGCATAAAATGATTTAGGCAATTAAAAACCTGACATTCATGCCTCCACCATTTTCAAATATCCTTACCCAAACATTGTCCTTATTTAGCCTCGTTATACTTAAACGTTTTCATTTTCCATCATCCAAACCCCAAAGCTACTTAACCATAAAGCCTTCAACAATACCCGTTTTCGTTAAAGATATGTTTTGGCTTATTTCAAAAAAAGAAAACTAAAAAAGAAAAACAAGAAGAAGAAACTAGTTCCATCATTTTATGGTATTTCAAGATATGTGTGCAAGAAAAGAAAACTGATATGAAAGATGCCCACGTGTGGGGAACTGGTTTCATATAGGAAAGTGCAACAAAAACCAAACTGAATCCAGAATTCGACATTCAAATCCGTTGGGTGGCAATTAGGCTCCAAGCCGAACGACGTGTAAAAAAGGATAGCTACGTATGTCATCGGGTTAAGGAGGAGGTCCGGTTCTTGAAAGTGCAATACGGTCTTGACGATCTGACCATAAACAAGTCCTCAAGTTAGCATATCCCTTCCAGCTTGAGTATTTTATAAGAAACCATTTTGTTGGTTTCCTTTTAGTTTATGAAATAAGCCAAGAGCATTGTTTTTAGCATTTAAGCACTTTTCCCCAAATAATCCATAACTTGAACCCGAGTCAAATTACAACCCATCAAAGACCTAATGATTTATGCAAGTAAATACCTAACATAGGTGGAGATTTGATCCCTTACCAAGCATATGATTTCACACGTATTCATACTAGGCAATCAAGCGTATTAGTCATACTTAATCATATGTATGATTCCATATATAAGCTGAGTGTGAGTGCACCTTGCGAGAAGTGTGATTTTTTACATGTTAAAAATATTTAGAAACCACTCTATTGCTTGAAAGGATATCATTCCACATGTGCCTAATTGTTTATATTTGAGTAAACCAAGTTTGCTTATATGGCTTTTAGTGGAGTTGCTATTTTGAGTGATTTTGCTTGAGGACAAGCAAAGTTTAAGTGTGGGGATATTTGATATGATCCAAATTATACATAAAACACATCAATTTCATATCAATTATTCTAGAAACTGTTACTGAAAATGATGATTTGATACGTAAATTGTTCATATTGTGTTTTCATGCTTGGAAAAGACCATGATGAACAAACAAAGCCTAAATAAGAAGAAATAAAGAAAACCAAGCTTTGGAATTCAAGCTTGGGGTCGTGCTTCATGAGGCACGCCCCCATACCCAGCCTGAAACACCCTCCATGCCTAAATCAATACACCCCTGTGTTTGTTAGTCTGACAGGACAAAAAGTACGGTTCCCCGACCCGAGGCACGGGAGCATGCCCTAGGAGGCACGGGTCATGCCCCATCAAAAACACGAGGTCGTGCTCAACAAACTCTGAGCGTACGAGCCAACCAACTTTTTACGTGCATTGTAATAGCACGGGCCCATGCCTTTTAGGCATGGGGTCATGCTTAAACACTCCAGAAAGCCTATAAATAGGACTTTATTTGCAACTTGAAGAGTAGCTTTTCGGAGGTGAAGTGCTGGTGTTCCCTCTCGGGAACCCAACATTTGGAGGTTCTTAGAAGGTTTTGGAGGTTCATTCAATACTTAGAAGAATCTTGGGATCGTTTAACATCATCCACAATGGATCACTGGTTTGATTGTTCTAATTGACCGATGATTTCATTACTATCTTTTATCTTTTGTTGTTCTGTTTAAGCTCCTTATGAGCTAAACTTTATGTGTTATCCTAATTTAATAAAACTTATGTAATTTATGTTGAGCTAATGGTGTGATATATATTATGTTAATGTTATGGTGGTCTTGGAAAACTTTTGATGGGTAGCATATACATTTGAATGGGAAGCTATAACTTTATGATTTGTGATTGTGATTGTCATACACGGTTGAAAACGTATGATAAACTTTCATTGGCGAAACCGCCTTCATAATAAATCCATGGCTAATGAACTAGCAATGGTTATTAGAAATCATATCACCTTAACTTTCTGATCATTTGTGGGTTCTCTTTTATTAGATTGAGAATCTACAGTAATTGTTATAGTTTTTCTAAATTAATGGTAGCTTAAGAGGAACTTGATCAACTCTCTTTTTAGCATTATTATCTTTTCATAAATCGTATGTCAAATAGATCACAAAAGATTCACCTACATTACTAGGGCTTTGATCTAAGTAGTAATGTCAGCCTAACGTGATCCTAGTCACTATGGAGCAGGATAGACGAGAAATCGCGCCAGCTCATCTTTATAAACATCAACATAATTACGTTAATATATCTTTAATCACCCCACCACATTCATCACAATTACATAAGTGTAATCTAAATTAGTATAACCGCCTTACTTCACTGAAAGAATCACCAAAAGTCTTAATCTATCTTGTTCTATTTTTATTTATCGTTATTATGTTTAACTTATCATCTTCTAAACCATAAAACTGATAGTCAATTATGAGGGTTGTTGAGTATGCTTAGTGTGTCCACGGATTGATACTCGGTTTTTACCAACACTATATTACCATACGACATGTACACTTGCCTTTTATGTGTGTGGTTTAGTAATAGTAATAACCATTTAAAACTTAATATGTGCTAAGAATCATTATTAAAACATATATACTCTCCGCGCCCGTTAAGTTTTTGGCGCTATTGTCGGGAACACATGTTAGTTTGAAAGATGATTCAAATTTTTGAATATTTTGTTTTATTTAAAAATAAATAAAATAAATAGTTTTATTTTTAATAAAAGTTAGTTTTATTTAAAAAAAATAAAAAAAATAAAAAAAATATCATCCACATAGTGCTATCATGGTTGAAAACAAAGGACTAAGCTCTAAGTTAATGGTTATTGGTTAATAGCGAAATCGATGTACCAACTATGTTTTTCTCAGAGGTGATAAACCTTTACCTCATTAAAAACTAAGTGTGGAGAAGGGTCTAGCCAAGGACCCTAATCAAAACATGGCTCTATGTATTTTTTGTCTGTTTATTTTATTTTGTATACTTAGGACTTTAATTTTCTGCTTTAAATAAATTGGTGATGTTTTAGATTAATCCTGATGTATTCCTTTGAGCTCATTCAAAGCGGCTGTGGAAAAAACGAGCACCTGTATTTGACTCATCATTTTAGGGGAGTTTTCCTTTGTCTTTCTCTACTTAATATTTATTGTCAACACATTGAGGACTCAATGTGAAGTTTAAATGTGGGGAAGGGTAATACATGCCTGATACTTTGCTTATAAATAGGTTCAAATTATAATTAAATCTTTTACAAAATGTCACTCTAATTTGTGGAAGTGACACCGGAAACATTTAACAATTTATAAATATACATTTTGAAGAAATAAATAAGCAAATAAAGTAAACCCAAATAATCTTAAAAAAGTTTTTTGTGATATCTTGAAAAGCAAAAAGAGTGGACGAAAATATTCAAACATGTAAAATAAAACACTCATACCCATTTCATCCAATGTGTGAGCTTATGTTTAAGCCTTAAACAAACTTTACATTTATACATTTTTACTTTCATTATGGATATATTGAGAGTGCCTTATGTGGCATGTGAATTAGAACTTGTTTTGGGTATGTATTTCATAACCTTATAAGTGTTTCTTGCATAAAATGATTTAGGCAATTAGGAAAACCTGACATTCATGCCTCTACCATTTTCAAATATCCTTACCCAAACATTGTCCTTATTTAGCCCCGTTATACTTAAACGTTTTCATTTTCCATCATCCAAACCCCAAAGCTACTTAACCATAAAGCCTTCAACAATACCCGTTTTCGTTAAAGATATGTTTTGGCTTATTTCAAAAAAAAAAAACTAAAAAAAGAAAAACAAGAAGAAAACTAGTTCCATCATTTTATGGTATTTCAAGATATGTGTGCAAGAAAAGAAAACTGATATAAAAGATGCCCAACGTGGGGGACTGGTTTCATATAGGAAAGTGCAACAAAACCAACTGAATCCAAGAATTCGACAGTCAAATCCGTTGGGTGCAATTAGGCTCCAAGCCGAACGACGTGTAAAAAAGGATAGCTACGTATATCATCGGGTTAAGGAGGAGGTCCGGTTCTTGAAAGTGCAATACGGTCTTGACGATTTGACCATAAACAAGTCCTCAAGTTAGCATATCCCTTCCAGCTTGAGTATTTTATAAGAAACCATTTTGTTGGTTTCCTTTTAGTTTATGAAATAAGCCAAGAGCATTGTTTTTAGCATTTAAGCACTTTTCCCCAAATAATCCATAACTTGAACCCGAGTCAAATTACACCCATCAAAGACCTAATGATTTGCAAGTAAATACCTAACATAGGTGGAGATTTGATCCCTTACCAAGCATATGATTTCACACGTATTCATACTAGCAATCAAGCGTATTAGTCATACTTAATAATCACATGTATGATTCCATATATATAGCTGAGTGTGAGTGCACCTTGCGAGAAGTGTGATTTTTTACATGTTAAAAATAGAAACCACTCTATTGCTTGAAAGGATATCATTCCACATGTGCCTAATTTTTTATATTTGAGTAAACCAAGTTTGCTTATATGGCTTTTAGTGGAGTTGCTATTTTGAGTGATTTTGCTTGAGGACAAGCAAAGTTTAAGTGTGGGGATATTTGATATGATCCAAATTATACATATAAAACACATCAATTTCATATCAACTATTCTAGAAACTGTTACTGAAAATGATGATTTGATACGTAAATTGTTCATATTGTGTTTTCATGCTTGGAAAAGACCATGATGAACAAACAAAGCCTAAATAAGAAGAAAATAAAGAAAACCAAGCTTTGGAATTCAAGCTTGGGGTCGTGCTTCATGAGGCACGCCCCCATACTCAGCCTGAAACACCCTCCATGCCTAAATCAATACACCCCTGTGTTTGTTAGTCTGACAGGACAAAAAGTACGGTTCCCCGACCCGAGGCACGGAGCATGCCCTAGGAGGCACGGGGTCATGCCCCATCAAAAACACGAGGTCGTGCTCAACAAACTCTGAGCGTACGAGCCAACCAACTTTTTACGTGCATTGTAATAGCACGGGCCCATGCCTTTTAGGCATGGGGTCATGCTTAAAACTCCAGAAAGCCTATAAATAGGACTTTATTTGCAACTTGAAGAGTAGCTTTTCGGAGGTGAAGTGCTGGTGTTCCCTCTCGGGAACCCAATATTTGGAGGTTCTTAGAAGGTTTTGGAGGTTCATTCAATACTTAGAAGAATCTTGGGATCGTTTAACATCATCCACAATGGATCACATGGTTTGATTGTTCTAATTGACCGATGATTTCATTACTATCTTTTATCTTTTGTTGTTCTGTTTAAGCTCCTTATGAGCTAAACTTTATGTTTATCCTAATTTAATAAAACTTATGTAATTTATGTTGAGCTAATGGTGTGATATATATTATGTTAATGTTATGGTGGTCTTGGAAAACTTTGATATGGTAGCATATACATTTGAATGGGAAGCTATAACTTTATGATTTGTGATTGTGATTGTCATACACGGTTGAAAACGTATGATAAACTTTCATTGGCGAAACCGGCCTTCATAATAAATCCATGGCTAATGAACTAGCAATGGTTATTAGAAATCATATCACCTTAACTTTCTGATCATTTGTGGGTTCTCTTTTATTAGATTGAGAAATCTACAGTAATTGTTATAGTTTTCTAAAATTAATGGTAGCTTAAGAAGGAACTTGATCAACTCTCTTTTTAGCATTAAGTTATCTTTTCATAAATCGTATGTCAAATAGATCACAAAAGATTCACCTACATTACTAGGGCTTTGATCTAAGTAGTAATGTCAGCCTAACGTGATCCTAGTCACTATGGAGCAGGATAGACGAGAAATCGCGCCAGCTCATCTTTATAAACATCAACATAATTACGTTAATAAATATCTTTAATCACCCCACCAATTCATCACAATTACATAAGTGTAATCTAAATTAGTATAACCGCCTTACTTCACTGAAAGAATCACCAAAAGTCTTAATCTATCTTGTTCTATTTTTATTTATCGTTATTATGTTTAACTTATCATCTTCTAAACCATAAACTGATAGTCAATTATGAGGGTTGTTGAGTACGCTTAGTGTGTCCACGGATTGATACTCGGTTTTTACCAACACTATATTACCATACGACATGTACACTTGCCTTTTATGTGTGTGGTTTAGTAATAGTAATAACCATTTAAAACTTAATATGTGCTAAGAATCATTATTAAACATATATACTCTCCGCGCCCGTTAAGTTTTTGGCGCTATTTTCGGGAACACATGTTAGTTTGAAAGATGATTCAAATTTTTGAATATTTTGTTTTATTTAAAAATAAATAAAATAAATAGTTTTATTTTTAATAAAAGTTAGTTTTATTTAAAAAAAAAAACAAATAAAAAAAATATCATCCACATAGTGCTATGATGTTGAAAACAAAGGACTAAGCTCTAAAGTTAATGGTTATTGGTTAATAGCGAAATCGATGTACCAACTATGTTTTTCTCAGAGGTGATAACCTTTACCTCATTAAAAACTAAGTGTGGAGAAGGGTCTAGCCAAGGACCCGTAATCAAACATGGCTCTATGTATTTTTTGTCTGTTTATTTTATTTTGTATACTTAGGACTTTAATTTTCTGCTTTAAATAAATTGGTGATGTTTTAGATTAATCCTGATGTATTCCTTTGAGCTCATTCAAAGCGGCTGTGGAAAAAACGAGCACCTGTATTTGACTCATCATTTTAGGGGAGTTTTCCTTTGTCTTTCTCTACTTAATATTTATTGTCAACACATTGAGGACAATGTGAAGTTTAAATGTGGGGAAGGGTAATACATGCTTGATACTTTGCTTATAAATAGGTTCAAATTATAATTAAATCTTTTACAAAATGTCACTCTAATTGTGGAAATGACACCGGAAACATTTAACAATTTATAAATATACATTTTGAAGAAATAAATAAGCAAATAAAGTAAACCCAAATAATCTTAAAAAAAGTTTTTTGTGATATCTTGAAAAGCAAAAAGATGGACGAAAATATTCAAACATGTAAAATAAAACACTCATACCCAATTTCATCCAATGTGTGAGCTTATGTTTAAGCCTTAAACAAACTTTACATTTATGCATTTTACTTTCATTATGGATATATTGAGAGTGCCTTATGTGGCATGTGAATTAGAACTTGTTTTGGGTATGTATTTCATAACCTTATAAGTGTTTCTTGCATAAAATGATTTAGGCAATTAGGAAAACTTGACATTCATGCCTCTGCCATTTTCAAATATCCTTACCCAAACATTGTCCTTATTTAGCCTCGTTATACTTAAACGTTTTCATTTTCCATCATCCAAACCCCAAAGCTACTTAACCATAAATCCTTCAACAATACCCGTTTTCGTTAAAGATATGTTTTGGCTTATTTCAAAAAAAGAAAACTAAAAAAAGAAAAACAAGAAGAAGAAAACTAGTTCCATCATTTTATGGTATTTCAAGATATGTGTGCAAGAAAAGAAAACTGATATGAAAGATGCCCAACGTGTGGGGAACTGGTTTCATAGGAAAGTGCAACAAAAACCAAACTGAATCCAAGAATTCGACATTCAAATCTCTTGGGTGCAATTAGGCTCCAAGCCGAACGACGTGTAAAAAGGATAGCTACGTATATCATCGGGTTAAGGAGGAGGTCCGGTTCTTGAAAGTGCAATACGTCTTGACGATCTGACCATAAACAAGTCCTCAAGTTAGCATATCCCTTCCAGCTTGAGTATTTTATAAGAAACCATTTTGTTGGTTTCCTTTTAGTTTATGAAATAAGCCAAGAGCATTGTTTTTAGCATTTAAGCACTTTTCCCCAAATAATCCATAACTTGAACCCGAGTCAAATTACAACCCATCAAAGACCTAATGATTTATGCAAGTAAATACCTAACATAGGTGGAGATTTGATCCCTTACCAAGCATATGATTTCACACGTATTCATACTAGGCAATCAAGCGTATTAGTCATACTTAATCATATGTATGATTCCATATATATAGCTGAGTGTGAGTGCACCTTGCGAGAAGTGTGATTTTTTACATGTTAAAAATATTTAGAAACCACTCTATTGCTGGAAAGGATATCATTCCACATGTGCCTAATTGTTATATTTGAGTAAACCAAGTTTGCTTATATGGCTTTTAGTGGAGTTGCTATTTGAGTGATTTTGCTTGAGGACAAGCAAAGTTTAAGTGTGGGGATATTTGATATGATCCAAATTATACATATAAAACACATCAATTTCATATCAATTATTCTAGAAACTGTTACTGAAAATGATGATTTGATACGTAAATTGTTCATATTGTGTTTTCATGCTTGGAAAAGACCATGATGAACAAACAAAGCCTAAATAAGAAGAAAATAAAGAAAACCAAGCTTTGGAATTCAAGCTTGGGTCGTGCTTCATGAGGCACGCCCCCATACCCAGCCTGAAACACCCTCCATGCCTAAATCAATACACCCCTGTGTTTGTTAGTCTGACAGGACAAAAAGTACGGTTCCCCGACCCGAGGCACGGGAGCATGCCCTAGGAGGCACGGGGTCATGCCCCATCAAAAACACGAGGTCGTGCTCAACAAACTCTGAGCGTACGAGCCAACCAACTTTTTACGTGCATTGTAATAGCACGGGCCCATGCCTTTTAGGCATGGGGTCATGCTTAAACACTCCAGAAAGCCTATAATAACTTTATTTTTTGCAACTTGAAGAGTAGCTTTTCGGAGGTGAAGTGCTGGTGTTCCCTCTCGGGAACCCAACATTTGGAGGTTCTTAGAAGGTTTTGGAGGTTCATTCAATACTTAGAAGAATCTTGGGATCGTTTAACATCATCCACAATGGATCACTGGTTTGATTGTTCTAATTGACCGATGATTTCATTACTATCTTTTATCTTTTGTTGTTCTGTTTAAGCTCCTTATGAGCTAAACTTTATGTGTTATCCTAATTTTGTAAAACTTATGTAATTTATTTGAGCTAATGGTGTGATATATATTATGTTAATGTTATCGTGGTCTTGGAAAACTTTTGATGGGTAGCATACATTTGAATGGGAAGCTATAACTTTATGATTTGTGATTGTGATTGTCATACACGGTTGAAAACGTATGATAAACTTTCATTGGCGAAACCGGCCTTCATAATAAATCCATGGCTAATGAACTAGCAATGGTTATTAGAAATCATATCACCGTAACTTTCTGATCATTTGTGGGTTCTCTTTTATTAGATTGAGAAATCTACAGTAATTGTTATAGTTTTCTAAAATTAATGGTAGCTTAAGAAGGAACTTGATCAACTCTCTTTTTAGCATTAAGTTATCTTTTCATAAATCGTATGTCAAATAGATCACAAAAGATTCACCTACATTACTAGGGCTTTGATCTAAGTAGTAATGTCAGCCTAACGTGATCCTAGTCACTATGGAGCAGGATAGACGAGAAATCGCGCCAGCTCATCTTTATAAACATCAACATAATTACGTTAATAATATCTTTAATCACCCCACCAATTCATCACAATTACATAAGTGTAATCTAAATTAGTATAACCGCCTTACTTCACTGAAAGAATCACCAAAAGTCTTAATCTATCTTGTTCTATTTTTATTTATCGTTATTATGTTTAACTTATCATCTTCTAAACCATAAAACTGATAGTCAATTATGAGGGTTGTTGAGTACGCTTAGTGTGTCCACGGATTGATACTCGGTTTTTACCAACACTATATTACCATACGACATGTACACTTGCCTTTTATGTGTGTGGTTTAGTAATAGTAATAACCATTTAAAACTTAATATGTGCTAAGAATCATTATTAAAACATATATACTCTCCGCGCCCGTTAAGTTTTTGGCGCTATTGTCGGGAACACATGTTAGTTTGAAAGATGATTCAAATTTTTGAATATTTTTTTTATTTAAAAATAAATAAAATAAATAGTTTTATTTTTAATAAAAGTTAGTTTTATTTAAAAAAAATAAAAAAAATAAAAAAAATATCATCCACATAGTGCTATCATGGTTGAAAACAAAGGACTAAGCTCTAAAGTTAATGGTTATTGGTTAATAGCGAAATCGATGTACCAACTATGTTTTTCTCAGAGGTGATAAACCTTTACCTCATTAAAAACTAAGTGTGGAGAAGGGTCTAGCCAAGGACCCGTAATCAAAACATGGCTCTATGTATTTTTTGTCTGTTTATTTTATTTTGTATACTTAGGACTTTAATTTTCTGCTTTAAATAAATTGGTGATGTTTTAGATTAATCCTGATGTATTCCTTTGAGCTCATTCAAAGCGGCTGTGGAAAAAACGAGCACCTGTATTTGACTCATCATTTTAGGGGAGTTTTCCTTTGTCTTTCTCTACTTAATATTTATTGTCAACACATTGAGGACAATGTGAAGTTTAAATGTGGGGAAGGGTAATACATGCTTGATACTTTGCTTATAAATAGGTTCAAATTATAATTAAATCTTTTACAAAATGTCACTCTAATTTGTGGAAATGACACTGGAAACATTTAACAATTTATAAATATACATTTTGAAGAAATAAATAAGCAAATAAAGTAAACCCAAATAATCTTAAAAAAGTTTTTTGTGATATCTTGAAAAGCAAAAAGAGTGCGAAAATATTCAAACATGTAAAAAAAACACTCATACCCAATTTCATCCAATGTGTGAGCTTATGTTTAAGCCTTAAACAAACTTTACATTTATGCATTTTTACTTTCATTATGGATATATTGAGAGTGCCTTATGTGGCATGTGAATTAGAACTTGTTTTGGGTATGTATTTCATAACCTTATAAGTGTTTCTTGCATAAAAATGATTTAGGCAATTAGGAAAACCTGACATTCATGCCTCTACCATTTTCAAATATCCTTACCCAAACATTGTCCTTATTTAGCCCCGTTATACTTAAACGTTTTCATTTTCCATCATCCAAACCCAAAGCTACTTAACCATAAAGCCTTCAACAATACCCTTTTCGTTAAAGATATGTTTTGGCTTATTTCAAAAAAGAAAACTAAAAAAAAGAAAACAAGAAGAAGAAACTAGTTCCATCATTTTATGGTATTTCAAGATATGTGTGCAAGAAAAAAAACTGATATGAAAGATGCCCAACGTGTGGGGAACTGGTTTCATATAGGAAAGTGCAACAAAAACCAAACTGAATCCAAGAATTCGACATTCAAATCCGTTGGGTGCAATTAGGCTCCAAGCCGAACGACGTGTAAAAAAGGATAGCTACGTATATCATCGGGTTAAGGAGGAGGTCCGGTTCTTGAAAGTGCAATACGGTCTTGACGATCTGACCATAAACAAGTCCTCAAGTTAGCATATCCCTTCCAGCTTGAGTATTTTATAAGAAACCATTTTGTTGGTTTCCTTTTAGTTTATGAAATAAGCCAAGAGCATTGTTTTTAGCATTTAAGCACTTTTCCCCAAATAATCCATAACTTGAACCCGAGTCAAATTACAACCCATCAAAGACCTAATGATTTATGCAAGTAAATACCTAACATAGGTGGAGATTTGATCCCTTACCAAGCATATGATTTCACACGTATTCATACTAGGCAATCAAGCGTATTAGTCATACTTAATCATATGTATGATTCCATATATATAGCTGAGTGTGAGTGCACCTTGCGAGAAGTGTGATTTTTTACATGTTAAAAATATTTAGAAACCACTCTATTGCTTGAAAGGATATCATTCCACATGTGCCTAATTGTTTATATTTGAGTAAACCAAGTTTGCTTATATGGCTTTTAGTGGAGTTGCTATTTTGAGTGATTTTGCTTGAGGACAAGCAAAGTTTAAGTGTGGGGATATTTGATATGATCCAAATATACATATAAAACCATCAATTTCATATCAATTATTCTAGAAACTGTTACTGAAAATGATGATTTGATACGTAAATTGTTCATATTGTGTTTTCATGCTTGGAAAAGACCATGATGAACAAACAAAGCCTAAATAAGAAGAAAATAAAGAAAACCAAGCTTTGGAATTCAAGCTTGGGGTCGTGCTTCATGAGGCACGCCCCCATACCCAGCCTGAAACACCCTCCATGCCTAAATCAATACACCCCTGTGTTTGTTAGTCTGACAGGACAAAAAGTACGGTTCCCCGACCCGAGGCACGGGAGCATGCCCTAGGAGGCACGGGGTCATGCCCCATCAAAAACACGAGGTCGTGCTCAACAAACTCTGAGCGTACGAGCCAACCAACTTTTTACGTGCATTGTAATAGCACGGGCCCATGCCTTTTAGGCATGGGGTCATGCTTAACACTCCAGAAAGCCTATAAATAGGACTTTATTTGCAACTTGAAGAGTAGCTTTTCGGAGGTGAAGTGCTGGTGTTCCCTCTCGGGAACCCAACATTTGGAGGTTCTTGAAGGTTTTGGAGGTTCATTCAATACTTAGAAGAAGCTTGGGATCGTTTAACATCATCCACAATGGATCACTGGTTTGATTGTTCTAATTGACCGATGATTTCATTACTATCTTTTATCTTTTGTTGTTCTGTTTAAGCTCCTTATGAGCTAAACTTTATGTTTTCCTAATTTAATAAAACTTATGTAATTTATGCTGAGCTAATGGTGTGATATATATTATGTTAATGTTATGGTGGTCTTGGAAAACTTTTGATGGGTAGCATATACATTTGAATGGGAAGCTATAACTTTATGATTTGTGATTGTGATTGTCATACACGGTTGAAAACTTATGATAAACTTTCATTGGCGAAACCGGCCTTCATAATAAATCCATGGCTAATGAACTAGCAATGGTTATTAGAAATCATATCACCTTAACTTTCTGATCATTTGTGGGTTCTCTTTTATTAGATTGAGAAATCTACAGTAATTGTTATAGTTTTCTAAAATTAATGGTAGCTTAAGAAGGAACTTGATCAACTCTCTTTTTAGCATTAAGTTATCTTTTCATAAATCGTATGTCAAATAGATCACAAAAGATTCACCTACATTACTAGGGCTTTGATCTAAGTAGTAATGTCAGCCTAACGTGATCCTAGTCACTATGGAGCAGGATAGACGAGAAATCGCGCCAGCTCATCTTTATAAACATCAACATAATTACGTTAATAAATATCTTTAATCACCCCACCAATTCATCACAATTACATAAGTGTAATCTAAATTAGTATAACCGCCTTACTTCACTGAAAGAATCACCAAAAGTCTTAATCTATCTTGTTCTATTTTTATTTATCGTTATTATGTTTAACTTATCATCTTCTAAACCATAAAACTGATAGTCAAATATGAGGTTGTTGAGTACGCTTAGTGTGTCCACGGATTGATACTCGGTTTTTACCAACACTATTACCATACGACATGTACACTTGCCTTTTATGTGTGTGGTTTAGTAATAGTAATAACCATTTAAAACTTAATATGTGCTAAGAATCATTATTAAAACATATATACTCTCTGCGCCCGTTAAGTTTTTGGCGCTATTGTCGGGAACACATGTTAGTTTGAAAGATGATTCAAATTTTTGAATATTTTGTTTTATTTAAAAATAAATAAAATAAATAGTTTTATTTTTATAAAAGTTAGTTTTATTTAAAAAAAATAAAAAAAATAAAAAAAATATCATCCACATAGTGCTATCATGGTTGAAAACAAAGGACTAAGCTCTAAAGTTAATGGTTATTGGTTAATAGCGAAATCGATGTACCAACTATGTTTTTCTCAGAGGTGATAAACCTTTACCTCATTAAAAACTAAGTGTGGAGAAGGGTCTAGCCAAGGACCCGTAATCAAAACATGGCTCTATGTATTTTTTGTCTGTTTATTTTATTTTGTATACTTAGGACTTTAATTTTCTGCTTTAAATAAATTGGTGATGTTTTAGATTAATCCTGATGTATTCCTTTGAGCTCATTCAAAGCGGCTGTGGAAAAAACGAGCACCTGTATTTGACTCATCATTTTAGGGGAGTTTTCCTTTGTCTTTCTCTACTTAATATTTATTGTCAACACATTGAGGACAATGTGAAGTTTAAATGTCGGGAAGGGTAATACATGCTTGATACTTTGCTTATAAATAGGTTCAAATTATAATTAAATCTTTTACAAAATGTCACTCTAATTTGTGGAAATACACCGGAAACATTTAACAATTTATAAACACATTTTGAAGAAATAATAAGCAAATAAAGTAAACCCTAATAATCTTAAAAAGAGTTTTTTGTGATATCTTGAAAAGCAAAAAGAGTGGACGAAAATATTCAAACATGTAAAATAAAACACTCATACCCAATTTCATCCAATGTGTGAGCTTTTGTTTAAGCCTTAAACAAACTTTACATTTATGCATTTTTACTTTCATTATGGATATATTGAGAGTGCCTTATGTGGCATGTGAATTAGAACTTGTTTTGGGTATGTATTTCATAACCTTATAAGTGTTTCTTGCATAAAATGATTTAGGCAATTAGGAAAACCTGACATTCATGCCTCTACCATTTTCAAATATCCTTACCCAAACATTGTCCTTATTTAGCCCCGTTATACTTAAACGTTTTCATTTTCCATCATCCAAACCCCAAAGCTACTTAACCATAAAGCCTTCAACAATACCCGTTTTCGTTAAAGATATGTTTTGGCTTATTTCAAAAAAAGAAAACTAAAAAAAGAAAAACAAGAAGAAGAAACTAGTTCCATCATTTTATGGTATTTCAAGATATGTGTGCAAGAAAAGAAAACTGATATGAAAGATGCCCAACGTGTGGGGAACTGGTTTCATATAGGAAAGTGCAACAAAAACCAAACTGAATCCAAGAATTCAACATTCAAATCCGTTGGGTGCAATTAGGCTCCAAGCCGAACGACGTGTAAAAAAGGATAGCTCGTATATCATCGGGTTAAGGAGGAGGTCCGGTTCTTGAAAGTGCAATACGGTCTTGACGATCTGACCATAAACAAGTCCTCAAGTTAGCATATCCCTTCCAGCTTGAGTATTTTATAAGAAACCATTTTGTTGGTTTCCTTTTAGTTTATGAAATAAGCCAAGAGCATTGTTTTTAGCATTTAAGCACTTTTCCCCAAATAATCCATAACTTGAACCCGAGTCAAATTACAACCCATCAAAGACCTAATGATTTATGCAAGTAAATACCTAACATAGGTGGAGATTTGATCCCTTACCAAGCATATGATTTCACACGTATTCATACTAGGCAATCAAGCGTATTAGTCATACTTAATCATATGTATGATTCCATATATATAGCTGAGTGTGAGTGCACCTTGCGAGAAGTGTGATTTTTTACATGTTAAAAATATTTAGAAACCACTCTATTGCTTGAAAGGATATCATTCCACATGTGCCTAATTGTTTATATTTGAGTAAACCAAGTTTGCTTATATGGCTTTTAGTGGAGTTGCTATTTGAGTGATTTTGCTTGAGGACAAGCAAAGTTTAAGTGTGGGGATATTTGATATGATCCAAATTATACATATAAAACACATCAATTTCATATCAATTATTCTAGAAACTGTTACTGAAAATGATGATTTGATACGTAAATTGTTCATATTGTGTTTTCATGCTTGGAAAAGACCATGATGAACAAACAAAGCCTAAATAAGAAGAAAATAAAGAAAACCAAGCTTTGGAATTCAAGCTTGGGGTCGTGCTTCATGAGGCACGCCCCCATACCCAGCCTGAAACACCCTCCATGCCTAAATCAATACACCCCTGTGTTTGTTAGTCTGACAGGACAAAAAGTACGGTTCCCCGACCCGAGGCACGGGAGCATGCCCTAGGAGGCACGGGTCATGCCCCATCAAAAACACGAGGTCGTGCTCAACAAACTCTGAGCGTACGAGCCAACCAACTTTTTACGTGCATTGTAATAGCACGGGCCCATGCCTTTTAGGCATGGGGTCATGCTTAAACACTCCAGAAAGCCTATAAATAGGACTTTATTTGCAACTTGAAGAGTAGCTTTTCGGAGGTGAAGTGCTGGTGTTCCCTCTCGGGAACCAACATTTGGAGGTTCTTAGAAGGTTTTGGAGGTTCATTCAATACTTAGAAGAATCTTGGGATCGTTTAACATCATCCACAATGGATCACTGGTTTGATTGTTCTAATTGACCGATGATTTCATTACTATCTTTTATCTTTTGTTGTTCTGTTTAAGCTCCTTATGAGCTAAACTTTATGTGTTATCCTAATTTAATAAAACTTATGTAATTTATGCTGAGCTAATGGTGTGATAATATTATGTTAATGTTATGGTGGTCTTGGAAACTTTTGATGGGTAGCATATACATTTGAATGGGAAGCTATAACTTTATGATTTGTGATTGTGATTGTCATACACGGTTGAAAACGTATGATAAACTTTCATTGGCGAAACCGGCCTTCATAATAAATCCATGGCTAATGAACTAGCAATGGTTATTAGAAATCATATCACCTTAACTTTCTGATCATTTGTGGGTTCTCTTTTATTAGATTGAGAAATCTACAGTAATTGTTATAGTTTTCTAAAATTAATGGTAGCTTAAGAAGGAACTTGATCAACTCTCTTTTTAGCATTAAGTTATCTTTTCATAAATCGTATGTCAAATAGATCACAAAAGATTCACCTACATTACTAGGGCTTTGATCTAAGTAGTAATGTCAGCCTAACGTGATCCTAGTCACTATGGAGCAGGATAGACGAGAAATCGTGCCAGCTCATCTTTATAAACATCAACATAATTACGTTAATAAATATCTTTAATCACCCCACCAATTCATCACAATTACATAAGTGTAATCTAATTAGTATAACCGCCTTACTTCACTGAAAGAATCACCAAAAGTCTTAATATATCTTGTTCTATTTTTATTTATCGTTATTATGTTTAACTTATCATCTTCTAAACATAAAACTGATAGTCAATTATGAGGGTTGTTGAGTACGCTTAGTGTGTCCACGGATTGATACTCGGTTTTTACCAACACTATATTACCATACGACATGTACACTTGCCTTTTAGTGTGTGGTTTAGTAATAGTAATAACCATTTAAAACTTAATATGTGCTAAGAATCATTATTAAAACATATATACTCTCCGCGCCCGTTAAGTTTTTGGCGCTATTGTCGGGAACACATGTTAGTTTGAAAGATGATTCAAATTTTTGAATATTTTGTTTTATTTAAAAATAAATAAAATAATAGTTTTATTTTTAATAAAAGTTAGTTTTATTTAAAAAAAATAAAAAATAAAAAAAAATATCATCCACATAGTGCTATCATGGTTGAAAACAAGGACTAAGCTCTAAAGTTAATGGTTATTGGTTAATAGCGAAATCGATGTACCAACTATGTTTTTCTCAGAGGTGATAAACCTTTACCTCATTAAAAACTAAGTGTGGAGAAGGGTCTAGCCAAGGACCCGTAATCAAAACATGGCTCTATGTATTTTTTGTCTGTTTATTTTATTTTGTATACTTAGGACTTTAATTTTCTGCTTAAATAAATTGGTGATGTTTTAGATTAATCCTGATGTATTCCTTTGAGCTCATTCAAAGCGGCTGTGGAAAAAACGAGCACGTGTATTTGACTCATCATTTTAGGGGAGTTTTCCTTTGTCTTTCTCTACTTAATATTTATTGTCAACACATTGAGGACAATGTGAAGTTTAAATGTGGGAAGGGTAATACATGCTTGATACTTTGCTTATAAATAGGTTCAAATTATAAAAATCTTTTACAAAATGTCACTCTAATTTGTGAAATGACACTGGAAACATTTAACAATTTATAAATATACATTTTGAAGAAATAAATAAGCAAATAAAGTAAACCCAAATAATCTTAAAAAAAGTTTTTTGTGATATCTTGAAAAGCAAAAAGAGTGGACGAAAATATTCAAACATGTAAAATAAAACACTCATACCCAATTTCATCCAATGTGTGAGCTTATGTTTAAGCCTTAAACAAACTTTACATTTATGCATTTTACTTTCATTATGGATATATTGAGAGTGCCTTATGTGGCATGTGAATTAGAACTTGTTTTGGGTATGTATTTCATAACCTTATAAGTGTTTCTTGCATAAAAATGATTTAGGCAATTAGGAAAACCTGACATTCATGCCTCTACCATTTTCAAATATCCTTACCCAAACATTGTCCTTATTTAGCCCCGTTATACTTAAACGTTTTCATTTTCCATCATCCAAACCCCAAAGCTACTTAACCATAAGCCTTCAACAATACCCGTTTTCGTTAAGATATGTTTTGGCTTATTTCAAAAAAGAAAACTAAAAAGAAAAACAAGAAGAAGAAAACTAGTTCCATCATTTTATGGTATTTCAAGATATGTGTGCAAGAAAAGAAAACTGATATGAAAGATGCCCAACGTGTGGGAACTGGTTTCATATAGGAAAGTGCAACAAAAACCAAACTGAATCCAAGAATTCGACATTCAAATCCGTTGGTGCAATTAGGCTCCAAGCCGAACGACGTGTAAAAAAGGATAGCTACGTATATCATCGGGTTAAGGAGGATCCGGTTCTTGAAAGTGCAATACGGTCTTGACGATCTGACCATAAACAAGTCCTCAAGTTAGCATATCCCTTCCAGCTTGAGTATTTTATAAGAAACCATTTTGTTGGTTTCCTTTTAGTTTATGAAATAAGCCAAGAGCATTGTTTTTAGCATTTAGCACTTTTCCCCAAATAATCCATAACTTGAACCCGAGTCAAATTACAACCCATCAAAGACCTAATGATTTATGCAAGTAAATACCTAACATAGGTGGAGATTTGATCCCTTACCAAGCATATGATTTCACACGTATTCATACTAGGCAATCAAGCGTATTAGTCATACTTAATCATATGTATGATTCCATATATATAGCTGAGTGTGAGTGCACCTTGCGAGAAGTGTGATTTTTTACATGTTAAAAATATTTAGAAACCACTCTATTGCTTGAAAGGATATCATTCCACATGTGCCTAATTGTTTATATTTGAGTAAACCAAGTTTGCTTATATGGCTTTTAGTGGAGTTGCTATTTTGAGTGATTTTGCTTGAGGACAAGCAAAGTTTAAGTGTGGGGATATTTGATATGATCCAAATTATACATATAAAACACATCAATTTCATATCAATTATTCTAGAAACTGTTACTGAAAATGATGATTTGATACGTAAATTGTTCATATTGTGTTTTCATGCTTGGAAAAGACCATGATGAACAAACAAAGCCTAAATAAGAAGAAATAAAGAAAACAAGCTTTGGAATTCAAGCTTGGGGTCGTGCTTCATGAGGCACGCCCCCATACCCAGCCTGAAACACCCTCCATGCCTAAATCAATACACCCCTGTGTTTGTTAGTCTGACAGGACAAAAAGTACGGTTCCCCGACCCGAGGCACGGGAGCATGCCCTAGGAGGCACGGGGTCATGCCCCATCAAAACACACGAGGTCGTGCTCAACACTCTGAGCGTACGAGCCAACAACTTTTTACGTGCATTGTAATAGCACGGGCCCATGCCTTTTAGGCATGGGGTCATGCTTAAACACTCCAGAAAGCCTATAAATAGGACTTTATTTGCAACTTGAAGAGTAGCTTTTCGGAGGTGAAGTGCTGGTGTTCCCTCTCGGGACCCAACATTTGGAGGTTCTTAGAAGGTTTTGGAGGTTCATTCAATACTTAGAAGAAGCTTGGGATCGTTTAACATCATCCACAATGGATCACTGGTTTGATTGTTCTAATTGACCGATGATTTCATTACTATCTTTTATCTTTTGTTGTTCTGTTTAAGCTCCTTATGAGCTAAACTTTATGTGTTATCCTAATTTAATAAAACTTATGTAATTTATGCTGAGCTAATGGTGTGATATATATTATGTTAATGTTACGGTGGTCTTGGAAAACTTTTGATGGGTAGCATATACATTTGACGGGAAGCTATAACTTTATGATTTGTGATTGTGATTGTCATACACGGTTGAAAACGTATGATAAACTTTCATTGGCGAAACCGGCCTTCATAATAAATCCATGGCTAATGAACTAGCAATGGTTATTAGAAATCATATCACCTTAACTTTCTGATCATTTGTGGGTTCTCTTTTATTAGATTGAGAAATCTACAGTAATTGTTATAGTTTTCTAAAATTAATGGTAGCTTAAGAAGGAACTTGATCAACTCTCTTTTTAGCATAAGTTATCTTTTCATAAATCGTATGTCAAATAGATCACAAAAGATTCACCTACATTACTAGGGCTTTGATCTAAGTAGTAATGTCAGCCTAACGTGATCCTAGTCACTATGGAGCAGGATAGACGAGAAATCGCGCCAGCTCATCTTTATAACATCAACATAATTACGTTAATAAATATCTTTAATCACCCCACCAATTCATCACAATTACATAAGTGTAATCTAAATTAGTATAACCGCCTTACTTCACTGAAAGAATCACCAAAAGTCTCAATCTATCTTGTTCTATTTTTATTTATCGTTATTATGTTTAACTTATCATCTTCTAAACCATAAAACTGATAGTTAGTTATGAGGTTGTTGAGTAGGCTTAGTGTGTCCACGGATTGATACTTTATTCATACCAACACTATATTACCATATGACAGGTACACTTGCCTTTTTGTACGTGTGGTTTAGTATTAGTAATAACCATTTAAAACTTAATATGTGCGAAGAATCATTATCAAAATATATACTATCCCACCCATCAGTTGCCTTTACTTTTATTTATGTTCATATGTATGCATATTCAAGCTTATGAAATTATTGAATAAGAAATGATGGACTCGAGTGTGACAGAACTGTACTTTCAATCTGTTTTAGCATGAACTTAGTGTTACCATAAACCCCCTGATATGTTGCCCACTTTAGGTATATTAAATATAGTTCATGTGTATTGTTATCCATATTGATTTTCATTCATGTAAGAAGAACTTATCACATATCAATCATACCCTAAGTCATTTCTTCTTAACCCTTAGAATGCAATATATCTAAATAAACATATACTATCATTTTCTATGTGAATAGAAGATTTATTTTTCTTAACCTTTTATCAAAATCAAATCTTTTAGGTATTTGTCAATATATTTCTAACTCCCTATAACCAATATTTTATATCATATTTTCAATTTTTATCCCCCAATCTTTTCATTATATTTTTCCACTTTTCTCCTTCTAAAATTATGATCTCTACAAAATAACAATTTAAACAATCAATATAGAAACAAAATATTTTTGGTGAAAATTCTTGTGTACTTATCAAAAGTTAATCTTCCTAAAGTTGGACAAAAAAGTCAAATCCAAATGATCAACGCCTTGGTGGAAAAATCAACATTTTTTTCTTCGGATGTGATTAAGATGAATAGGTTTTCTATGAAAATAAATTATGGATAAAGTGCATGTGGATGTTGATGTGTTTTATTTTAGAATTTTGGTGTAGGATTCTTCATGACATTAAGCAGTAGATAATTATCA